>JAOPTO010000601.1:366611-438797 GCA_033822845.1 Tetrapedia diversipes | reverse complement strand
CCACCTCGACCTCGTACGGAAATATTCTACGATAGAAAAGAGGGTGGTGGGTGGAGGGTGCGAGCGCCTCGGAAGTAGGAGGACCAGGAGAAACGGGAAAAAGAAGGACAGGACAGAGAGGAGAGCGTAGATAAGTCGGGGTTGTCGGGGCATCTGCTTTCTTTCGCGCTTCCGGCCATCTTCTGCCACCCCTTTCGTCCTTCTTTTCGGGATGGAAACGGCTCCGGTCCATTCTCGTCGAGACGTTGTATCGGGCCAACACACCGAGCACCCTGTGCACACAAGGGGGTGGGTGGCCAGTAGAAGAGCAAAGAGAGAGAGAGAGAGAGAGAATGCCGCGGGTGAGGGGGGTGGGCGAAGAAGAACGTGCTGAATAGAAGATTGGAACTCTTTCTGCGGTGACGGCGCTTCTTCCGGCGGGGTGGCTGATAGTGCCGGCTATTTCCGGTGGCCACCGTGACATTGCTATCGCTGAGCAACGTCTACTATACCCTCGAGGCCATCCACGTTAAACGTCCTCCTTGAAGACTCACGTGTACCACTCTTCTGACCCTCCCCACCTCCCTCCCTCCTACCCGTATACGTATTTTTGCATCGAATTTTTTCCCGAGTTTCTTGCCGCGTTCTCGCGGCCTGAATTCTGGACACCTTTCGCTGGAGGAGACTTCCTCAATGGCGCCATCGCGATGTTCTTTTATATCGTTCCTTTTTGTTTCGTGAATCGTCCCTGTTCATTTACATCGCAAGAGAATAGACGCATAGTCGGTGCGGGAAATATTTGAGAGCACCAATATTTTTCAACTAGACGATTTTTAGCGGGACGAAAGCGATGTTCGGTGAGGGGAATACATTTGGGACTGGATTATTTCGAAATGCGAATGAAGAGTATAGCAATAGTTTTTCTAGTCGCTGTTTACGAGATTAAGGAGCAGAATATTCTTCATCCACCGGGAAAGATTATTTAACTGGAAATTCTTGATATCGGCCCGACACAAATGAGATTCCACATGGAACTTTTAACGCGATCGATAGACAGACGTATAGCGTCGCAGGGATCCAAGTGCAAGATAAGGAGGTTTACCAACGTTGCAATTGATCGCGAGAAAAGATAGCGATATCGCGATGTCCGTGTATTCACTGACACCGGCTGCTGCACTTCGCGGCTTATCGGTTATCGCATATCGAGCGCCCTGCAGTCCAATGAGCTCTCAGACATATCGTAACCGAGCCGAACATCGACCCTTCGATTATGTCAGTTTATCGTCGGTTGTCCTACGTACAAAGGAGGTCGCCACCTCGCGTTTGAACGAGTAAAACACGTACCCGGTTGATCTTCCGAAATTCGAGTCTCCAGTCTTCAATAAAACGGTTATAATAAGGTCGGATTGTCAGAGTTAATCGCCTGCGATCGAAACCTCATTCGTCGTCGCCATTTTCTGCCATTCATTCTCGGATTAAAGGAGGTCTTTTCGCGCCATTAGACTCCGGTAACATGGTGTTTACAAACACGGACATGCTCCGATTAAGGCACGGATTCGCGTTGGTTGGCCTATGGGCTAAGCCTCGCTGCTGCTTCGATCTATGGTAACCAAAGCCCGGGCGAGGGCTAACGGTTCGGTATTGCAGCATCCAACGATACACGCAGGAGCGTGCAGGCAATCCGGGAGGACCGCGTAAGGACACCGCGAGGCCCAGGTAGTCCTGGCCAAGGGTATTCAGCTGTCAATCAAGCCAGGCCGAATCCCGGTAGTCCTGGGGAACATCTGCTCTTGGAGAACGCGATACGTTGGCGGACGAGGGCGTTGCTTGCCCCGCATTCCGCTCCCTTTCCCTATCCCACCCTTTGCCCTTCCACCATTTTCTTCCTTCCCCCAATTTCTGTTCCGCTCGTTCGCTCTTCCGTTCAGTTTCTTTTAATTTCTACCATTAATTTCGTTTCTCAGCGACAAATCGTACAAAAGGACTGACAAACACTTTGAAACGTTCATCAAGACGTGGACGGTAATTGCCGGTGCAGAAAATTGTTTCGAACCACGATGGATCATGGGCAACGCCAGGCATTCCGAGATTCGCGCTTCGCATTTAGCCGGAATTCAATGACGTCGAGGGGTGGCTTCCAGCACGCTGATTCATAAGAGGCCGGCGGCACACGATTAGCTGCTGTTTGGATCCATTTAGCGTTCGGCCGGCCATTAAGGACTGGTCGATACACCGGAATCGTTGAACTTGCAATCGAGACACCGCTGTCCTTCAATAGACTCCTCTCTCGACTTGGTAATGCCTCTGTGGCCGAGCCCTTTCATTCGACACTTTCGATAATCCGGCCAGGAATTCCGTCGCGTCAACGGTGAAAGACAAATTGAGAATTGATCGTGCCTCGTTTCGTGTCTCCGTCCCCCTCTCGTCGAATCCATTCTGACCCAGTTAACCTTCATCGACTCCTTCGCGTTTCTCGTTTCACGGAATCGAGCAAAGAAACAGCCCGGGGAAAGGGCTAAAAGAAAGGATTCCTCGGCATCGGTTTCGACAATGGAGATCACCTTGTTCTGAATGGACTCGAAAATTGTTTGCTTTCCACTATTTCTTTTCTTTTCTTCTTTTCCTTTTTCTGCCGACAGCAACACAGAAATCGTGGTCACTTCGGAAACCAGAGACGCGTCTCATCCAGGAGTACGCTCAATGGCCACGTTAACGAGTTACGATTGAGCACCGGTGACACCCTTCCAGGGACATCCTTCTTCTCTCCGGCTGCCGACCGATCGCATGTCCTCCCTTGTCTCCCGGGACCGCCATCTTTTGCTCCCTTTCACCCTCCAACGAGAGCGTAGGAATCGGCTCGCGCGACTTCAGGTAATTTCAGGTACGAAGGGGAAGAAGCGTAACGCGACACCGTGAACCGCCACCGAAAGCGTTTCTCTTCTATTTTTCTCTTCCCTCAGCTCGCCTTTCTCTCTCTCCTCCGACTCTCTTGTTCTTCCGTTCTTAATTCGAGGGATTCACCCTCCGTTCGGGACCAGAGAGTTTCGGTTCGTCGACCCCTTGGATCGTTCCTCGGATCCAGGAGCGCTCCCGATTGCCCGTTCGCTCGTTATTCCGGCAAAAAACCGACGCCGATGAGACAAAGACGCTGGAAACGAAGGCGATTCGATATTTTCACCGGTTTCACACACACAGCACAGCGGCGGACCCTTTTCTCCGGCGCGCGGAAAACCACGGGAGGGCCTTTCGTGGAAACTGCGAGAATCTGTGGGGAGCTGTGAATGGAACCGCGCTCCTACCTGATCGTCGAGATACCAGGAAACGCGGTCTTCGATTCTCTAAAGAATTTACGACCACGATTCGATGACAGTTTCCCAAACTTTCTCATTCCATGGAAATCGCTTTCCCCTTTTACGGTTGTTCAGGTTTATCTTGTTTCTAGATTGACCCGGCGCATCGACGTTTTTTCTTAAGACGATCTAGATCTTCACCGAGAATTTCTTTCAAACGGAAACACGCTTATTACAGGATTCGCGGCATTCTGCTTCAAGGACCGCGCGAATTAGAATTTTGGCCGCATTTAGAAGCCTGTTCGGGGGACAAGCACGCGAAGCAGATCGTAGGCAGAAAAGGAAGCGGATAAATGCAGGCAGGTTATCGACGATCTGGTCGCAGGGCTGGATCGAAATGAATGGCGGCCAGGAATTTCATTCATGATCCCGGAGCGGTCATCTCGAAAGGACATCTCACCGAGCCGTGCCACCCGAGAACCTGGCCCTCTCCAAAACGAGGAAATAATCGTGGAAGAAACAGCTCCTCGAGTTTCGCCGGGACCTCGTCGCTTTTCAATTGGCGGACATCCGAGCTGAAAGAGAACACCTCGTGGGCCACAAAACGCGCCCAAAGAATGCTGTTAAAGATCTAGCGGATCGTTTCATCTCGAATTCACGCGAGTGCCCCCCGTGCACGGTAGCATAACGAACGAGTTGCATCGACGAATTAGATTTTCCGGATCGTAGGCTCCGTTTGGGACCGATCGAGCGTGAAAGCGTTGATTCGGTTCTGGGGAAGAAATCATCGATTTTCCAGGAACCGATCCGGAGGTCTTCCGGGATAGCGACGTTGGTTTGTTAGAGGCACGGGGTCGCCTCTCCTTGCCGAATTTCGCTAGAAGACAATTTTTCAACCCTGGCATCCATCCCCCAAAGGTTCGAGCGATCGATCTCTTGGAAAATTGAAAAACGCTCGGGAGAATGTGGTCCATGCGGGAGACAGGGTGACCAGGTCCCAGCGACCGAAAACCTGCGAAGCATGCGTCTGCAAGCGTTGCAACCCTAGTGCAACGAGTTAACGATTTTTCCCCCCACCCAGCAGAACGGAAACGAGTTCGGAACGAGTTCGAGGTCCGCGTCGACAGGTTCGTTATCGCAGCGAACCCTTTGTTTGCCAAGCGGTTATTCTTACTCGCGTTTACTCTCCTCTCTCTCTCTCTCACTCGCTCTCCCTCTCCCCCCCTCTTTCCCTTTCTCTCTCGAACGGTTTTGCGCTGTTCCTTCGCAAACAGCCTCGTGCACAGCCTCTCTCCTCTGGTTCCCGTGCTGAATAGGTGTGCCACGCCGCAGGACACCGGCAGCCGGTCAGGACACAGGTGGTACTGGTGACGATCCGCTCGTCTACGGACAGGATCTCGTCTAATCTCAGCTCGTCAGAGCGACGGGATTAGGCTCATTAACTCCTGCAGGACACCCTCCTTTCCCACGCGCCTTTCTCGCTGCAGCTTCTCTTTTTCTCCGATGCGAAACTGTATAATCGTTAGGCGATGATTGCGATTTCTTCCGATCGATACGTTATTGTACAGCTTTACGTTTTTAATAAATAATATCGATTCGATGTGTTGCAATTTTTAATTGAAACCTTCCCTCTTCCCAGCGACATTCCAGGGACTAATTCTAATACCTACTCTGTGCAGGTATTTTCTTATAGATAACGAACCGACGAGATCACGCGTGCGCGCCCACTCTTATTTTAATTTTAATGCTCACGGATCAACTCCGAATTATCTCGACGCGATGATGCTGTTGTTTTATAAACGAGCTCATTTTATGGGACCACGCGCGGTTATTCGATTGAAAGGAAGTAGCGCGACGGTTGCAGAGGATTTTGATCGATGCACAGACATTTCAGGACAATAAAGCGCGCCTTGATACCCGTCGAATATGCCGGTATAATTTTCAACGGATCGTTTATCCCGCGTTTCGACGGTTCTCGTTTTTTCCGCCACCGCCAACCCCGTTCAACCCCGAAGCGCCGCACATCGATGATTTATAGTGTACGGAAAATCACGCGAGGATATATCGTATAATAATGTAATCGTCGATACACCGACGAGCAGCGGGGCCACGGCGAAAAATTCTCGCCGACCACGGCCGGGAATATATGTTCGTTGCGAGATATAACGAAAATAATTCCCCATGTGACGCACTACTGTCCCTCGATTATTTTATTTCCTAGCAACAGGTGATCACTCTTTTCGCCACAGTTTTTCCATAGTTCCGTGAACGAACGACGCGATTCACCGTGGCCGGTGTCGAAAAGTCGGCGCGCAACAAACTTCGTTCGACGATAATGGCTGGCGAATGATAATCGCGAGAGCATGTTTAAAACGCGCGTATTTTGCGACCAATTCTAACCGCATTCCGCCATTGACAAAGGAAGCGGCGCACGCAGAAGAAAAGGATTCCCCTAGACAAATCAACCGACAAATTTGTACCCGCAACTCCTCTCGTTCGCATCGTCAGAAACGATCTCCAAACAGGGACAATATGTACAGAAGATCGTTGCTTTCGCCGGTAAATCCTTCCGGAATAACGTCTGGAAGGCTATCCCTTTATAAAAACAACAGCGCCGCGTTTTTAGAACAAGCAGGCAAACAAAGGCATAACCCTGAGGAACATTCGAGGAACAGTATTTTTTCAGCCACCCTCTTTAGACGAAAGGATCGCGCGCGAGCAGGATCTACGATCCTGGTAAACCGTATTATCCCGCTGGATCTCGTGTTCCGCGCGGAGATCTCGCAAGCGGGAGAAAAGACCAGCGGACAAAGCTAGCCTGGTCCAATCGCGAGCCAAATTCTACGGAGATGCTACACCTTCGAAGATTTTCTCGAAGGACGAAGCTGGTCCGGGGGACGGGGAAAAGCCTATTAGTCGCGAGGATTCGAGGGATCCTTGGTCTCTGGCCCGGGAATACTCGGGCTGTCGGCCTAGCGAATCGCAAAATCCCGACAACAAAGCCCGCTCGCCACTCTTCCGTACTTTCGAAAAACCGCGTGCTTTCCGGCCTCCGCCTCGCTCTCGTTCCGTTCCTCTTCTTCTACGGGCTCTACCTTCTCTTTCTTGCCGTATTTCCACCTGCCAAAGGCATAAATCATGCCCGCAGGCCCGTTCGAGCTGAGAGATCGGTTTGCAGGTGTCTCGACCGCCGAATTTCATGGCTCTGAAGGCCTTGCGAGGTCCTTACGACTTCGCTGTACTCGCGATTTTACGGGTGCCCTTGAAGGAAGACTACGTCTTCGGTTTCTCCGCCATTCTGTCTCCTTCGCTGCCGTGAATCAGGCACGCGAAGGCGATGGAAAGCGATCGTTGCTCTTTCACTTCGAGGAAAAGCTTGTAGAAGTAGAACTCGTATTCTGAATTAGAATTCCATAAAAATCGGTTGATTCGCGAAACACCTTCTTGCAAATGTTCTGTACGATCATTTTTTGATACAGTTTTGAAAATTTTTACAGGGAATCACCAGCTCTTCTTTCAGTTTGCTTCTCTGTACCTGGTGATGAGACCCGGGAAAGGTTTGCGGAGGGGTGCGTTCAATAACGTGTTTCGGGGCTCCTTTGTCAAAGTGTCCCAGAAGCTCGTCCTTTCGACGTGCGATCGGCCGTGATACGAGTGCTCGCTTGAGCTCTGATCGCTTCAAACGCTCAAATTACACGGAAGTTTGTCATTCAAATCGATCTTTCGCCCGCCCCCTGTACAACTTCCTTGAGACAAACATTTGCACGCGTTTCTAGGAACAGTATTCGCGCGACGGAACGTCTCCTGCGACGAAAAAATCGAGGATCCTCGTACTCCTACGTCTAATCGAGACAAACAAACGTTATCTCGAATCCTGTATTGAAAAAAGAAACATGGCGGGGCAGCAGAGCGGTAGCCGTGAACGCGTCGCCGACCCGTCGATATTACGATTAATTTGCTCGTAAATTTTCACCCCAGGGAGTTCTTGGAAGTCCCGAAGGATAATTTATATATTTCTCGACTCGACCTGGTCCACACCTGGCACTCTCAGCAGGCGTTTACCTGAACGGAACGGACCAGACAGCGTCGCGCCATCTTTCAGACCCGTCCCCACTTTTTTCATCTTTTACCGTGCCAAAATTTCACCAACTATTTTACAAGCTTTAAGCAAACAAAAATACCTCCCTTACAACCCACTGCATAATAATATTAATAATAACACCTTATTAAGGAACCTAGATTCTTTGGTATCCGAGGAAAAAATACATAGCAGAGCAAATTTTTAAAGATTTACAGTATACCACTTCTTATAGTAATACAAAAGTATTATTATCTGTTATATTTCATTGTTTATATATTCTATGTGTTATATTATAGTTTATATGTTTATATTTTTTCATCGTTATATTATTCTCCTTTGTATACTAATGGATAATACCCGTTTATTAATAAATAAGTAAATAAATAAATAAATACAAAAACACAAAAATTTTTTAATCGTTAGATAAACACGCAAAAAATATTCTTTAAGAAAAGTTTGCCCTCTGCTCGATGAGATTATAGGAAGCTTCCGAAGGATCGCACCCTCTTGGGCTGCAATATCTTTAAGGAGTTTCGAGCAGCCTTCGAGGAATCGTTCGACGGGCCTGCAACGCGAAAGCGAGTGCAACGAATCGCGCGTAACGCACCTTTCCGCCCGAGTTCCGCATCCGTCAGAAAGTTCGCGGGTCGGGGGGACTGAACCCCCCGACCCCAAGCCTTCGAATCACCTTCGAGTACCGGGGAAAGCCTGCTGGAAAAACTTTCTTCCCGATAACTCATCGAAGGGACACGCGTTCGCTGTTCGCGAAATCAAGTGTAAAACGCGAGGTAATTGTCAACGCGGAAGAGGGTTCAGTCTGCGCCGCCGGAAGGGTGGCTGCGGACAAGATCAGAGGGTAGAGCGGGGCACGTCGAATGTTTATAAACTCGTCGTCATCCGATTTTCACGGGCAACGATGCAGCCTGAGGTGATTCGATTTGCGTTTAACCATGCGGAATCGATACGGGCATTTTACAAACGGAACGCACCGTATGCTTTTGAAAAATACCGTTGCGCTAAGACCAAAAGAATCGCAATGTCCGATAGGCGAAGAAACACCTGCACTTCGTTTCAGATGAAACCGTTGCATTTCAATTTATTAATTGCCCCGTAAAAGCTACCCTTCACCTTTTTAAACAGTTTCATTTTATTTACCCCGAATGCGACGCGACCCACCCCAGAGAAGGAGAGAGAGAGAGAGAGAGAGCGACAAAAGGATGAAATCCATAGGTGCTGTTTAAACGAATTTCCAATAAAAAGATCGAGCGGGCTAGGTTGACTTCGACCGGCTGGGAATCAAGATCAAGAGGCGACCGAACAATCGCGTGGCGCATTTCTATGAAGTTCGCCCGGGGTGAATAGAATTCGCGATGAAAAGGACGCACGCGCGAGCTTGGCCCTCCTCTTTTTTTTTTTTCTTTTTTTCGGGAGAAAACCGGGGGCCGCGTCGCGTTTTTCATACGGCCCTCGATAGACGGCCGTAAGTGCATTCACCGTGCAAATCGGGTTGCCTCGAGAGTGCAACAATACGCAACAGGTGAGGAGGAGAGATCGGTACGCGTTCAATGGCAGGTGGAAGTTTCCTTTCGAACACGAATAAGTACTCGAGATCGTGCCCGATCCGATTGCTTAAGGAATTCCGCCAGCTAACGACT
Source organism: Tetrapedia diversipes (assembly GCA_033822845.1). NCBI lineage: Eukaryota > Metazoa > Arthropoda > Insecta > Hymenoptera > Apidae > Tetrapedia > Tetrapedia diversipes. The sequence continues at coordinate 429,792 of JAOPTO010000601.1, read as the reverse complement.
CCCAACACCTTCGACTCCCTTCGGCGGCCTCGCAGCCGCTATAAAAAATTTAATTTGACAGAAATTTTTGTGGTCGGGGAGGTGAAGAATGAGCGAAACATTTTATGGTTCTCGTATAGATGATTCTGATAAATCATTCCGGTTACCTCGAAGAAAAACTAGGTCCAAGAGAGAGAGAGACGGTAGAATATTGGGAGCAAAGGGCAGGAGGAATGGAGCACCTGCGCGAGGATGTTGATGTATCTGTCGGCGTTAATTAACGGGCCATTAATTATCCGGAATGGACCAATTAGGGAGACGATCTTGTTTCAGGCTATCGCGTCCGGCTCGGGAACAACCTCGAGAACTCTTTTCGGTGTGCTATTTTATCACGTGGCTCAGAGGCGCGAGAATTTACTAACCAGCACGCCGAGATTGGTAATCATCAATTTTAACAGCTCCGATGCGCTGAGTACTTTGGATTCCGGATACATGAATATTTTATCGATCGTAACGTATTCGTCGGGCATCCGTGAAGGTCCAAAAGTCTCGCGTTCTAGGAACGCGCGGGAAGAAAACAAGGACGTGAAAAAATTCGTTTCGCGTCACAGTCTCCGACGTACAGTAATTTTAAGCATGATAATTTATGAGAGACGCTCGCTCAGGGACGATGTCACGCTCGAGACCAGACAGATTCTCGTTTCGACTCCGTGACACGGATAAACAAGCGAAGAATGCAAGAAAAATGCGTTCGAACGCGCGAGATTCGTAATCGATTACCCATCGTATGCATGGAAGATTCCTAGATCGTTCTCGTTCCATTCGAAAAGAATCGCGTATCCACCCCCCATTCCCTCCATTGTCCGTGCATCATCAACACCCCAAATTATTCTCGGTATCGCCAGCCCTTCACGAGCTCGCGTTTCAAAGGTGATTTTCTTATCGAGCTGAAAAATCAAACTCCCCTAATCAGTCACGGGATCAACGGTATTGATACAGGGGATAGGAGGAGGGGCACAAAGGACAAATTAAACAGATCCATAGACGAAGAATTCCAGCAACCCTTTCGGTGTACACCGTCATTATCTGTCCATCGTAGTTTCCTCGCCCTTTAGCGGGGACTGCTCTTCGCGATCGACTGCGAATCAAGATTGACCGCGGCAGGAAGGGTGTGCACCCTCTATCGAAGTACACATCGCCGCGGAGGAAGTAGGCAGGCCTCGAAAACGGAAACAGAATCCTTTGAACCGAGCTCCAGAAGTATCCCGAAAAACGGGATCGCTTCTCACAATTCCTTTCTTCGTTTCCATCACGGTCCAACGACGCTTTTGGAAAACGTTCCCTTCCCGTTCGCGTATCCTGCTCAGAAAAATAGCCCCCTCGACTGGATTAACCCTAAAGGGTATCCGCTCTTAATCTCGTTGGAAAATGTTCGATAATTTGCACGGTGCGATTAAAGATCCTTCTTCCAGAGCTTGAAGTTTCCGAGTTAGAGTATAAGACGATTAAAGAACATCGAGGGTCGACGATCATCCATGATCGCAAAAGAAAGGAAAGGGCGCCTTGAGCAGACCCGATCGAACGGCTTCCGAGAAACCGCGAAACAAAGCTCGAATAAAAGCGCTATCTCGATGAGATCGATCGATCCCGGGGATCTCGAGCGCCCCGCTGCCAACAAAGAGGGATTCCTTTGGAATCGGAGAAACAAAAAAGAGCGCGCGACCCGGGTACCCCGTGGAAATCGATCGATCGGAAAGAAAGGGGTTCCCTTGCTAAAGCACCAGCCCCCTTCAGCGGGCAGAGTAGCGGGCGACGGGACTGCTGTAAGTATAAGTAGGTAGAAGAGCTGGACCGCGTAGATCGGATCTATAGCCTGGTTCCTTGGCCCGGTAATAACTACACAAAAGTGGGGTCTCCCATAGGCAGGAACGAGGAAGAGAAACAACAAGCAGGGGGTGGAAGAAAGAAAGACGCCGGTTGTGTAAGTGAAAGGCGTAGAGAAGGGGGGGAGGAGGTGGAGGAGGAGAGGTTGGAGAAGCATTCAGTGTCTCGAGTAAGTAGAGATTTCCGGAGGCTGCGTGCACGGCCAACCCCTCGCCCTGTCCTCTGTTACCTGGTGCTCCAACCCACCCCCTCCTTCCTCGACACGCTCTCCCTCCCCACTCCGTCAGGCTCGATCATCGTCTTACCTATGGGAAAAATCTACATTGAGTCGAGGGCGAGTGAATGTAGGGTGGAGAGGAAGACGGGGAGGGAGAGGTGGCCGGTTCGCGGCGGAATCTTTTGTGGGCCGGATTCCTTGTGTCGGGTCCATCCGCTGCAACAACGTCCTGTGTGTGCCACGGCACGACAACTGGAGCCCTTCCTGGAGCTCGCGAGCCTGCACCCACACCCCCGGCTACCTGAACGTTCTCTGGCCCTGCACGGACACCGGTCGCACGTGCAGGTACCGGAGGTGAACGCGATTCTCGCTTTCTCACGGCAATTCGCCGTGGTAACCCCGTGGCGCGGCTTCCTGCGCCCTCGTTTTCGCGCCAAATTTTCTGGACAAGAGGTGACACGCCTTTTTGTGCAGCTTCTTTGATTTTGGGTATTTTAATTGGGATTCCTGGTCGTGCGGGTTTTTGCGAAATCAGTGAGAATTTGATTGGTGAATTCAATTATTCTGTTTTGCTCAGGACAATGTAATTTCGACAGGGCAGTGACGTTCAGAAGTTGGACAAGGAATGTTTGTCAGAGAGCGGTTGGTCAACATTTGTAATTCCTCCCATTCAGCTTAGTTGATTTTAAGTTCGATCGTAATTTAAATCTCTTTAACGCGGTGATCGATAGATAGCCTTATCTACCCAATCCTGTCTCGTCCTTATTAGGGGCCCAAAACAATTCGCGTCACCTCTGCTTCTCCGGCAAACAAATGCTCCAGGCGCAAAAACACGGTTCTACTGCCGCTCGAAATAAATTACCGCCACGCCCTTCGGCAAATGGGCGTGTAAGCGGCCTCACCCTGGTCAAAGACTCCGCTGAAAACAGACGTACAGCACGATCGTAATTATCTAACGACGAAGAAGGTTCGCTACTCCGCCCAACATCCTCCTTTCTCTCTTCATCGCAACGCGACTATCTGGACGGATAACGCGCGAGCCCGACTCGCTAACTTCTTGTTGCGAGAGATCAGAACAGGAGAAGGTGAACGCAAAGGTCCTCGATATTGCCTCGTCATCTGCCTCTATTAGGAAAGAGCGTGGAAAAACACTTTTTACTCGCGTTCCTATGCCTCCTTTTAATCGTGTTCCATCCACACCCCTTTCTTGTTCTTCGGTCCTCTAACTTTTTTAGGCTACGTCCACGTCTGACGCGACTTTCACGAAGTTAACGAATTAATCGGTCGCTATTAAAAGCTAAGCTATCCGAAGAAAGTAGAGGCATGGCTGTTCGAGGGTCAGCATTCGAAGAATTCTGGAGCATCCCTCGCTACACGGAGAAATATTCCCCGGCTACGGGAGAATCCATTTCTCCGATCGGTTCTTCCTCCACGGAGGAAATCCAGCGAGCTTCGTGTCGGGAGAGGAAATATTTTTATTGGAACGATTGCGGCTGACGTACGAGGGTCCTTCGAATTCGCAGCGCTAGGATCCATCATGGAATCGTGGTCGGTCGAGTGTCCCGATCGAAACTCCATGTCGTGACTTTCGAGAAATGTCCAAGAATAATTCTAATTTAGAAAATTTTTAAGCAGAGTATCTTATATCGTCCGATAAGGGAGTATCGATTGCTTCTCGCACCGTTAACAAACGTGTTAATTCATTTTGGCATGAGCCGAATATAAACGGTGTGGATTTTAATTAACAGTAGGGGGATAAGAGGCTCGATCATGCGGATGGAAGGTTAGGGATTCGAAAAAGCGGCGCGCGCGCGCGCCAATCTTTGTTAGGAGAGATTTAGACACAGCCTCCGCGTTATGCCACATTAACGCTCCTCAGGATTCCGGTTTTTCAATACGACCAGTCATCCTCGAAGAATCGGCAGACAATGTGGCGGCAGCCCTCTTCCTCGTCGCTAGACCCTCCTAAGTAGCGCGCCCTCTTTATCTTCCCTCCTCTTGTCAGTCGGGTCAGTGAAATAAAAAGAAATCAGGGAAACGAAAATAACATAATAATAATAATTAAAATAAGAGAAACTAACAAATCGGAGGAAAAACTGGGGACGTACATTTGCCCAAAGACTTTGGAATCTCGGTATTAATAGTCAACTCAAACTGCTACACATCGATTGCTTAAGCCAACAGTTTCCCGTTGTGTTTCCGTTTTAACGAACTTAAAACGCCGGACAAGCAGAGTAAACTGCAGCAAACTCAATGGATGCAAGAAAGCGGTTGATTCGGGGTTAGGTTCGGGTTAGGTTCGGATTAAGAGCTTCGGGGACATGGAACGTGATAAAAGCAGATGTCCGACGGATCTCCGGAAGGTCGTGCGATTTTATTCGTGAGCAACGCAAGAGGTGATTGGTGCGGTGGCGCAAGGGCGGACCATGGCCGCGTCTGCGAAGGCTTGTGTAATTATGTGTGAGGATAGAGTAACATGTCGGACATTCCAGCAGCCACCGGAGTCAGAATCCACCCTCGCCAGTTGGCCCGTTGAACTGAATAGCCGGCTAATGAACGCGAAGCCTCCAGTCTGTCAGTCCCGCACGTCCACCATGGGGAACGATCATTGCCTGGCCGAGGATGAAACCGATGCGACGCAGAGCATGGTCTCTAGCCGACCAGTCATGGACTGACTCATCTCGTGAACCGTTCTAGCAGACTCTCCGAACCGTTGCCGTTCGATCGTCTTGTCGATAAACTATCCAATTGAACCGATACATCGGGACGATCGCGTTTCATCTACTGTACTTCAATTTGAACGCCGAGACTCCTGTTGGATGACCACTTGTAGGCCAGCTTCGACAGGCAACGCCAGGAGTAAACGGTTACTTGGTTGTAAAATTACGAGCTTAATTACAATCATCACGGGATTATCGATTATCAGGCATGATCTTCCTTCACCTATCGGAATACGGGAACTTCGGTGTACCCAACGTCGCTGGATCCTCGCCTGCCGGCAGAAACCATTTCGTAGGACAGAATGGAACTTGTATATCTCGGTAGGTACAATTTCAATTTCGCTATCTCCCCCCTCTGCCCTGGTTGGTTCCCCGATTCCTGCTCGATAGGGGGAAGCGAACGAAAGAGATCGAGGGGTGGCGAAGGAGGGTGTAAGATTCGACGTTAGATAGGCGAGAGTTAGGCCCGCGTCAGGCAGCTTCTCCTTCTCGGCTGTCACTCAAATCCTTCCTCCCTTTTCACCTCGAACCCACCCCTCGTCCTCCGGTTCGGCTGCCGACGCGCGCACCCCCTTCGGCCACCCTCTCTCGCACGTTCCTCGGCAAGGGCCACCCCCGCGGACTCGGTAATTGAATTTCACGAGTTGGTTACCCAAACCCCCGGGATCCTAGCCCCATCTCCTGGTCGTCTCGTGGGCTGTTCCAGGGGGCGGCAAGGGGATGGCGACGTCGTCTCCGATGCCGATGCTGCTGTTGCCGGTTCCGCGCGTACGCCATGGGGCTGCCAACCCACTTGATGCCCGCTTAATGTCGTATCACAACATTGATTACGACACCAGAGCAACGATTGCCGCAAGTATGCCCCTTGCTTTCCCGCCTTTTGCCCTAGGTCCAATCGATGGAACGCTTGGACGTCGTTCGGGGTCTCTTCGAATTTTATTAGCAACGACCAACGGCCCAATTAACGCATCGATTGCACGATTTTCGGACAGATCGAAGGAATCGTCGTTGAACTCGAGATTCCTCGTGTTCATAAATATTTAACGGGATCGGTCGGGATTTCCTCGAAGAAACCGAAGAAGCTCCGTCACTCTAGGCGGATTTAATGAACCGAGCTGATTTTTCTTTGGTATGAACTTCTCCGGCTGTTTGCGTATCCATCTTCCCTCCCCTTCTTCCCCTCGGTTGGTCTCCCTTTTTGTTTCTCCTTCTGCCTACCCGGAAGCCCCTTTCATGCCGGCACGATACGTCGAATTCGAGGTTTTTCGCCGGCTCTTCCCGGCCGATAATAATTTTAAAAGGGGGACCCGTGCCCGGGGGCCTTCGGAGGTGTCGACCCGGCGAAGACGAATTATCGCTGCGTGACGCGTACTCTTATTTATGATCCCTCCCCATCCCACGTCTCCCGCCCATCCTACACCCCTGTCGTTCTCGAACACGATCGTGGATTCGCGAAAATTATAAATCCATCAGCCCATAAAATGTGTTGGCATAACAGAACCACGGAAAACGTCGTTTCCTCTGCGACAGAATGATGGTCGAACGATACGAACGCCTCCGTGGTGGTTAACCGTTTCGGGGGAAGGGCGAAACGGGAAAAATAGACGAGGTTGGGCTGGCATCGACAAATCGACGACAGCGAAGGAATCGGCCGGCGAAAATACGAAAGGGAAGGAAAGATAGCGGCGCTGACAATTGGGGCAATGGTGTGATCCGATATTGCGACGGCAACCGTGCGCCACTTCAGGGCGGATCTGGTTGGTCAATCAGCGGTGCATTGTACGTAACGAACCTCCGCACTCGGCCGAGTTTAATGCCCGTACGTGGACCTTCGCGAGCGTGTGTGCGCGTGGGTTATTAAATATGACGAGAAGCAGGGCCCGTGGGGAGCGCGGGGGTGGCGGCCTGCTCTCCTCCGGCTTCCTGAACGTCGGCGTTTCACGTCGAGATCGTCGTTTAACGTTCTCCCGCTAGATCTTTCGGATCCCGCTCTTCTTCCCCACCATTCTGCTGCGATTTTTTTCATCCACGAGTCTGCGATTTCATCGACGAGGCTAATTAGACTTCGTTTTCACACAGGCATCCCGTGAATGTGCATCGCGATTTTTTCACCATTCTCAGGGCGTAATATTTTCTCAGAACTTCTTTAACAGCGATTAAAGCATCGCCCGTGCAGGATAAAAAATAAGCCCGTTTATCTTGCCGCGCAAAAACGAGGAACGCTTCGTTTTCTTCCGGGAACAAAGGCAAGAAAAGAGAGCCGTGGTGTTTTTCACCAGCCCCGGTTCTTCGTCGAAACATCACCCCGGCCCCTCTCGAGCGGCTCAAAGAGAGAGGAGGGGGTGGCTTGTGTATCATGGCATGGAACGTGCATAAATTTGGACGGTAGCGTCTCATAGCTCGGACGGATGGTGCTCGAAAGCAGTGAAGTGGACCTCTTGGTAACGGCGAGCACTTATTCGCTTGCTCGCTCGCCAATCCAAATGAATTGGATAATTTGATCAGCTCGTTGCTGGCCCTTTGTTGCCTCCTGGGAACTTTGAATGGTCCGGTCGGCCAGTCGTCCCTCTTTTTCGCTCTTTCCATCCGCTCCGTACCTCTTTCTCCCCTTCTGTCTGATCCCGTACATTCTCGGCTACCTCTCTCGCTTTCTCTCTCTCTCTTTCTCTCTTGTCCTTTCGATTCTTTCCCTTTCGTTTCCTCCTTTTCTTCTGGCCCGCGTTGAACCCGCGCGCGTCCCGATCTTGCCCCTTTCCGGGCGCTGATACCGGGCCAAGAGAAGATTCGTGGATGAATGAAGAAAGCAACGATTCCTCTGAGCCGCTGAATCGCGATTGGTCGGCTACAGCGTTGGCCGCGAGCTGTGTTTCGTGGAATTAAAATAATAATTCGCCGGAAGCGCGTGGAAAGGGAGCGCCCGGCCGTCCGTTTCAATGGGAAAGACCGTTCGTTCGACGACCGTGATTCGCGGAGCGTTTCTTCTTCTTCGTCTTCCTCCTATGGACTCTGCCAAGAAAACACGCTCGAGTGGTGCTCGCTTGTATCAAGAAACGGGGTACATTGAAGATTCTGTCTGGATGCAGCGATTGTCAACGAGCGGATGACGCACGAGCTTGAATTCTTGATGACGACTACACGTAACTTCGTCTTGAATCGCGTGAATGGGGTTAATTAACTTTCTTGCATTCACCGAGCCCTTTCTCGCGGCCCGCGGCGATGCTGGGAGAGCCGTGAACGAATGGGTTTCAAGAAAACCGCGGATGAAGTTGCTCCGCGTAGCCGGAAGTCCTCGTGATGATGGACAAGAGAAAGAAAGGCAAGAGCGAGCAATATTACGGACTTCCTAGAGAAGAGCTTCATTCAGCGATAAACGCGGCTTCGGTCGAAGATCCAAATTTCGACTCGAATTAACTCTGTACAGGGCCGCGAATACAAGGGGGATGGGCGAAAGAAAGAATCGAGGAAGGACGATGGGTAGCGAGGGTTGAAACCGATGAATATGATAATGCGATGCCGCGGAATCGGGGGAGCGGAGAAAAAAATCAAGCAACGCTTTTCAGCCAATTGATCCAAAAGATCCCCCGGCCGCGGTCGAGGATTTTAAATGCCGCACGAACATATCCCTTCATCTCGACCCGCTCCGTGAATAGGCCGCGCTTGCATCCTGAAAGGAATCCGCAAGATGAATCCGCGAACTCAAGACAGCCGACCCATTTAGCCGTGGAAAAAAATATCCTCGAGTCTGTGCCGCCAACCTATCTTGAGCCCTACATTCACGACGGCGAGCTAACGGAGATATTATTTTTTTTTCCTTTTCCCAAGCGGTTTTTCCCACCCCGAACCACCACCGCGGCCAAACTACCCCCGCCCACGCAGAGTATCTCTGCAGGTCGAAATATTATTCGGACGATCGCAGCTTTGCTCTGCTTGCGACTGGCCGAGTCTCCTCCTGCTCACTCCTCCTCCTCCTCCACCGCCTCTTCTTCTTCTTTTCTTCTTCTCGAAGTTGCTCGTTCCTTCCGCTTTTTGTTCCCGATCTCACTCGACGCTGGTCATGAACGAAAGATTTCCTCGCGGCCGCAGGCTCGTAAGATCGTGGTCACGCTGCCTGGGGGCTCCCCAGAGCGAAAAAAGCGAGACAGACACCGGTGGGAGAGAACGAAGGAAGCGAGAGACCGAGAAACGAACTGGTTCGTTGACGAATTCATCAAAAACGTTTCGGTGTAATAGTGCCGTGATTACTGGCGGACAGAGAGCGGCTGGGAAATTAAAAAAGAAAAAAGAGGAAGAAAAATGGGAGAGAGAGAGAGAGAAAGGGAGGAGGGTGAAGAAGAGGGGGAAGAGAGGGGAGAGGTTCTCCTCTGTGGCCGGAAGGTGAGTCTCCCGGCGAAGGGAAAAGGTGGAGATGATTAAAATGAATTCTACGGAGACGCGGCCGTTTCACGGCATTTTTTTCCATAGTATTCTTCGAAAGGCATCCCGTGGCTGGCGTTCGATGATATTTCGGTCGTCCCTCTACCCCGTGAATGGGGATCGATCGACGGGGGAGGCCGTTCCGGGGATTGAGGAAGCATGAATTTGTCGTGGGCGCCTGTGGGAGCGGATTCGCGGATTCATCTTGAAACTGACGAAGAATACCACTTGATACGCGTCTCACAACGCCATTTTCTGATGAAACGCCGACAAGAGAAACGCCTCTGCGACCTATTGCGAATCCCGACTCGCTTGACGTCGCATGGAATATTCATTCCCGTCGAACCTCCTGCGAAATCCCTTCGGTCCATATTTTTAATATACTTCGAAATTTATTAATATCGCAAGAGAACCCGTTCCCATACCGTGGCATCGAGAAAGCAAAAGCGAAATGTTCTTTAAAAACATAGCAGAATTCTTGCACGTTCCTCGAGACGATCGGATTTGACAAATCAAACGTTCCGACGCGGCGTTGTCGGGGCTCCCCCTGACGTCGATACCAAAGATCACTCTTTCCCATTTCATTTTCCTCTTTTTCTTTCTTTTTTTTTTTCTCCCGTTCGGTGAGCGCGCCGGGCAAAGCGGAACGGAGCATATTTCCGAGCGCAGCGGGACGTATTACCGAGCCGCTCTCGTCCGATAATGTGTTTCTGATTGCCGGCGCGTCTAGATTTCGCCCACGCCGGGACTTCGGCTTGATGTAAATCCACCTTCGCGAAATATTGCGTCCTCGAGTCTTCGCGCGCGCACACGCACACACATCCGCACACTTTACTCATTCTCTTTTATCCTGTGCTATTTTTAGACGTAATCTTTTAGGTGCTCAAACATTCCCGAGCTAAAATCCTCCCATAAATAAATACAGAACATTTATCATGTTTCGTATCAAAGAAAAGATGAATATAAAAAATTATTCTGTTGACGTATAAAAGAAGTTTAGAACACGTTTAAGCTGTAATTAAATCTGGATGATTTTTTTTTTGATAGATTTTCCCCAACCACTCGTTTTCTTGTGGATACCGAAACAACGAGTAATCGCAGGGTGAATCGCTATGAGTAATTCCCTCCCTGTTTAATAATAATATTGTTTAATACGGTTCTTCGAGCGGCGGCTTATTTAGGAAAGACACGCCGTCGCTAGCACGAATTCACCGCTGGGAATAGCGTCATTATTCCGTCGACGCGTCGAAGCAGCCGTTTTTAATGAGATCCTACAATATTTAAGGCGAGTCTCCAGCGATTTTGCGCCATCCGCGTTGACATCGTAGAACGCGTCGTTACTACGATCGATGAGACAAAATATTCTCTATCTCTACCCGAATTATCGTATCGAACCTTGAATTCTTACGTACGTATCCTGATCCACGCGACTCGTTCGGTACAGCAAAGAGAATCGTTCAAAGAAATCGCAATTAAATCGCGAAGACCTTGTCCGATCGATTTCTCGCCAAAGAAATTTGTAATAAAGATAGGAATGTTCGAAGGAATAAGAAGCCAGAAGTTGCCAGAGGAACACCAGAGCGCGGGGAATAAATATCCCTGTCCCAGGGAATACGTCATCGTGGGCAAAAACGGATCAGTGGCATCGTTTCGTTGGAGTCGTCGCGAGAGATCAATACCTATAGACGAGAGCCCGTCTACAGGTCGGATCGATCGTCGCAGGTATGCTTGATACGTACGTAGGTACGCGTTGGAGAAGAGTATCGAGGCACGAGAAGGAGAATCGAGAGCGCGCCGGAGGAACGATGGATGGCTGGGAACGTATCAAATTATCGGTTATTAATAGCGAGCCGCGTTCGCCCACGCCACCCCTCTCGCGTCCTTCGTTTTAAGGGCGAGGAACGATCTCGATCCTGTTGTACAATTGAACCGAGATCCGTGACTCGCGCTCGTTTCCACAATCAATTCCGCCCCTCGTACACGTTTTTCGACTCTAATCCTCTATATCCGGGAATCTTGTTCGCTAACGAGACAATCATCATTTTAATCACAATGTCACCGTGCAGGTCGCACACGAACGGGTCGTTGAACGAGGGTTTGTCAACGACAGCTGCCTAATCGTAATTAAAATCGGATCCTAATCGTTTGGAAACGAACAACCGGAGTTAAAGATAGCGCGTCGGGCACGTTTGCGAACTTTATGTAAGAAGATTCGAAGTTGGTAAACCGATCCCAACGACAGCGATACGTACATAACGACCAAATTGACGTGCCTGTTACATAACCCGACAAGGAAACACGTCATTCGGACTGTTTCAGTGATAACAGCGACCATTTGTCTTCCTAGTAGCCGAACGCTTAGCGCGAGGACGACTGAAATCGAGCGGGCATCGACCAAGGCTGAAAAACGTCGAGAAAGAGAAGGCAAGTCAGATTAAATCGGCGTTTTCGAGCCTCGATCGAGTTTTCGACGCGTCTGGCGCGGGTGTAGCGCGCGCAAATTAAATAGTCGATGATTAATGGCCGCGGTCCTCGCTCGCGGATAATGCTCACCTACGTACTGCACACGATTTACATCTCGCCGGTTTTCAGCCTCGCCTACCAAGGTCAGAGTGCCGCGGATCATTCGGCGAACGAATCGATTAATAACCGCTAGCCGGCTGATAGCTGGTTCGCAACGCGTTCCTGCTGCTCTCCATATATATAGAGCTAGTAAACCGGTGAGGATCGCGGATGAACGAGGCCGCTGCCGCTAAGAAGCGGAGGCTTCCTTTGATTTCGCCGCCGGAACACCTACACCCTCGGAGGATCACGTACAGTGCAGGTGTTCGATGGGCCGACAACTCATCGACCATGATGATTTTACGCGATCCAACCGCGATATTCGCGGCGACACTTTGTTTAGAATAATATTCGCGACTACTAAGGCGAGAACAAGAGTTGAACGAGTTATCGAGAGGTCAAAAAAAAAGAGTAGTTTGAGCATTCGACAATCTGTCGTTCCGATTGATCTTGAAATCTGATTCAACCCTTTCTCCCACTTTGATCGCTAATAAAAATATTTAGTAAATTATCACTCACCGGAAGCAGCATTTTCAGGACCATGGATGATTTTAATCTCGCCACCTGAGAACAAACGAAAAATCAAGAGTCAATAGCGAAGATGACGGTGAAACCTTAAAGAAACAGCGAAGGGGTAAATAGGAGAGGAAAATTGGCAAGGTTACGGTGTCCTCTGACGGCGTATGATCTGTTAAATATCGTGTCAGGGTCCCGTGAATCATTCATCAACGAGTGACCAGCAGAGGTCCACTTTCCTCGGTGTGTCCTATTCGCAAAACCACTCGAGTGCCCCGTCCACCTCACGCGGGCCCTTCTTACGTAATCCGTCTGTTAAAATATCAATCTCAACATTTCACTCTTTGCACAGCATTCTGCGCAGGGGTGGCCCCGATCCTCGCCCTCCTCTTCTCTGTCTGGACGAGGTCATCAAAGATGCAGCAGCAATCAGCGGAGCTAGTCGAGCGGACGAGCAAGCAGAGAACGAACCGACTACCGGCCTGGACCCCAGGGATGCACGCGGGATTTTCTTTGAGCCTGTAAATCGATCCCTCTCGACGGAGAAAAATACAGTCAACCCGCGCGTAGCCCTTCCGACTTTCTATTTCGATTCGAGACCGTTAGCAACTTCAAAATGTTTCCTATCAGCCTGGCAAATTTCCATAAACTTTAAAAGCGAATCTAAACAACCCCCATTTAACTGAAGAAACGATCAAACAGTTCTTCGCATAGTCCTTTATACAAACGCACGGTCCAGGAAGGACACCCAGCTGGTGGATCCTTCGCAGGCAACGATCCATGCAGGGAGGTGGTCGTTGAAATCTCTGCTTCCCACCCCTCCTCCCACCCATTCCCTGAACCCCTCCCTCGTGCTCTGACCGCGGCACACCACGGGGGGTGAACTCTATTAAAAATGCAATATTCTCGTTAATCCGCGCCGGTATGTGGTAGCGGCTAATTAGCGAGTACCGAGGACAGGGATGCATACGCGCACCCCCGTTGTCATGCAAATACCTCACGGTGGGCGCACGAAACGCCCCATTCAACCTACACTTCTGTGCGCGCCACGAGCTGGCGTATGCTCGGTTATACTCGACGCGTATTAATAACGAAACAAATATTGCTTATCGAATAATTAAATTTCCGCGATATCACTCTGCTGGCCGTGGTATCGCGTTCATCTTGCGTTCGTCGGGCTACAATTCAAGATAAACCTATTTTTCGAGGTGCTGCGCTCCGGCGATTCTCTGTAGACGCTGTACACGGTCCCGCGTTATTAATCTTTGCACGCGGAATCGACGGCGAACGGAGTTTTTAAAGCGATACAGCACACCTCCGGTCGCGATTCTACGCTGCTTCCAAGACATCCGGTAGATATCCGCGCATCCAGCCTCGTATGTGGCTACAAGGGGCGGCTGTAGCAGGGGGTGGGCTATATCAATAAGCATCGAACAGCCACGGAGGACGGCAGGGAGCTGTTGATTAAGGGGCGAGCACAATGAGGAGATATCCTCCGAGAAGGGAATGCGATGGATCCGCAGCAAGGGTCTCCCTCCGGGTCCCTCCTTCCAGCGGCCTCTCCCCACGCGTGTCTCTGCTCGATCTGATCTCCAGCGAGCAAGAGAGACTGTTAGACGCCGATTACTGCCGATCCCGAGCCTCACAATAGCCTCGTCTCCCTGTCATCGAGCGACCTGACTGGGTCACCTTGTCGCGTGACAGAACGACGATTCAGTTGTTCGAGCGGAAGTTGTACGGCATTCTATGGAGCCTTCAACTGTGCCCTGCTTCACGGTGCAGGATCATCGAGGTGACCGCAGAGATGCTCGCGTGCTCGTTTTCATACGACTGCGCCTGTGGATCGAGTTCGTTTCTTTGCTAGATCGCAGAGGTTGGAGAAAGGTTTCCGGATATTACCATTCCACCCTTCATTTTCTTCAGCTAGTTTGCCATTCAAAATCGAACGGACAAGCAGACGCACTCTCGCGAATACGAAACAAAAATTCGGGTTCCAGATGTTTTGCCGCCGAAACTGACCACGATTTCTATCGATCAGAACGTTGGCCTGTTCTCGAAAGGATTCTCTCGGCAGCGAAACTAAAAAGTGCGCGCTAGCGAGCGAGCGTTCACCGCGGCAACTTGCAGGCCTCTAAATTAACAGTAATGAAAATTGGTTATCAGTCGAAGCGACATTCTGCAGACCGAACAGCGTTACCAGCGCTGGAGCGCGTAATATCCCATTGAGGACGAACGGACGGCGAGTACGGTACCGGGATTCGGGTGCACGGGAAGCGGATCACGTTGACACAAAGCGGCCGTAATCCGTTTATCTTCTCTCCGGGCACTCTGCGCCCACGTGTTACGCTTCGCGTTATTCGAGGATAGCCCTGCCGTCCGCCTGCGCCTCTCCTCGCCAACCCCGGCAGCCCTCGAGCCATCACCACCGCACCCTTTGCGCCCTAGCCGTACTTTAAAACGGAAACGATCGGCTTCTGCGCGTCGAAGAATCGCCGACCCGCTGCCTTTGCCCCCCTTTTACCACATTCAACTGCGAACTTCTAGGACAAGAATTACAGTTGATGCCAAAGCTAAGACGGCCGAAGCTTCCTCGAGTTCTAGAGGCACAACCACGTTACGTTGAAAACCGACATTAGTCGTCGACCAGACGACCGAGCATCGTCCCTAAACGTATTCTGCCCACGCGGCTACTCGCGTCTCCGGCTGAAATCCTCTTCGACAGGTTTTCTGAAAGGGCGGCGAGGAATGTCCTTCGCGACACGTATTCCTCTTGAGTAATGACGCGGCCCCGAAGATGGAATGCAGAAGGAGGTGTCTTTCACCGGAGATTTCATTGGTTTCGAACACAGCCAACCCTGCCCCCTCTCTCTGTCGCCCGTGTTCCAGCCTGGAAACGGCTTAACGAATGACGACGAGTCGTCACGCGTTTTGTCTCGCGCCGTGGAACACATTTGTCTCGAGGCCGGATGCCGGGTGGTTTTGAATCCCGTTGGGCTCTCCGCTCGCATATATACACGTATATGTATATGTGTGTGCACGTCCATATAACTTGCACACCCGCGGATCATCTTCTCTCCCTTTCCCTCGCTCTCCTTCGCGCTCCCTCTCTCCTTCCCGTTCCTTCTCTCATTCTTCATCATCAAACCGACGTTCCTCGTCTATCCTTCGAGGGAGAGGGCTCTCCCTCTGTTTCTCCTTTCATCGTGGTGTCCTCGGCCCGCCAGGATTCGGCTTGACGCGCCACTGAAAGACGCTCGTTCCTCACAAAGGACTCCCTAATATATTACGCTTATTAATGTCCCGTCCTCGTCTATCTTTCCGCCACCCTCCTCCACCCCCGGGTTCCTTCGTCCACGGGCACACCGTGGAAATATCATGGTGGATGATAAAAAAAAAAAAGAGAGCAAGCAACAGCGAGATGGTTGCGTGCCGTGGAGAACGAAAGCAGATCGACTGTAGAGTCGAAAAATTCGACGGCGAATGGTTACGCACTACGTGTACAGGGGGTTGTTGGTAAAAGCTACCCGTTCAAAAATTGATTCAGAACCAGATTTCTCTACTAGCCCTTTAACATTTGTACACTCCCTCTTTTTTCATTTTTTTCTCTCTCCCTTTCTCGGTTTCTTTCTCTCCGTACAACGCGACTTTGTACACGGCGTTGGAATAAGAGGGTGACGAGAAAAATCAACCCGAACTCGTCCACGATCCTTGCGCAGATTGGTCCATTCAGCGGGAGCAAAAAAATTGGCGGCTCGGCGTGGCCCATTCGATTTCTCGAATCGCGCGTTTCTCTTCTCGGCGCGCGTTGTTCGCGATTAATTGGACGACCGAATTGTTGTTTCGTTCGCCGTTGAATGGCTTCGGCTCGACTTTTTTTTTCTCCGTCCGCTGTGCCGGCGCTGTGTGTGGGTGTTTGTTTTTTAAGTACCTACACGGCGTCGTGTGTCTGCCTGGTGCCGGCTATATACTTTTTCCTTCCTCTCTTTTCCGCCTCTTTTTACCCCTTTTCTGCCTCCGCGTGTTTTTCAACCCCCTCCCCGCTTCCTTGTTCCGGGCCACTCTCGACGAAATTTCGCCAGGACCAGCAGCACAGCCCAGCCAAACAGCCCCGACCGTCGAGCGGCAGCAAGTCGGGTGAAATCTTTTATCGTTCAGTCGTAAGAGCGACTGGGCACTCTCTCTCCAAATTTCTCTCTCCTTGCGCTCTCTGTTCTCCTCCATTCTTTGCCTTTTCCTTCGCCCCGTTCCCGCTCCTCCCCCGGGGGTTTCCGTGTCACCACGTGGATTTTTCGTGGCGGGCCAACGCATAATGCATAAAAGTCGTGCTCATTCAGGCCACGGAAGTCGCTCGAATTTAAACAAACGCCGAGGCAAAACAACCCCCTTCTCGTCCCTTACTTTCCAGCTTCCTTCGTTCTTTCGCGCTGGTTATTTCCTGCCTCGAGCACAGTCTCGCCCCCGCTCACGCGAAAATGCCGCTTAATCTTCGCGGGTTCGGTCGCCGTATTGTGCGGCTGGAACCGCGACCATTATTTAGAACGGAACAATAAACGCCGCGGATGATTTTCATGCGTGCCGCGCCTGTTTAATTCCCATCTACCCACCCCCGCCGCCACCGTTCCAGCCTCCTACGATTTTCTACAAGAAAGTAATTCGATGAATCGCCGATTGATTCCGCGATTACGAACGCGCCTAAAGTCTGCCACGTGCAAACCGGGAACACAATGCTGCGTCCTCGTCGTGGACGAGGAATGGCGCCGTGAAAGAGGTTGGCACAGGAGAAAAGAAGCGACTTATTTACCACAGGGGGTACGCTGTACTACGCGTACCTAAATGAAAGAAGAGAGAGAAAGAGAGAAAGAGAAAGAGGGAGGGTAAAGAAGGGAATCACGGAAAAATCTGAACCCTGCGACCGCACAGGGGTTAGCAGCGAGCACCGAGACGACGCGAGCTTGCAAAGGTGGTGGCTAAGCAGAGCTAATCTCACCGACGATGTCCCTCCTCTCCCCCCTCCCTGATTCCCTCTCCGGCTGTTGTTGTACGGATGTATTTGTTTCGCGGTATGGTGCACCATGGATAACAAAGGCGGCAGTAGGATCGTGTCGGCGGCCTTTTTGAAGACAGATGCCCCCTCTTTTTTTCTCCGAAACCAGCTTTTTCTTGCTCCACGGCCCACCCTCTCTCTTCCCCGCTTCTTCGCTCCGCCCGTCGCATCCACCTCTGCTCGACCGTCTCTTCATCATTGTCTCGCGTCCAGAGATTTCGCTAATAAGCAACGGTGGCTGCGTTAAGACCCCAAAAATCGGGTACGATTATCGATTTATCTTGCGGTAGCCTTTCCATCAGCTTACACCAGGAAACAGCCTCGGTAGCAGAAGGACGATCAGCCGGGCAACTGTTTAGAACTTCGTCTTGGGTGTCCGACCATCGCCCCTGACGGTGCTAATAAATTGGTGATTTTTCCAGCTGTGTCTTGGCTTGCTGGTGCTAATTTGTCTCGTTATACGAGAACAAGGGTTTAAGGAACGAAGAATTTCAGTCGGGACTCGCTTGGTGTTCTTAAAACCATTTCTAATCGCTTCCGGGATTAAATCCGAACTATGGCTAATTTACGTTAAACTAATTATGATCTAGTACTCCTTTTAAATGCATTGGAAATCATATTTTCTGGAGATTCGAACGATAGGGGATATTCTTACAGACTTCAGTAATTTTCACTACTTCACGAAGAATCGAAAACAATTTGAATCGAAAGATACAGCTGCATATTGTTGCCTGGAGCATAGATATTCGAACGAAACAGACCCCAAAAAGGGGTAACCACGGTCCCAGAACGCTAGTGGGATCTGTCGTGATCGAGAGTAGGATCTTCAGGGAGCGTGGGCCGTGGACTGTGGTCGATCCTCCCACGCATGGGATCACGCATGCGTCGGGCCTCCCTTAAAACAATGCGCCGACCAATCTCGTAAGGTAAAGGGGCTCTTGTCCCATTGGCTCGTTCCCTCAAGTGGATCTTTTTTCGACACGGCCACCATTCCGCGTTCCCTGATTCCATGGAGTCCGACTCGCTCGGTAACTCGGTTTCTTTACTCCTTCTTCGGCTATTTTCCTTCTCATTTATCGCGTTTCCTAAATTATTTCAGTTGAACTGTTACGATTACTTTTCATTCTATTATGTACACACTAGTGGATTTAAAATTAATAAAATTACAAAACTTAAATTATTCCTTATTTCGCGAACTAACAAAGTACAATATTAATCTCAATTTCTGTTATCCCTATAATTTTATGATCTAACGATCCAAACGGCTTCGTTTTCCCACCATGCTCGCACAAACGGATTTCTACCGTATTTGACGACAAAGTATTTCAGTGAAACGCAAAATTACGCCCAAGACACTGAATCATCGACGAGGAGAAGCCCTATAAGAGAGGAGAAGCGAGGCGGGACAAGTGGAGGTTCCCCTCTGCGAAACATTTCACCGAAGGTAATGGCCGTGCCGGAAGCGAGATGACGCGTGACCCCAGACGGATGCATTAGACGCACTTCCGGCGGTGCGACGCCCGGCGTCCTCGTTCATCCGTGAAACCCGGCCGCTGCATCCCGCCCATCGCGAATCCTAATGCGTTATTCTCGCGATTACATCCTGAAGTCCTGCCACCCTTCCCTCAACGATTCGATCCAACGTTCGCTACTGGCGATTAACCATACTTACTGGCGTATCGATCCGTAGATCTCGACGGCGTTACGAATCAAAATCCTAAACCCACTGCCAATTTGGCGTTTACATTCGAATATTTTTTACAATCCTTGTTTCCTCCGTGAACTCGCAAGAATTCGCTAGTCGTACATTCGCAGTAACCGATTCCTGTCCCAATTAATTTTCTATAATCTTGCGCAAGAGACGGCGACGATGCAGAATCGAAAGTTTCCCAGCGAATCCGGAGGACTCGTTCTCTGCCGGGTTGCTACACAACGCACGCCTCGCCGGTCTAAGCGGCTGTCGAGCGAATTCTTGCACGAAGCGGCGGGACGCTTTGTTCGACAACTAGCTGGAGGCGACGCTATCGAAAGACCGGGTTTGCACGCCGGGAGGATCGATCCTCCCTCTCTATCCACCCCGCTCTACCCCCCTTTTTCCCTCTCCGGCTCGTCGCGACCGCTCGTCCTCCACGGGAGAGGAAATGAAATCCCGTCCGGGACGCGATTCGCGCGACGTTCGTCCCGTTATTAGATCAACGTTACTCCGTGAGAGTTGTTGCCACCTAGGGAGAGCGAGAGAGCGAGAGAGAGAGTGAAAGGGAGGGAAAGAGAGAGAGAGCACGCCGTGGAGTACGTCTTTCGCATTTCAAAGCGTATCCCGGCCGATACTTCCTGCGAAAATCGCTCCGCTCTCCTGCCATCGACGGCTTCCACTGTAATCAATCGAGGGGACGAGCGGAGAAACGGCCTGTCGACGCGTTCTTTTTCGCCGCCATTCTCCAAAGCGCCTCGAACGAGCTCGCTTCCCCCTGACTCGACGTTTAATAGAATTGGACGCTCCGTTTTTATTAACCGACGGGGTGTCGCTCATTTTCGAGCCGCGCCCCGTCTCGTCGCGAATCCGTGAATTTTGTTCAACTTGGCGAATCGGCCCCGCGAAAATTCACCGACTCGAGCGAATGCCCGAGCTAAGTATTCCGGATGAAAGCGAGCATCGGCTTTATCGAGATTATCGACCTGGTCGCGGACTAGAAAAGTTCATCCGGCCTCTGCAGCAGCCGCATTAACACGGCCAGCAGGAAGATAAATAAAAGTTGCCTCGTTATTGTAGTTGCAGAGAAACCAGAGGAATCTCGAAACCGATTTTCGCGGTCGAGAAACGCGGGGTTGGAACGTCGGCTCGCATTTACCACCTGCATCGGGGCCGAATTAATAGTTCGCTCTGCCGCGAAACCCGTAAATAATGCCCGCTGACAGCCGGAGCCGAACGTCGATGAATAACGAGCCACGGAACCTTCGACTTCCAACTTTTTTTTCTCCTACCCCCCTTCTCTGCCTCTGCGGTGCTAGCGCGCGCCCGCCCGGACCACACACGCGTTCGCCAAGCGATGTGCGCAAGACACCGGCTCGTATATAATCTTTTATGCACCGACGAAACAGAGGACGCGAGCCGCTCGAACAGGGAAAGCGGAAAAACGCAGCCGAACAGCCAGCCGGGGAAAATTCCTGAGGGAAGGGGGAGGAAACGGGGGAGGAAAGAGAGACGAGAGAACGCGACGGACATGTGAACGCGTGAGGGGGAACAAAGCTCGTCTCCGGCGAACTCCTCTGCTCGATGCATCGATACCGGAAACGGCGCGATACACCGCGAAAAAACCAGGGAGAAACTTGGAACGAGTGTGTGTTACCACGTTTCGCGGCAGGGAAATGTTTTTTACGAGACAGCGTGGCACCTGAAATTACAAATACGACAGATTCGAAGAAAATGAAAGGAAAACCGCTTTAGATGTCAGGCGGTGGAATTTGGCACACGAATTCTGGTATCGTTTAGGAAAACAGAATTTTTGAATCGTCTGAAAGTTAGTGGAATTAGTGGCTTTCATGTTCTTTTCGAACAGCACGATATAAAAGACTAAAGCTAATGGCTAATAAACTGCTGGAAAAGGTCTTTTATTATAATTGATACCCTTCAAATATTTTTCCTTTATCATCGAAGGGATTAAACTTTTATGGAACTACAACTTTTTCCTTATTTATTACTACTCTTTGTTATGTAGATTTTAACGTTCGTTCTACTATTGCTATTTTTCAAATGGACATTTAGGGCCGTTGCGACTCGTATCTAAGCAATGCCGATAATCCTTTCCTTCGAACCGCCTTTTCACGGTTTCGAGCTCGATAAATTCCTCGGCCATTCTTTTCGTTCGTTCGATACGCGTTAGGAAACGACGATATTTTTGTGCCGAGTAAAATTGTTCGACACTTGTTGCGAGCACCGTGGATGAATTGGAATAGACAAAAATTCGCGAAAGCCTCGACCGTTTTCCTTCACGGTCTTCGCGATAGCGGACGTTGTCGGATATCAGCGTCCGGCTGAAGTCGGTACTCGGCTGAGAACTGTACGGATGTACCGGGAACGATGATAGGTTGAAAGTCAGGAAAAGAAGAGGAGGAGGGGAAGGAAGAAGAAGAAGAAAAAAATGGCGAAGGTATAAGACACGGTCAAGAGAAGGCAAGCAACGTGGCAAGGTTAAATCGGCGCAGAAAGAGGAAGGAAGACAAGCAGAAGAAAAGTGAATGATGGGTGTATAATGACGGAGCCTTCTCCTAATTCCACTCGACGTCTCTCTTTCTCTCCTTCCGCCGCGTCTTCGACACCTCTTAGAACGAGACGGAGGCGTTCACGCGGCCAAAGAAGAGAGACGATTTTGATGAGAACGGAGGACCGCGAAGGAGACAGAAAATGAGAGAGGATCAGAAGCTGCAGGAGAGAACAGGGGAAAGAATCTTCTCCCTTGCTATCTTCTGTCCTCTTTCCCTCTCTCCCTTCGTCCCTCTATTCTTCGCCGCTCTCGTCGGGGATTAATAACTGCCTGCCATTGTTGCCATGGCAACTCTCGAAGCGTTAAAAACTCCTCGGCCCTAACCCTGATCGTTCGCTTAAAGTTTCACGGCGAAAGGGTTGAAGTCACCCTTCGAACGATCCCGATGGACGCGACCGAACGACTGGCTCCTGAACTTTTTACCTTGTACCACTGATAACACGCGCGTAACTTTTACAAAATATACACCATGTGTATAACTACACCACCGACGCTTCTCAGGGTCCACGTATCTTGAAGAAGAATGCAGAACAAAAGTGATGCATGATCCTAGAACCGAAGCGCGTAAACTTTAATGGATGCGCCACTCGAAACCACGCGCCCCTACCTACGAGACGACGATGGACGAACGATACAATAAGATTCAATGATCGGAGGGCGATCCCACACGATGATCCTGCGTAGCGGGTCGTGCCCAGCATAACTAGATCACGTCAAGATAAAGTCTACCGTAAATAGAGTCTGTCGTTTGCCGGGTCACGAGGGCCCGCGAGACAGGAGACCGCGCAAGAAGAAGAAGAAACCGAAGGTGGGGAGATAGAGGATGGAAAAGACGGGAAAGGAGATTCCTGACGGCAGGAAGGATACAGTGCGTGAGAGTAGGACGATGTACGGTGGAAAGGGGCTGATCAATATTCATGGCCCGCTCGTGGGGTAGTTCCAGGCCAGTTGGAGGAGGGTGGATTTATGCGAATCCTTCCTTCCTTCCAACTCACCCTACAAGAACGAACCCTTTTTCTTTGGTATCGCGTTTAGTTCGAGCCTGTGCGAAAGAACAGGACTCGTTTCCGTTAAGGTCGTCCAACGTTCGCGCTCTTTAACCCTGTGTACTTTTCTGATCGACGAATAGTTACAACAGTCGTTTGTTAGATACGACGAATGGCACAAGCGTGCATACGTTTGCGAATACATCTGTGAATCTCTGATGAACATCGATTGGTACCGGAAGCCAAGTGGGACCTCCGCTAGAAGGTCGTTCATTCTATCACAGAGCATTCCACGAAATTCCAAACCACTTGCTCCTCCCTCGCAGAACTGGGACATCATCGGTGCCAGAGCGTATCCAGCAATAACGCTAAACATCCGAAATGAAGTAGCGCGGCGTGTGCAATCCAGATTGTCGGTAGACGTCGTGCAAGGCGAACACGAAGGCAACGTGTCTATTCGTCGCGACGGGCGCCGCGACGCGGAGAGGAAGAGTGGGAGCGAAGTGGAAGGACGCGAGTAGCGCGTGTGAGAGCGAGAAAAAGGGTTCGCGAAAGGAAAGAGGAGCGATGCAACGGAGAGAGGGAGTACGCGTGCCATCCACAGACGTGTGCACACACGTGCACTACGGAGGCAAACGTAGGCGAGTCCGTACGAGAAGGTAGTTCAGTTCCGGTCCGGGCCATTAGCTGATGAGCTACCTCGTTTCCATCCCCTCTCGTAGGCCACGCTAACGGCAACCCCCGTCTCCCTCCTCCTAACCAGTCCGACGTTCCACCTACATCCCACACCAGCTACGGGAGGCCCTGAAAAGCTCGCGTGGCATTGTGGGATCTATTATTGCCCTCCTGGACTTACATGTTTCGATGCAACGGCAGCAAACTCAGCCAGCCAGCCAGCCAGCCAGCCAACCACCCAACCAGTCAGCCAGACGAACGAACGGACGTACCCCGACAGACACACGGGGAAAATCGAGCTCCCCGCTAGCCGACACACCACTTCGTCGATTTCCAACAGCCAGAGAGGAAGAGAGAGAGGGAGAGAGAGACTCTGCGCCCTCCCTTCCTCCATGCGCTCGCTGAAATCCGGCGTGCACCAGCCGCGTATCGTAAAACGCGGTACCATCCCTCCACCTCTGCCTATCCTGTTCTTTCATTCGCGGCACGCTGGAAGGGAGACCGCGGTTTCGCGGGTACTCGCTTCCCGATTTTCGTGGTTCCTCTCTCCGGCCGTGTCTCTATCGCTGATGGGATCGTCACCTAATTGTGATGGATCCTGCGCGCACGCCTCTTTCACCCCGACGATGCTTTACCGTTCCGGCTGCTCCATTTCGCGCTGATGCACCTTCCTTTTGACCAGAAAGGGTCAAGGGTGGCTTTTGCACATCGGCTCGCGTGATTTCCCCTTTCGTTCGCGGGCTCGCATTTTCTTACCATCGAACGTGCGCGAGGTTGCTCAGCAGTTACAGTCCCGATCTCAGAAATCTTACGAAACGGCAGTATTGATTAGATCAGCGTTTAGCAGCAGCGTTGTTCTTGTTCCGTTCAGCAACGGTTACTCTACTGGCCGCAACGACAAATCTTCCAGACTAGCGCACGGTACTTCCGGTCGCCGGTGGTTCTTAGTGCTCAGAGAAGCGATAAGCGCATAAATGCAAACATGGCAGCAGCTACAGAGAGACGGATGCATGCCGTGGCACAAAGTCGTTGGGAAAAAGAGGAAAGCGACTGGTCCGGCGGAGGGACCGAGATAGAGAAAGCGGCAGGAAGGCATTCAGCGCATTCACGGGGAAGAACTCTGCACGAACGAGCGAGCTCGTGAATGAACCAAGTCCCGACCCGGCGAGCCACCCCCTAACCACCCTCGAAACCACCCTATCACGAGCATTATCGTTATTAAACACCTCGAAGGGCTGCCACCGTAGGATATCCTCCTAGAGCCAGGATTCTAACTCGAACGGACCCATCTCTTTCTGTTTTCCTGAAAATAATTCTCTCCTCTCGAATGCAGAATACGAATCACGAATGCGAATAAGAAACGCGAACGAGTATGCGACGCGTAAGGTGCAACTTAAACGCGCGCTATCCAGCTTAATCCGCGATCGTTAATGGCGTCGAAAATTCGGACCGACAACATCGGGGGGCAGCCTGTATTTATCCGACGAGATAACACGAGGGTTTTCGAGGCTCGAAATCCTATCTCACCACTCAAGACAGCCGCCATTGTTTCGAAGAAGACCGGTCCGCTCCGCGAGCACTAAAACCAACCCCCTTAACCGTGGCATCGGCGAAACGCCGGATGATGTACTGCGCCCCCGGCCCCTTAATTACTGCCGCGTGCAAATTGGAAGGAAAAATTAATCGCAGAAATGACTTAGAGCCGTCGGTACGCGGGGGTGGACGGCGAGGGAGGCCAAGGGAGAGGGTGGATGAGGAAGCGCACCCGAGGGTCGTACAAAGGGGATGAAAGGAAGTCCGGGGCAATTAGAATGATGCCCTTTGCACGGTCTTCCTCGCTCAACCTCCCTCTCCCTGCTTCCACCCCCGCAGAACTGTCTTCCTTCTTTCCACCCCCTTGGTTAAAATCATAGAGCGACCTTCCCTGCTGCGCGAGTTACGAAAAAACGAAGATTCGCTTCGATGCCGATCGATCGAAACGATTTCGAACGCGTTACAGGAATGTACGGTTCGCGAAACACGTCATTCGTGAGGTAAAAAAAAACTATGTACGTTCCTAACCGACGAGCACGACTTTGCAAAGCGGCGACAGAAAGAGAGCACGAGAAAAAGAGGGTGAGGCCAGCGGATGGACATTTAATCTCGATTTCGGGGTCGACCACCGATCGACATCACCCTCGTCGTTCGTAGAAGGCCTCTGTCATATCTCCGGGGGATGATTCGACGTGACAGCTCTCCCTGGAGGGTCGCGTTGCCCTGCTAGCAACACCACCGCCTCCTCCTATAGAAAAGGCGGCGCACACCACTGCCGTAGGCGGCAATATACGCCGTGACGTCCGCGGATTCTTCGCGTGCCACCCTACCACCCGGTCTGACACGACTACCCTTCGACGTATGAGGTTTAATGACGTATAAACTATGCGCCGGATTAGCGACGCGGTTATGCCCGGGGTGGTTTCATCCTACGAGGCGCTATAAGACGCCTCTATGGGGCTACTCGGGGCTAGGCCGATGGACAAGGGTGAACCACACCCCTGGGACCGACTTTTTCCTCCCGCGTACTTCGTTCACGAGCGCGCGGACGTTTGGGTCGTTGTTATCGTCGTAGTTAACCAGGAACGAGATAGGAACGTCGCGATTCGGTCGTGCGACGTCACGGAAACGTCAGGAGGACAATGAGACGAATTCGAAGCCGGGTATTTTTTTCGAACTGTCGCAACAGTAGACGCGACCTCTTTTTTTATCATTCCGCACCGAAAACGTCACGTATTGTAAAGTAAAAAATTGAACGCAACGTACAACGGGGCAAGGCTTTTTTCTCCGGTCGAGAAGACAAACGAAAGCGAAACACGGAAAACGCGAGCCCCGGAACAAAACCGTGAATGGGATAGATACCCTGTCGGACGCACGTGCAACACGGCATAGAGACAAAAATCAAGGAACACCGGTGCAACCGGGGTGTATGACGCGTAGTTAACGCATCAGTCAGGCCGTGTTTATAAAAATGCGTGCATGACTCAAGGCATAAGTATAATGCTTGACGTTTCACGAAACGACCCTGTAATTACTTGAGTCATTAATGAGTAATCTGTACGAGGTTCCGGGTCTAACGGTTTATGGGATCGCCCGTCGCGAATCACCTATTTATAGAGACCAAAGCGCTATTACCGTTATTGTGAGTCCCGGTACGAGGGTGCATCCATCCCTCCCTCCCTTGCCCTGCTAACCCCTCGTCGTTGTATTCGTAGGTAATTCGAGAAATCTCGCCGATGGTTAACGCGCACAGAACAGGGATAATTAACCGGACAAAAGAAAGCGGTATTCGAGAGTAAAAGTAAACGCGTGTGCTGCGGCGAGCGGCAGAGAGAGGGAGAGAGGGGAGAGAGAAAGAGAGACAGAGCGGGACCCGGGAAAATAGAATGAGCTCGACGATGGGGATGAGGAGAGCGCAAGCAAGAGAGAACGAAATGGCACAAAAGGGCCCCGACAACAAAGTCAAGTGGGGCACAATGAGCCGCGGCGTGAGTACATTGAATGCCATGGTCGTCTCGTGCAGTTACGGTCCCATGCCTCTTTACCGGTCGTCCTACTCCTCTCGTGTCTCATGGTGTGGTTATGGTGTGTCTACAAAGGCGTTGATTCAATAACCTGACCGTGTTACCGATACAGAAAATTGTCAGACAACGAGGTGCACCCGGGTTTCGTCGTCGCTCGCCCATGCCCGGCTTCCGTTCCTCGATTTATCGCGATGCGTCACAGATAAGGACTCACCTTGTTGCACGGCGTTATCGCAGGCAGGAGATAGAGAAAGATAATCGTTAATTGCTGATGTAACGAGGAACGCTTCTGAAATGTTTAATGGAAACAACAGGGAACAAAGATCGGCCGGAGATCGAAAATTGACCAGCCAGTTTGTCGGTGGATAGACACGTTGTTATCTATTCTGGCACGGCAACGTTTCGTGTCCTTTCCGCGATTCTCTCTGCACCGTTTCCCGCTGCTGATAGCGACGTTATCAGACCAGCCGGCAAAAAAAGGAACCGCCAAAGGACGTTGACTGAAACGTCAGCGTCTATTAACACCATTCTGCCGTCACGGTGTCCGCATAAAAGCCCTGCTATCCCGATAATCCGACCTATGCCACCGATCTATTAAATCACGCGCGTACGAATACGCGGCGCGCAGATAAGTGTCGACGTACGTCGACGATGGGCGCGTTTACGCTCCGGAAAATAGCGGGTATCGCCGATTCTTTGCCCGCGAGGATGACACCGAGCGATGACAAGTCTTTCTCGATAAAGGGAAACTCGTCTGGCCCCGGGGTTTTGTGCGACTCAAATTCGCTAGAAAAACTGTATCAACCGTGGCTTGACGTTCGTCCCGAGTTAACGGAACGTATCCCCGTTTCCGGCGTGCTTCTTTCGTATAATAGAGAGGACGAAAGGGGAAAAAATGCAGCGGCAGCGCAGCGAGAAAATAAATTATAAAGTAACGCTGGAGAAACGGCCGCGTTAAGCCCGTTCCCGCGTGAATCCAGAGTGATGGATAGAACGTCGAGATATTTCGGGAGAGCGGAAAGAGGGAGGGACGGAGAGGGAAGAAGCGAAGGGTGTGGTAAGAGAGAAAACAGAAGAGAGGTCGAGCGAAAGGACCGATTTAGAGGATTGTCGAGAGAGATCGCCGGTCAAGCTCGACAATCCTGATAAATGAAAGAAGCAAATGCCGAATTCGGATTCCCAATAAGGGTGGTCGATGTCAAGCGACGTGGAACGGCCGGATGGAAATGAGGGTGGAAAAGAGTGGACGCAAGAGGTGGCTTTAACCCCATGACGGCGTCTGCCGGCGACGATCTGGATCTATATTCCACCCCTTCTCGTCTGGTCTTCCGCGTTATTTCGTGGCACGAATATCTCGTCGATCCGTTCAGGTCCGTCAAATCCTCTCCTCCACATCAACCCTTACTTCCGTTCACGATAACACGTATTCCTCTCCTGTTTTTTCTTTTTTTTCGTTGTCTTCCAGGATCTTTTTATTTTTGTCGGGAAGCGAGATCGAGCGGATCGTTCGACAGGGTAAGTGGGTCGAAATAGAGCGCAGAAGTGTTACGAATCACCAGCAAGAGCAACAACAACGATCACAATAACAGCTACAACCCCGTGAACATCCGGCGTTGATCCAAAACGCATATTCGCCGCTTCCGGCTAACTTCCCCTCCCCATTTACCTCCCGCGCTACATCAAGCTGGAAGGGTTGCTCGCGTTTCCGCCTCGTCTCTCTTTCTCTCGCTCGCTCAGCCTCTCCTTTCCGCCCTTCCTCGTCTTTTCCTCCCGCCCTCAGTCTCTTGTTCTCTTTCTCTCTTCTCCACTGTTTCTCACTCTCTCTCACTCTCTCTGGACGTTGTACGATTCTCTGTTTTTGCCTGTGCTCGTCTCCGTTCGGCTGGATGCAATCAATAAGACATTCGTGACGCGACGGTTATGGCTGATGGGGACGCGAGCACAGGGGCCAACGGCCAGCCCCATGAATATCTTTCGATAGATTGCACATCGGCCTCGTTCACCCCCGATGCGTCGCGATGCGTCGATCTCGTGCACGAGGGGGGATCGAGACGGGCCACCGAGGGTGGACGATGTGCAGCCACGCGTCCACTGCGGTTAACTTTCCTCCCCCCCCCCCCTACTTCTCCACCTCCTCCCTTTTTCCCCTGTTTTCACCATCGCTCCCGCTTCTTCCTCCTATATTTCTTCTCCACCGCGCGTTATCACATTCTCGGCTTTATTTTCTCCCGTTCCGACTACGCTGACCGGATAAACCTGCTCGCCGTCGTTTTGCATCGTTCTCCATCGTCCACGACAACGGTAATCAGAAGTTCTTCGCGAGACAATGATCCTAGGGTATCAGACTCCTGCTCGGCTAATCTATTCCCCCTAAGGGTTGGACAAGCAACGATTAGCATTGTCGGCGTTCAATCGTTTCTTGCCGCGACCGGTTTCCCTCGCTATACCGATTACGATGGCCGTTCAACGGGACAAGCCCGTGTTCCTCGCGAGACAACTGATAAGAGGCGACTGCGAATCGGATTTCTGGGCGACGGTATCAACCACGTTCTTCGATCATCGTTTCGCCCTTCGTCGTCTGGCCGACACCCTTATCCGAGACTCGTTTTCACCGAATTCGTCACGGCGCGAAGTTCTTAGGGGCTCGAACCTGATGCCGCATTAATAATGCATACCCTGTCCACGAAAAAAATGCATTCGAACGCGAGGAACGAAAGAAACACGGAATCGTGGAGCTTCGACGGGTCGATCCTTCGACGATATTCAGGCTGAACGCAACCGCGCACGAAATTTGTCCTCGTTAAACGGTCGAAAGCGGCTCGTCGACAGTCGTGTCGCCCGAATTACCGGTCCCCAGCGTTTCCTTTCACCTTCTGCCGCCCGTGTGCGTCGCACAGTGAAAAGCTTTCGTGCCTCGCCACACGGACGAAGGATACGCACGCACACGCTCGAGCGGGGTGCGTGGGTCCGGCGGGCCCTCGCGGAGTTTTCGGACTGATTAGCATTTTTTTTCCCTTCTTCACGCTTCCAGCGTGACCCGATGACGCCCGTGGCCGGACAATGAGGCTACTTATTTATTTAAATACCGGGCATCCTGTCCTTTCACGGGAAGATTTATGCACGCCGCCGAGCTAATTGCCGGCCCATTATCCGGATAATGGTATTCCGTCGCGTAACGACGCGTCGTCTGCCTTCCTACCCCTCTGCACCCCCTGTCGCACCGCTCGCGTTTCAGCTTTTCTCCACGGACGCGTTCCTAGGCCCGCTTACGTATGTGACTCCTCCTCGTCGAACAAAGAACGAATCGCTGGCGGAATATTCGATCGGCTCGCTCAAGGATGCAGAGGCGATACCTGCTACTTCGTACGCGCGACGAACGCGCTGCTTGTCGCGAGGTTGTCGGGTCACTTGCGAAACTCTTTCGACAGCCACGCGCGTGTTCTCTTGTGCGTTGTTCGCTGTCAATCTTATCTAATCTTTCGCGTTAAGCTTGGAGATTCCGCGATTAGGTACGCGGAATCGTATATCGGGCATCGGTTGCGAGATGCTCGCCGAGACTCCCTCTTGGAGACACACTGATTTCCTCGTGAACGAGTGGCAGGGATCGCCTCGATGATATACCGGTGATTTAGTGAAACGATAAGGGGATATCTACGCTTCGCCGCAATATCGCGACGATCGGAATAGGAATCGCGTAAAAATCGTTATCCCACCTGAACACGACAAACGGAACGCGAGAGGGAGGGGTGCGGTTCTTCAAACAATTCTTCCTGTCAAAAAAAAAAAGAGCGAAGAAAAAAGCGAACTCCAAAGGCCGACATGCACGAAATACTTTTCAACGAGGCAGCCATTGAAGAGAATGGTTCTTGGTATATCGTGGACATTGATTTCTAAACGGGCTGTACCGTAAACGAGCTCTCTCCCCGTGCGATCCCCTGCCAGCCAGCCGTCCAGCCCCGTCCAACCCCGCGGAACGCTCGAAAACGCGCTTTCGCGTTCCCATCGAATTGGGAAAACGGGCAAAAGGTTGCTCTCTCTCCGGTTGCCTTTCACCCGTGGCCTGGCCAGACGACTCGAGGGTGGGGGGTTGCTGCGGGAGGATAAGAGGGAAAAGGGGTGCGCGGATATCGGGGCCGAAACGTTAGCGCGCACGGATCGCGAGCGAGAGTATCGGGCGAAACTGTGGAGAATCGGATGATAATCGAGTTACAGCGTGACGATGACGGTGACCATGGATGGCCACGTTTATTGTTATTCATACGGGGAATTAACGAGCTAGGGAGGTTCAGGCGTACCCTACTTTAGCGGCCGATAAATCGACGGGGGTGTCGAGGGTTGTGCCCATCCGATCTGAATACGGAATAATAAGGATGCGATCGTTTTTCGGAAGAGCTAATTTATACAGTCGCAAGCGTGTATCTGGTGAAGCTCGCGATCTGCGCCAAGCAAACGTCTGCAATCGAAGGTAGATCGAGTTCGAAGAACGACGTGTGTTTGTCGTATCGAAGTAAGAACGAAAATATTCAACTTGGAGGCGGCAAAATGGGAATCGCCGACAGGGACGGCATTTTCTACGTCGGAACGTTTTACGATTAGCCAGAGCGCTCGATCTTGGTATTCAGAAGTGGTTGTACGTTCAGAAGCAGAGTTAACATAAATTTCCAGTTTTCAATCGCAGCCACCGGGGAGAATCCGACTGCCATCGCGAACGGCTGGATAAGGCAACGACATGCGGAGCTGCTCTGATTAGCATTCGACGGTTAAGAAACCGACGGTCAGAGTTTCCGCGAAACGGAGGGAGGATCCTATTTAAAAAGTTTGATTAAGAAAGCCCGGCCGGCCATTATTCTCATGCTAATTACGCGGTCGCAACCGCGCTGAAAAATACACGTCGAAATGGAAGGAACACCCTGCCATCGGGTCGCGATGCATTTCTTATCAGTTCCACTTTTCTTCGTCTCCTCTTGCTATTCCTTTTCCGCTTAACACGTACCGCGTCGCTTGCACTATCGCTAGTCCTATCGCGATGGTGTCATCGTTACCGTACAATCTTTACGTTGTACATCGGGAAAATCAAGTAAAGCCAGGAAATATAAGAAACGACGGAAAACTTGTAGTTAGGCAATCCAAGAAAAGAAGGCAGACAATCGAAAGGAATTTAAGCAAACAGACTTTTTCGAGTTCCTTACGATACTTCAAAAGTTTCCTACATTTTCGCGTAACCTTTAACCATCTCAATCATTAATTATCGATCGAATAATTCCCCTAGAAACGAAGCGTTTTGTCGACCAGTCGCGCGGAAAAGTCAGCGCCGAAACTTTCATCCGTTCCGTCGAAACTTTTCGCGTTCTCCCCCACGAGAGAATCATATGCACCACTTCGCGGCCAAGATCCACGTTTCCTGCGACGGCGGCGTGCGTGGGCCGGAAGTAGGGTCTCGAGCTCTCCCCCCAAACAGAAGCGACCACGATTTTTAGGCAAGTCGTGCCCTTAACGCGCAGACACGAGCTGCAGTTTATGGGCTCGACGCGTATCATTCTTAATGCCCGGGAACGGTGCTCCCGTCAGGGATATCGTATCGTATCCTGAAACATCCCCGGCACGTTCCACCTACATAAGTCGGCTATATACGCATACCGGACGAACGCCTCGTAGTCGTAAAAACGCGTGGCTTACGCGCATTACGTGGAAATCCCAACGATTTTTCATCCGCTCTGCGGGGGTGGCTTTCAGCCTTCCAAAGACGCTTCAAGAATTATACCGAAAAATATCAGACAACATCATAAACGCTCGAAAGCAATGAATTTTTTCGTAAACGTGTTCCTGTTTTCCTTCCAATTATTTTTAACCCCTTAACCCTTTGCCCGACGAATTATTTTTCAATTTTGTCGCCAATAACTTTCTAGTATTTTTATTAATTAAATTAAACATAGCCCTCAAGCTTTGTTGTAACTTATGTTTGTTTAATTTCGTTGACTGTTTGGCCTTAAACTTTCGTCTGGTAGTGTATTTAAAATGGCACTTTAAAAATGTCGAGCGTGACTCGACAACGATGAAAACTAATGAAGTGCAAAGGGTTAAAACCGTCAATCGAGGATTCACGGATGCGTGAAATTTTAAAGATTACACCAATTTTCTGACGCTAGATTCTCCATTTTCCTTTTTTTTTTCCGATTCGAAACGCCCTATGGGGGATACGAATGTCGGTCGTCTACCCGTACAAAAGTCACCTCGGCTAGGCTGCGCGATGTGTCCTCGGCGACGAAATAAATCACGCGGCGTATACATCATTCCGTGCGGGGGTGACGACGCCGAGTGAAAAAGTAACTGAAAAGCTGGGCGAGCGACAAACCGCCGGCTTATCCAGTTACACGCTGGAGGGTTACCCATTTTTTCCCTTCATTTCGCATTCCCTCCCACCTACACACCGCCGGCGTTCCTATCATCCAGTCCTGGACTCTCATCGCCGTCTGCGAGTCACCCTCGTTTTTAACTCGACGCAGCCTGAACGTTTTAAACTTCTATTTGTCTCGCTCAACCACTCCCGACGGTGGCTGAGGAAAACCCGAGATTTAACCAAATATTTCCCTTTGTCTAAAAACGTTCTACCTTCCCTGGATACCCTCCCCCCGAATCCTATGCCGTCTTCGAACCGAAACACAAAGTTCGCAGATTTCGCTCGGATCGAAGCGAACCTCGCGAGTCATCCCCCATTTCCAGAAACGTCCGTCTAGGAGGGAAGTCAAGGGCCCGAGTGGGCAGATTCTCACGCGCTCGAGGTCCCAATCGAGGGGCCAATTAGAGAAGGCGAATAGGAGGGTGGTCGAGGGGGTGGGATAAATCGGTGCTTCCTCGGTGGCGTCCACGGCCGCCGACGGCGTTCTCGCATTCACGGATCGTTACGCGAGGCTAATAATGTCACCAAAAGTCGTCGTAGCTTCCAAGACAATGGTGCACGAAGAAGGGGTGGCCCGGGGTTGACGCGGGACCGCTACTTTGTCCGGGAATGCGGGAAGATTGTTGTCGCGGAAACAAAAAGTCACCGCGAAAGCACGAACACCCGGTATTAGCGTTCATCGAGACCCCTGATTACGGGCCACGCACAGCGTGTGCGTATCCATTTGCCGCGGCCATTGTTCGCCGATCCGCTAGGAAGCATTGTGGCCAACGAGGGGGAAGGTAATAACGTGGCGCCTTGTTCGTCGATTAAACGACACATTGTAACGGACTTTTCTTTGATTGGATTACGCTTTAACGGGGAGCGAAGAGCTGCGACCGGGAACCGTGAAAAATGACCACGCGACCGGCAAATCCCCGTGAGAAGTCGCGACACGGTCTCAGGGATTCTTCCTTTCAGCTGCTTTGAGCGTCTTCGCTTTTCCGCGATCGTTCTCTGAGCGTTGCTTAATTTCTCGGTATCCCGGTAGAAGATCGGCGGTTAATCTTCTAAGGAAAGCTTAACCCCGTCGCAACCCTCGAATACACGAGGCCAAATACCAAAAAAAAAAAACGGTACTTTAATCGTTGAATGACAAAAGCTAACGTTCGTATTTTTGTTCGCGGTATCGCGGCGACCCAAATTAAACGCGCTTCGAGTAGCCATCGCTGAAGCTGCTCGGCGGGAATTCTCTTCTTCGCTTGAACAGAATTCGAGTCGGAAAGTTCTTCCTCTCGTTTCTCGGCGAACTCGGAGTCGGTAACCAGGCAGAGGGCAGTTGACGTCGAGGTACTCGCGGTCAGTGACGCGAGTTCGTGGCGAGAGGACGGCGCGGAGGAGGAGGAAGGGGCGCGCGAAGAAGCCCGAGAAACGAGACGGGAAGAACGCGGGAAAGCAGGGACCGGAGAACGCCAGGAGGAAAACGGAGCGAAGAAGAGAAAAGCAACGATCACGGGGGAGGAGGAGGAGGAGGGAACAGCGGAGAGTGGAAGAGAGAACGTGGCTTGGGCAGTGCGTATCGATCTGGCCGCGTTACGTGCGTGCCGGAGGTTGGGGTCCTGGCGTGGACCAATCGGAGGGCCACTCCTCTCTCTCGCTCTCTCTCCCTCTCTCCTTTTCTCTCTGGAAACTTACTCTCGCCCTCCTTGCCCCAGGTTGGTTCTACCATTCTCTGTCGGGCCAACACGTCGACGCGTACGCGCACACACACGCGTTCACGCACCCACGTACGCGTCGCAAGCGTGTGCCTGCTGCTTGATTACGTCGACTGATAACGCAACGCGGCCATGTCGATACAATGAAATGGCGGACGATCCGGGGACCTAACGCGTGGAGCGTCGTTCCTTCGGTTACGTTCGCTGAACTGAGCTTTGAGTTTTGGCGCAGAGAAAATAGTACCTTTCCTTTATTTATTTATTTATTTATTTGACGGTTAAACACCCTTTGTAAAGAAATAATACAGTGAAAATAAAAATAATTGAAAACAAAGGTAAAAGTAAAACTAAAAGGAGCACAATTGCTTATGACCGAAAATTTGTAGCCTCTAGAAATCTGATTACCTCAGCCTTAAATTACGCTTTCCTATTTTTGTCACGGGAAATCTTTGAATCGCGACAACAGGAAAATTTTAAAGCTGTTGATATCACGGTTTTTCAAGAGAAGTATACCGCAACCGCAGCTACGCACACAGATAGAACATCACGTGCAAAACAATGAAACGACGAACGATAAAGATTTCACCGTGAAATCCGACACAGCGGATGTTGCTCGCAGGAAACGGCTTATGAAACCATTTCCGGTTTGATGTTCCGAGTGTAAAAATATTAGCGAGCGGCACAACAGGAGAGGCTGCGTCGAGATCCGCGAGACGAGGTGGGGCTCGTGCTTTGGTTGTACGAAAATTTGTCCTCGGTTTAACGAGAGGCACAAGAACGAGCCCCGATGAATATTCATCGGCTGTTAGGCTAAAAGATAGAAGAAAGTTAAACAGCGAGAAGCGAGATCCCCGTGGGGCCTTTAGAAAGTTTCAAGGGATCGAGGCGTTCGCCTGTCCCTTGACAATCTATTAGGGCCACAATTAGGCAAAACATTCGCAGGAACTGGCTGTTGAGCAACCGTGAAAATTGTTCCCGACTTCCGCGAACTCCACTCGGCTCCGATCCTATACAAATTACGCCTCGTCCTCGAGACAATGCGCAGCTGTTTCTCGCTTTATAAATAAAATATTAGCCATCGTGCACGGGAACGATGCTAGTCGAAAGACCTGCTAGATTCCATCCATTTACGATGAACGTTCGTTCGGAAACGCGAATTTATCACTGCGAAAATCAGTCGCATCTGTTTCAGACAGAGGAACACGAATCGCTATTACTTCCTGCATAACTTTTTAAAGTTAATAATTTTAACATTCCATCTAGGCACTCCAGACACCCACCCCTCTTCAAAATACCAATGTATAGACACGTCTCGTCGGATCCAATAAACAGAATTTGTAACTTAGCAAATAATTATTCCACGAAGAGTTGACTTTTTCTCTGGCAGCACGGACTCGTTTAAAACAAACTTAATTAAAATGTTGAAGATCACCTAGGATACCGTTTCCGTTCACTTACAATTGCCTACGCTTCTAACAAATAAATTTAATAAATAAATAAATAAACAACTGCATCAGAAGGGTTTAACAGTTTCAAGCGTTAAATTGAATTCTACCATCAAGCCTGCTACCATCTTCTCTGTATTCGCAAGAATACCTGTTCGGCGAATTCGCGATATTGAAGGTCCATCGCAAAATCAAACCACGGCATCGATATGAAAATTCTTCGAAACGCAGCGGGCGGTGCACGATGATATGAAAAGGTTCGAACGTGCATCGTGTCTGACCAGCGCGCGATGACGTTCCGAATCTACTTCCATCCGTTGGATACCGGAAACTCTTTGAAGTTTCGCGGTAAAAGGAGCCCCTCGTCGGCCGGGAAAATAAAAGGGGCAGAAGGAGTTCGGTCGCGAAGCGGCCATCTCGTCGAAACTTCAAATCAGACAGAGAGCGGCGGCACTGCACGGCTCGTCCGGGCGTGAAGCCCGGAACAGCGTATACCGTCGATTAACGAGGAAATTCGATGAAATCGTAAATTCGTTCCCTCGTGCCGGTGCTCCCGGCGAACACGCTGCCGCTGTATTTGCCAATAAACGCTCCGGTATAGGTGCTCGCGCGCGCGCGCGCCAGGCCAACCAGCGAGCGTGGCATGGCGGCCCATCGGGGACCAGTAAAATTTGCTAAACGATGTAAATAATGGATGGGAACAGTTGGACAGTTTTCAGTTATTTTCCAACCCCCTCCGTGTTCGCGCATAATTCACGCAAAATTTATTGCCGCTGCTCAATTACGCAAAATATTGTCAAAAAACGCGGCCCCGTTTGTCTCCCTCTTTTCCTCGCTCCACCGTGGATCGTATCTAAATCATTCGGATAAATTTTTAGTCGCCGGATGCTCGTTGTCGCTCTGCGGCTTTCCCATTCGATTCGCCGCGTTTCGTTATCGTTTTAATCGAGTAACTGCTTTTCCAGGCTAGTATCGTTGCTGGATCGTGGATTTTTCTAAAAGAACACAGCGGTGGAACGTAGAATATTCGAACGAACGGCGGCCATTCTCAAATTCGATCGGCCCTCCATCGTTTTCCGCGTTGGCCACCATTGTTTCCCGCGAAAGTAACGGGCGCCGGGGCGGAGGGACGGTGCACGCGCGAGATACGAGGCCCTAGTGGAAATCACGAAGGTCCTGCGGCCGCCCGGAATTCACCCCCCTCTAATCTGGTCTCCTTGGTTTCGCCCTCGGGCGAAAGGAGAAGAGTACACCCCGGCCTCCGCCGACTGGGTTACTTCCAAGGGTGCAAACGAGCGAGCAGGACGGACCTAAGAAAGTCTGCGGAAGATGGTGCGAGATGGATAAAGAGGCCGGCGAAGCCGTGTGGGAGAAAGGACAGGAGGCGGTTTTAAAGGGTAGCGAACGCCTCGACAAAAGCAACCCTCTTAAAGTTCACTCCACGCTCTGCCTACCAATGCGAATTCGAAGCCAGACTCCGCGTGCCAGATTTCCGGGAGAGGAACGAATGGGAATTACTCCGGAAATGAGCTGAGATTAGCCCAATAGAATCACGAAAGCCATTACTTTTATCCCCGATCCATAGTTGAGGATTTCGAAACGGGGTTGACGATGAACCATGTGTACACTTGACGATAAAAATCGTGCATTTCTCAAAGTGTATCAATCGATACAATGGAAAGCGAAGCTTCGGAAAGCTTGTTCTCCACCAGCAGTGTCCTCCTATCTAGTCTACGAGGGTCGTTATTCCGATCGAGAAAGGAAACGAAGGCGAAAAAACAAGCGGGGGAAAGGAGCGAAATCGTAAGTAGGGACGCGAGCGTCGACGGCTCTAATCTGGGACGCGGCACGAGAGCGAACCCTAATCCAGCTTATCCAGAAAGTAATTTTGAGTCTTTTGAAAGCGACCCTCCTACCCTCTCCTCGCCAGCTTCGTCCAGGAAGGAATCCCGAGAGAGGGAGAGAAACAGAGAAAGAGAGGGAGAGAGAGAGAGATAGAGATAGAAAGAGGACGGAGACGGTTGTACCCCGCGACTGCTCGAGGATTTTAAGTCCTCTGGAAGGACCTCGCCACCCTTGGAACAGAACTTTTCCACCGTCCCCAACCCCCATACTGTCGGTGACGCTATCAGCGAGGAGCAGTTGTTTTTCTCGATTTCGGTCGGGGAAATTAGTAAGGAAAAAAGGTGGAAGAAACGGGAGATCCTTGGACAGGATAACCGGCGACAAGCTGCGAGAGGGTGGAAAGAATTAAACGGTTCAATTGTGGAACTTTCTTGTTGCTGTTACAAATGATTAGTGGATACTTCACGACCATCCAATTTCTGCTAGTGAAAAAATTAACAGGATGGCGAGAAGGAGGAGGAGGGTTGCACGGCACAACACCCTTCACGCTGTGGCGTTAATTAAAACACCCGAAAATTTCCGTTCACCAAAATGTCCGCGGCAACCTGCTGACTGGCGACAAGTTATCCGGCATCAAAATGGCAAATGATCATCGAGTAATGGTTGACAGAGAATAAGAGACAGAGAGAGAGAGAAACGGAGACAGGTCGAGGCAGAGTCGTCGAACGCAGACGGAAGGGACGTTGAGAGAAAGAAAGAGAGAGGACGAGTAGCAAGAGGTGGAGGGTTCATCGCGTGCTGGAATATTTCGAGAGTACTCGATGCATTGTCACTCGGGCCTACCCTTGGTCCACCCTCTCGACGATTCGAAACCAGCCCCGCTACACCGGGGGAGGTAGCTGCACGTGCAGAGAGCTAACGGCTCGTTGGCCGAGTTGCGCGCCTATACACGGTGTCGCATTCAAATCGAACACACCGATACAGCCCCCCGAAAAAACTTTTGATCTTGCCAATATGTTTGCGCGCCGATTCCGGAACTCTGTCGGACAAACTGCCATATTCACGGAAATTCCTCTGCCGCTAGCACGAACCTCGTCCCGCAATCGGTCGACTTCGTTTTGGTTCTCAAACACAACGTTTCAGCGTTTTTAAACAGTCCCGGCCTTCTATCGGCCAATATTCCAAATTGCCTCGCGGTGTGGCCTATCGCGTTAAATCATTCTCCAGAGATACGGGCATAAAGCAGTATCGATAAAATTTCACCAGCAACCTGTCCGACTAATAATTATCCCAAACCGAGCGATCTTCGTACATTCAGACAGGTACAATCGAGAAACGTTCTCATCGATCGAAATCAACGCTTTCGTCTCGGTACACCCCGTATGAAAGCTACAGGCGCGCCTAGCTATTACCTAACCTAACCTGCGTAGGCAGCGGTACGTACATGGCCAGGATGGTCTAGTACATAGAGGCTCGCAGGTACGTACCTAGAGGGCCAGCCTCATCCTAAGCAGCCTCCCCGTTGGCCGGGTAGGTAGGTAGGTAGCGTATTATGTATATATACATACGTAGTGGAGACTGGAGGGTCCTCACCGCCGCAACATTACGCTGATTGCCTGAATTATCCGCAACCAGGCAGCCTGTGCGCCTCTATATACGCGCGTACACGTACACGCGCACGTTCAACCGTGCACGTAACCGAACACATGCACACGCGCGTCCCGGTGCTAGTGCTGGCTGGCTGCGTGTACACGCGCGCGATTCGCTCCTCTATGCGAGTGCTGGTCACACGTATTTGCGGTTCGCCAGTGAGCGTTCGTGTGCGAGCGCGCTGGTATCGTCGCGCTCGCAGCGCGGTTTACGGGGAGAAAATTGAAAACGGAGCCGCGCGTGAGCGCGAAAGACGACGGCGCGATGTTCCACCCAACTGGAATAATGAATCGACTGGCTGAATGCATGGTGTTTGCTGAGCGGAGCCCCGGGACCCGTGCACTGGCCCGAACTTTCTTCTTGGAGAACGTCCAGGGAGATTCTGGGATTGCACTAAACGTTGCTTGTGGGTTTCAAACAAGTTTCGTGTTTTTCTACCAATTTTCCAGTGTGGTTCCCCGCGCATCAATTTATGATTCCGGTGTCCGTTGGTTTTGTACGAGGTAATTGACAAGTTTACGGTTCTACTTGATTAGAACACAACAAGAGTTCTCCACCGTAGCCAGATTTCGATTCTTCGCCGACTTTCATCGCTTCAACACCTTCCCCTTCGTGCCCGGTCAGCCACGCGATCAAAGTTACACCAAACTTCGCAGTTGGTTTCAGCGCCTCAATCGCGACTGCTTGCCTGCCTTTCAACCGGAGCGTTTCAGACCGCGAATCGCGGCCCCTAAGCGACATGTTTCAAAGAATCGGATCGTTGTGTCGGAGACAAAGTCCGCCGACGATTCAGACAGGAGGTCGTTTTGCATTTTTTCAGCCGTGGCGCGCTGTGCACTGGATCGACCGGTTAATGGAGCCGGCTCTGAAGCGTCCGTTTAGCGATCCCTGTGGAGGCCGCGTCCCTTTCGATCGTCTCTATACAAGCTACAGTGGCAATCTCGATGGACGGTCGAGCGGATAGCCGCGTGCAGGCGCGGAATCGCACGGCCAGAATCGCGATCAACTCAGCGAGAATCAGCGAGACAGAGCCAGATAGAAAGAAATAGAGAGAGATAACGAGCGAGAGGGAGAGAGAGAATGAAAGAGAAAGAGAGAGAGGGACGGAAAGAGGAGCTCGACAGAGCGAGCGTTTCGATTCCGGTGACACAGTGACACGGAGCCTGTCAGCGGAGGCCAGCCATTGGCTCGTTTCTGATAAATAGAACGGTACCGGGAACAGTGTCGCTAGTACCGACAATGGGGGTGCCGGAAGACCGGGGCAGCTTTAATTTCCCCCCGTAGTTCCTGGCAATTACCGCGTGGCGCACCCCGATAGCCATCTCTATCTCCGACCACAATGCACCCGGTTCCGAGTCACCCTCCCCGCTCTGCTATCAGCCCCCACCCCCACCTCGACGACATCTCCGGCACAGTGTTTCTCAAACCTTCCACTGACCACAACCCTTTCTTCGATCGATCACTTCCGAGAGAAAACTAAGAAAATGGCATCGAAACGTTGCGAGGATTTTACGATAAATTAAATGGCAGTAGGATAGAGAAGCTAGAAGATTGTTGGCTCTTAGTTACACATAGTTCGACTGCAGTTTATTTGAAAAGGGTTGATGATGTTGAGGGACACTGGCATACCCCTACGCGCTTCGCTAGAAACCTCAACGACCCTTTCGCTATTTTTGCGTTTCACGGTCGCAGGCGAGAAACATCCTCTGAGATTCGCCTCTGGTACAATTTTTCTTCTTTTTTCTTTTTTTTTTAATTGCGCGGCAGATCTTCTTCTGCAACGCGACACCCGCAGGAGTCGCCCCTAACGAGGTGTAATTATCCGGAATATCGGGATCGAGAAGACTCCGCGCAAGCAACAGTCGCCGGGGGAATCGGTCGAAAGCCGTTTACCCGGTTTCCGAATCAGAAACATCAACTGCTCGCTGCGTTATACGGAATATTAATTATGCTTCGCGCGTAATGAACTTGTGCGCGTAATTACGTGCAACGACCTGTTACACTCTGAAATATCTGACGGATGCTGCCTCTTCAAACCCCGGGTACACGCAACTACAAATAAACAACCGCAAAAACTTCTCTTTCATCGATTGAACATAAAAAAAAAAAACAAATTGCACGCGGGTGAAATTCTGTAATCCCCAAAGCTACCGATATTTTTAATCCCGGCAGAGTACAACCCTTCGATTTTTCTTCGTGCTTTACGGACGTCGCTGAAAAATGGCCTAATAATCCACGATCTAGAGGCCTCTAGATCGAGGAGATACGTCAAAGGGATATGGAACAGATTTTAAAATGCACTTAAGGTGAGAAACGAGTCGATAATCGATCGATTAAAGCCTGATAGCTTCGCGAATAATCCATATGAAAAGTGTATACCTCTGGCGAAAAGCTTGAAGAGCAACGAAAACCTAGCCGTACAATTTTAATTACAAAAAATGCTGTATTCTCGTATATTATTATAAGGTACAAAATGAACTTGCTAATTTGTAAAATTCTGTACTTAGCTATTCGATTAATAAACTCTTTGAGAAAACGATTGAAAAACTGAAAAAACACCCTTCCAAACTTTCCATCGGTAGTGTAAATATCCAGAGAAGCTGAACTCGATGGATTACACGATTTTCTGGTTTCTTGGCATCCTGTTCCATCCTCCGAGCGACGTCCCATGGTCACGCGAGACACAAAGCTTGGCCGGGGACCAAAGTAAACGCGTGACGAAGTTTTATCGCGCCAAAGTTCCCCGGTCGAAGCCGATTAAGCCAACCGATACTGTAAGTATTCCGGTTGCTTTTATTCGCGGAACAAGAGGATCCGAGAGAGGAACTGCTCGCGGGATCGCCGGCACCGAGCCGTTTAACTCGCTCGTCCAAGTCCTTCGAGGAGTTTGCGAACGGCTCGACTGCGATTCCGCCACGACCGTTTAAGTTTCAGCTTCTTCCCCCGTCGAGGGTAGCATCCCCTTTCCTTAAACGGAGACAGACCCGTCGGCGGGAGGCGGGAGACTGTCGGCAACATTATCGTGTTTTAATTTAACTTGCAGCTGCACTTTAATTAGACTTCGGCTGAACGAGAAGACGTCGAGGAGTCGAGCAAAGCGGACAGACCGAGTCTCTTCCTTCTAGCTTCCGGTTCTCCGCCTCCTCTTTCCCTGTCTACCGTTTCTCAATTACCCTGAGTTTTTGATATTTTTGTTTGGCAATCCTTTGGAAAGTAATTAACCCCCGAGCAATGCGATCATTTACACACCTATATTTAAGTACTTTGGAACTCTACAATTTCGTTTCTCGAGATTTCAGAAATGCGATTTAAAATTGTCAAGATACGCGAAAAAAATGTACGAATGAAACGGAGAATGTGCGAGAACTGTAGGGCATACTACTACTGCGATCTTTCGTTCAGGCGTGTTTCGTTTCACGCGAAATATCGTCGTCAAAACGGATTCGTGTATTTTCCGCAGCACCCTCCTTATCTGTTGGCACTTAATGAACACCCAGAACTGTCGCGAAGCCTGTTCGCGACGCTTTCCGCTGCTTCGCGCAACAATTGTAACGATGTCTGGTACCAGTGGCGGCCGAGATCAAAGGGAGCAGCGAGAAGACTTATCGAG
The DNA here is from genome assembly GCA_033822845.1 of Tetrapedia diversipes. Taxonomy (NCBI): domain Eukaryota; kingdom Metazoa; phylum Arthropoda; class Insecta; order Hymenoptera; family Apidae; genus Tetrapedia; species Tetrapedia diversipes. The sequence continues at coordinate 386,336 of JAOPTO010000601.1, read as the reverse complement.
ACTGCGGGAAATAAACTCGTGGATCGACGGGGATTAATCCGGTGGCCGAAATTGGGGCTCGCGCGTCCCTATGGCTGCCAGAAAATCCTGATTCTTACGTGTGTTCTCTTCGACGAGAGTTTAGGAAAGCACGTGCCCGAATTCGGAAATAAAGAAAGAATCTGATGCGGAGTCAACGAATTCTAAAATATTCGATGAAAAATTAGCGGGGTAAAAGTGCTACCCCTTTCCTAAAGTAAAATTAACGAGGGAACAAGTAGGTTAAACGTCTCGGCAGCATCCAAGTTGAGCTATGCCATCAAAGAAGAAGGGACCAAATTACACGGTCGGGTTCTGAGAGCCGTGAAAGCTCGCGAAGAAATTCCACGGGAATCCCGATTCCCTTCCCATTTGAGAATCCCTGTCCGAGGTCGAGAGCACTTATTCGGGCCATAACTCCCGCACACGTTTCCCCCCGTTCCCACCCTCTCTCATAAATACATGAGACGGCGGGCACGAGGAGCCTGGCTAGAGGGAACGACGAAAACGACGACAAACCGGGCAATGGGGCGGGAACGGATACGAGGCACGGGAATCCGGGACTTTAAAACAAATATATCGGGCGTAAATCCAGCCTGGATGTAAGTCACAGCCCCGAGGGCAGGGGACGCATCGAGGAGAGACAGGTCGAGGCTGAAAACAGGGGTGGAAGGAGCAAATCGTAGCCGCTCTGCTTTACATATCTCCTGTCGGCAGTGCCGCTCCTCTGTCGGGGATGGCGAACGAAAATGGCAGTAAAACAGCGGGGGAAAGAATCTGTTTTTCGTCGATCGTTTTAAGCCGCGTTTTCTCTTCGTTCGATTTTAATTATCGAGACCGGTTAAATCGAACGCGATTTCGTTTCGACGCGGTTCCGTCCGCCGAAGATTTCATTCTTCCCACGCGACGCCTGGAAACGATGAAATTTCCGTCCGGGCGAACGTCGTTTCCGTAATTATTTCTTAGAATGTCCCCGCGGCAGCGACGCAGCAGCACAGGGTTGCTGGGATTGAAAGTAAGGCGCGAACGCGCCGGCAAAACGAAACATTTTTCCAGCGCCGTGGAAACAAATTACTTGAAAATTACTCGCCTGGGATTGACATTTGATTGCGCCGCTGCCTTCTTTTTCTCCTCCTCCCTTCCGTCTCTCCTTCCGCGAGGCAGCGCGTCGAGTAACCGTGCACGAAAGGTAGGTCGAAGGTACACAGGAGGACACATTTATACACGTCGGATACCGGAGAACAGCGTAACCTGGCATGCACACAGGGAAAACCGTGCACGTGTGAAGAAGGGTGCATGCACGCGCGCCGACCTCTTCTCACCCTTCATCTCGTACGATCCTCTCCTCCTCGCTAGTTCCGCCACTTTTCACTCCTTCCCTCGACCCTTCGTCCTTCCTCCTACCCTCTCGACTTCTCTCTCTCTCCCAACCCCTGTCTCAACCCCTCTCTCTCTCTCTCTATTTCTCTCTCCGCCTCTTTCCGTTCCCTTTTCTTCTCTTTCTATTTACGTCGCTTTTCGCATTATCGCCTTTTTCGTCGAGCGAGTCTGGCTTAATTCACTGGAAATTATTCATTTGCCTAATTGCCACTCGTCGACCTGGATCGTCGACGCTTCGCCGCGGAAACCTTTCACCCCCTTCGGCCCGCCTTCGACGCCGATTCCTATCCGTGACAACGAGTTTCGCTTTTCATTCTGCGACCGAGCCTTTCGCGTGAAAAACTGTTTCGTTTGCTCGAGCCGGGAAATCGTATCGCGATCCTCCGTATTTACTTGCCAAAGCTAAGCTTCGAGACTTTGCCATTCTAAAATCTAATTAACCTTTTCGCGGGGACTGCTTGTGCAAATTAATTTGAACCGTCAAAATGGCGTCGCTGCGCGAGAGACTAGTTCGCGGGTAAGACATCGGAACCGTTCGTAATAATAGCAAAAGAGTTAATCGACGCTTCTCCAAACTTTGATTCAGCAAAGCAGAGAAGGTGTATCGAATTCGAGCGAAAAATCCACGCTGCCGCCATATTCGGCTGACCAAGGTTATGGTTCGCGGGGATGGCAGCCTGTAAGAGTCGTTCTCACGGTGGTCGGGCGTGCATTTCCCGTGGGCGAGCACCGGGATTCATGAATACCGGAGTATTTACACACTGTGCGCCGATGTACGCGGCTCGCAGACACTTCCGTGGCCGTTCGTGTGCGCTTCCTCTCGCGCGGGTGTTGGAGCTGGCCGACGCGACGCGACGCGGCTGACACACGCGGGGCGTGTGTCGGTGTTTGGTAGCGCGGCAGAGCAAAGTCCCTGGGGGCTTAATACGGTATGCACGTCTGTCGTTCGCGAGCTCGACCCGATGTGGGCTCGAACCAACTACCAGCTAATATTCCACGAGAGGGCCCTGGGCTACGTGCCCGGACTGCCGAGTACCTTGCGAAACCTGTGGAAACTCGTGATCCAGCCGCCTCGTTGCGAGCGAAGCTGGTTTATTTTTCGCCTGTCTCGCGACGCTTCGGCTACCGCCACAGTTTTCGCTCCGAAAGCGAATGAGATTCGATTCCAACGTGCAATCAGAATCCTGCGACGCGCTCGACGGACGATGGCGCGAGGTGCGCGAGGTCGTTTTATTATACAGCAAAACCGGTTGTTGATGAATTACTTCGGCTTCCTGCGCAAGCCTCTCATAGATCTCGAGGTAACTAACCTGGCGAGATGTGAAATCAGACTTGGAAACGTTTTCACGATTCTTGCTAATTCTTTGCGAGTTTCAAGTCCTTTGGATTAGAGACAATACGAATGACGGCATGTAATGCGAAATTTCAGTATGAAAATCCCGGTCTTAACCGTAGAGGTATACACGGTGATAAAGAGTAATTTTTAAATAGGCGGACTTCGTTTATTATCAAATAGAAAAGTTAACGAAATCAAATTCCAACTTTAGCTAAAAGTTTAATTCACAAAACTGAAAGGATTACACTGATATATACATATATAATAACCACTGGCAAAGGAATAATAAGGCGAGGGATTAAAAATCATTCCACAGCGCGCGTCGCACCCTTCATTTTGAACTACCAAAGCGTGATCAGATCCAGGCATCGATCAGAGCTGTAGCAGCCGCGTTTTCACGGGGACGCGAGCGGGAAATTTCGGCGCGCAGCCGCGATTAAAATCCCGCGACGCATCCCGGCAGCCGACAATGGTGGCCGAAAGTTCGTTTGCGACGCGTTTACCAGTAGCGGATGGTTTTAAAGCCATCGGGAGCGGTGAACGGGGAGGAGGAAGGATAGGGTGGGAGGGAGGGAGGGCGGGCACGGTGGACAGAGGGGGCGGCCGGCACAATGGCAAAGCGGCGAACAAAGCCTATCCACGGGTAATTCGAAATTCGCATCGTCCTGTGCCCGCGCGTCCGTAATTAACGGTAACCCCGTGTCCTGGCCCGATTAAAAAAGGACGCCGTATAATTGCAACCCCCGGACCACCGTCACCCCTCGCCCTCACGGATTTTAACGAACTTCGGCCCGTTACCGGTGGCAGAGGTTCGTTATCAGATTGGAAATTCCGCCATCCAAAGGACCATTTTTTGGGGCGACGCTGGGATGAGTTGTTTCGATGGGTTCCGCGTGACAATTCGGAGGATTTCGGTTGCTGTGGAATTGCGAGATCAAGGATTTATCGGGGCAACGGTCTCTGGTCGGTGAAATACCCAGGAATGATCGTAAAATAAAAGTAAATCACCATCTTGTCGCGGGTGCGTAACGTATAAGTATATGTCGCGGCCATTACGTTAGAACGAATAGAAATATAAGTAGCTACAAGAATTGGAGTTATTTCCCTCAATTCGTCGCCAGCCATGGAAACTGTTTTGTCCCCTAACAAACGAACACCCTTATCGTGGCCCGATATCGTCGACGATCGACAACAGGCAACGAAACGCGGAGAGAGAGAGCGGCTGGAACGGCAGCTATCGATGAATATTCATCGCGCGCCGCCGCCTCGTCGATCCTGCCCCATCTATCTTTCGGACATCGACGCTGGAAAGGAGCGACGCAGAACAGGCGGAAACGCAGACGGAGAGGCGGTAGACGTCGCAAGAGAGAGAACAGAGAAAAGGGGATCGCGGGCTGTGTCGAATAATTGCCAACTATTCCAGGCACGCAGCTTAAGACGCAAAGGAAACGGTTCTGCCGCGGCCGAAGGAGCGAAGGGGTGGAAGAGGGGGCCGTGAGGCGGGCCGAGGGGACGAGACGAAGAGAATGGAGGCGGAAAATGAGAGAAACAAAGAGGAGGCCGAGGAGGAACGAGCGGCAGAGCGAGAAAGCCGGTGCCTGGTCCGCGTCAGGGAGTCCTAAGCGAGACGAGGAGGCGAAACGGGGACGGAGAGAGGAGCGAGAACGGCGGAGAGAAGCCGAGAAGGGCGAAGAGAGAGCGCGGCGGAGAGGAGAAAAAGAGAGTGGGAGTTGCCAAGATGGCGCCACCAAGAGCAGCAGTGGCCGGAGGTAGGAGGCGAGAGGTGGAGAACGTGCTCCAGCAGGAGGAAGGGTAAAAGATAAATGACGTGTCCACCGCCTCCAACGGCAACCTCGACTGCCACCGACATAGCCGCGAAGACGCGGCGAAAGAAGAAGACGAAGAAGAAGAAGAAGTAAGCAGAGGCCGAGAGACGGGGAGCCTCCATTAAACACTGGCTCGCTTGCTTACCCTTTAGCCTCTCTTGGTTTCCTTGGCCTCCACGCTCCTCACCTTCGCTCGCGACTTCCGCCGGGGATTATGGATCGAGCTTGCAAGCGAATTTCTCTATTTTTTCCTCTCCACCTCGCCCCTCGAGAGGAATCGTATCTCTGTGCAGCGCTCCGCGGCGCTCTTGCACTCTCGCGAGGGTTTTCATCGAGAGAGAAACCTGACTTCGCGGTTTACAACTTGCCGTCCATCGCGAGGCGAACGCCTGATTTCGAGGCCTTCGTCCGAATCGCTTAACCCTTTGACGCTTCGATTAATCAGGGTGTAGACATCGTTTCTTAGCCGAGGAACAGCGACGATTAACGACGCGTCTCGGTGCTTTGCGCTTCGATCGTTTTACCGTTCCTAAAGAGCGCGCACGCGTCGCAAAAGTTCGCAAAATAAACGGAATAGAAAAGATCGATCGATTAACGCAATATAATACTGACTACTTGCAAGAAAATATCAACGGCAAAGAGTCGCAAAATTGCTACAGAAAATGTAGAATAAAATAATATCACTTACAAGTTCGCTGGCAAACTCTGGGTTTCCTTCGTCGACAACACCGGATCATCGCCACTCCTGCAACAAAGGGTATAAGCACGAATTAATTTCAAGCGAAACTTTGAAACTAGAACTCGCAGCACATTTACCCCAGCCACCGGGAACAGTGGTGAAAAAAGGGAGGAAAGAAATATCTCGCTCGCGAGAATCATTCGGAAACTTTCGACGAACACAGAGAGTACATAACTACCAACCACCTTCCTGGAAGCTACCTTCGTCCCCCGCCACAGGGATGCGTTTTCCACTCAGGGGAACACCGGTTTGCTACGAGTTTACGGTGCCGTGAACCTGGAGCTCGCGCTGGCGGGAGAGAGAGACAGGGGGGTTGAACCACCCCCGTTTCCAGGCATCGAGCGTTATGAACTATCGGAAGACACATTAGCGCAAATCTGCGAAGCCAATAACTGAGTCCGACGCTGCGCGTCGCCACGGTGGGGGCGGCTGGAGGTGGTTGAAGGTAGATGAAGAACGACGCCGGAGGGGGTGCCGGCGGGGGGTGCATCACCGCCTCTGTCGCCGGGGCGTCAAATTATTCTGCGATTAATAATCCTCGCGTTACACGCGTGATCGGGCCTTTATCCCGATGGCTCCGCTCGCATCGCCGTCTCTCTTCCTTCCTTCCTGCCAACCAGCTACCCCCCACCCCCGTCCCCCCAAAGGTATCAATGGTTGCGGCACGTCGAAGCGATTGTCCTTCTGTGTCGAGGGCATTTATCGCTCCGCGGGACGTGCATGAATCGATTGCACGCGAGCGTCCTTTAATGAAACGCGGTTCGATCGCGTTCCAACCACCCACCCGAAACCCTACCCTGGTCCTCGCTAATTGAAAAGATTCATTAAGCTGGTTAAACCGCCGCGTCCGAAACTTCAAACAGCCATCCACTGTACAGTTTATCCTTTTGTGCCGTTGCTTCTCTTTTTTTTCTTTTTTGCCGAACACAACCGTGAATCGCGCGCTCAGGATCTCGTAATTAATTTCAACGATTTGCAACGATCCCCTCTTAACGAAATTCCGTTGTAGTCGCGCGGCGAAATATCGTAAAAAGGTGCGAGTCCTGTACGAGGGAGTTCAAAGAATCGCGGCTGAAGGAACCGGTACAAAGGAATTATATTGAGTTCGCAATATACCGATTTCCCTCCTCCCGCCCCACTCGATCCTCCTCCTGGTCGTGGTTCGGGGCGCTCGCGAAAATTCGCAGACAGCCGCACGTTTCTCATACGCCGTCGTATCCGCGTCGTTCCGGCGATTTCGCATTGTGCCGGGAAGAATATAAGTCGGCGCGTGCGTGTCCGTTCGTACGTGTGGAAAAGGGTGATATCATCCCCGTAATGCGATGCAGGCGCGATGATCCGGGAGCAATATACCTTAGGACGCGCACCGGGAGTCAGGACCCCCCGCGGGATAACCCGGGACCTCCTTTGGCCCCGGGACATCGCGATATTGCTTGTTTTATTGGAGCGTGACACCCATTTTTTTCACCCTCCCCCTAACCCCGATGCCTCCTAGCCTGCTGCTCGCTGGTGGAAAAAGGCCGGTTCAAGGGGGCGAGATTCCGCGAAAAGAGGAGAAAAAAAATCATCTCGGCGGATGTTTAGGCGTGGCGGAAGCAAGCCCAGACCCGCAGAGACGAGGGGAACGAGGGCTCTCGGCTTTTGGAGGGGGTGGTGTGCGATAAACGAAACAGATTGTCGGAACGATCGTACCTTGGGGAGAGATACCGTGGATAAATATATGCCCGGTGTTTTATGGAAACTGCTCGGAGCACAACGAAGGGTAATTTAATGGGGGATGCACGGTTCGGACACCGCGTACGAGGTGAAATTTTACGGCGAATCTGTGCTGGTTGTTACACAGCCCCGTTAAAAACACTGCCATCGATCAATCTGTTGATCGAGAAACGGGGTCTTATCTCGTTCAAAAATTGTATTACAGATCAGCGATCGACGTTCTCCAAGGAATAAACTACTTAGCTCGACGGATTAATCACCGATAAGGTAAGACAAAACGGTTCGAGGACGATTCCTCGACGTTTGATCACCGTTTTCAATGCACCGTGAAAAATAAAGCGCACGGAAGAAACCAATTAAGGTTATTGCCTGGCGGTGACGATGCGAGGATCAAAGCTACTCGACGAATTAAACTCCGCGTCTCGAAGCGTATCAGAAGAGGCACGGAACGAGGGAAGAAGGGAAACGGGGCGAAATTTCCGCAAAGCCGGTCGGGCACAATTTCTCATATGGAAAAGTTTCTTCGCTGTTTGCCTAGCGACGGGAGTGGTCGACGGGGCGGGGAAAGGAACGCCAGGTTGCACGAATCTCGCGTTTTCTCCCGCTTTTTCCAACTTCTGTCGTCCGTGGGAGGAATCGTACAGGCATCGGGACAAACAAAACCGATGCCAGACGATCCATCCCTGAAAGTCGGGGGTCGAACGCTGTATCCGGCAAATTTTCGCGTCGTCTCTAAAACTTCCCTTAAATATCCCTCAAAAATTTCTCTAACGGTTCGCTAAGTGCCGACACGCATTTGGGGGGAGGAAAAATAGAAAATCAGGCTGCGGTAGAGACTACGGACTGCGGAGAGGTCGAGGGGGAAGCAGAACGAAGGGTAAAAGAGGAAAGGGGGTGTAGCAGCCGCGGCAGCAGAAAGAGAAGGAGGATCTAGTAAATTTATCAGTGGTCATCCGAGGGCGGAACCGTCGGGGACAAATTCCATCGCGAGCATCGCCCTCTTTTGCGAACCAGCTCGAAACCTACACCCCCCGGCCCCTTCTGCCCCCCTCGTCCCTCTTCCCGTCTACGCGCACGGGGATAGCTGGCTGACTCGTTGGCTGGACGGCCGCTTCACCCCCTCCCCGTCCCTCCCCCGAGCTACCCTCCGAGCGGCGTAAGTCATTGCGGCTGACCGGAAGTCGCAGGATCACCGGAACCAGGGATATTTATGCGAGCTCACCCACCGACCGGGGCATTACCCGTAATAAGGAAATTGCGAATTTATTACGTACCCACCCTTCGTCTTCCTTTCCTGTACGCGACTCCCGCCCCTCCCGCCCCTCGTCGTCTGATATTGTCCGAGCAGGGTGGCGCAAGAGGGGGAGACGAAGGCTCGGACCAAGAGTTATTTCGGGCTTTATGGGTCGAGACTGGCTCGGGTCATCCGGCAGCGTTCCAGATGATGGGGAAAAAAGCTGGAGGTCCTGGAAGGTCCTGGAATCGGCGGGACTGGACTCTGGCTGGCATGGAACCGTGGTTCCTTTCTTTCGGAAGCCCGCGAGGACACCTTGGGGTGCGGTTTTGTTGCGCCAGGGTGGCGAACAGCGCGAAGAGGAGCTCGTTGGTAATAACTGTACGGTATTTCGTAGGTTATACAAATAATATACGAGACACTATATGTGGGCATGGCGAAAACATTTAGTTCCTTCTGATAACTGACTACCTCCACTGCGCCAAGCCCAAGTCAAGCTTGGGCTACCCCCTACTCTTAAATATACCTTTCTTCAGTTACCGCGAATTCGTTGAAGTTCTACACGAACTGTAGTTAGAACAACCTCGTTCGCCGATGAAAAGTGCGTCTCTTTTAGCGACCGGGATACCACGAGCTACGTTTGCGCAGCGATTGTTCCGGTATGGAAAATTTAAACCGGTAAATTCATCGGGAGGTATTCGTGCTGATAAATTGAATTATGAATATTAAATGAAATTATTGCTAGGAAATTAAGCGTGTTACACACGGCAACGCGAAAATCTGATTAAACAATTAATTAATTAGCCCGAGGCACGGGGACGTAAAACACGCCATCGCAACGTTTCCGGCGTGCTGAATTAAATATCATTCTATTTTTACGGTCGCGCTCGCTTTATTCCCAGCTTCGGTGGCATCCTTTCAACCCGTCAGATTAACCGAAATCAATATCGTTCGGCAGTGCGCTGAATATTTTGTACAATTTTCAAATATTTTCTTATCCCTACGATTTCTATTCTCTTTGTCCATCCGATCTCTCCGTTTCGCGTTGCAAAACGATCCTACAAGCGGCTTGTCGAACCAAAAATTCTTGCGGATGCAACGAATAACGTTTTTCTGAGAAAACGTGAAAAAATTTGAATGCACCAGATAATAATCGTCCATCTAAATTTCTTAACTTCGTATGAAGACTTTATCAAGCACTTACTTCACCTTCTTAATTCAAAGGAAGTCTAATTATTTGTATATATATATTGTATATCAAAGGGTTTTTACCCGTTTAACAAAGCTATTATTATTATTACTATTAATTGCGCCAGAGACGTTCGGCATTACGACCGTTCGCAAACGCATGTGCAACGCTTAGATCTCGCGGCGTCGAGACGAGGAAACGTGAATGGCCGCGGGCTAAGGGCAGAAAAAAATCGTGTCACGGGATCTGGATACTGTGGGCGAAAGCCACGGGGGACTATTAGCACACATCATCGACAGTCGGGTCGCTGCTCGTGATGCGCCGGCATTGTTGTGCCCGGTCGAGCGCTGGCAGGAGGCGTGGTTCCGCGATAATTCATTCTTGATTGCGTGTCTGATACATACGACCAGTAATTATACCGCGGCGCCGCGTGCATCGGCCTCGCACTCCAAATCATTTCGCGGGAGGAACTCGCGCCGACTCTGTCTGCCCTCTGCGCCGGACAATCGCGGCGCCCTTTTGTTTCAACTTTTCCTTCCTGCCCCTTTGTGCCAGACATTTTGTTCCCGGCACGTTGTATCAAGGCCACCACCTTCGGTCGAAGATGCACGGTAGCGAACGCGTGAATTTCGCCTCTTCTAACCAACGGGCACCGTGTTCACGACACAGATCGTAACGCGTTACGAAATTACGCGTCATCGTCGAAAAGGAACGAAGAATTAAAAAAATGGTTCGAGCGGGTCGAACGAGGTTTACATCGTACGATCCACAGAGCTGAAAGTTGATTTTAGAAAATCATCTTTTGTTTAAAGATACCAGAGGCTCAACGGATAGGCAAAAGCGGACGGAGATAACGGTGCGAGCCGACTTAACGACGACGATTACGCGGTGCCATTAACGGCCCCGAGATCGGAGCAGGCCTCTACCAGGACCGACAGGTACCATTATTTCATAATCATGCGGTTGCCGTCATTAGGCAGGTACTCCTGACAAATGACAAGTGAGACTAACGAACAGAGCAGCCTCTTCTTTACCGAAAGTTACACCTTCGATCCATCCTACGGCCACGAGTCCGCTCGTGGCCGCATTAAACGTCCCGCCGACCCGTTTTCACAGCCGGAGAGGATCCGAGAGGCTGTGTCGCGATCGCAGTCCGCCGTTGGGTAGGGGTGAGGGGGAGGGACGATAGGCGAGCCAGAGAGAGAGAGTTATTGATGATGCACGAGCACGGACACCGCCGGATACCGGCTAGTAACGTAAGTCCCGTTTCATCCATCAAGCTAAGGACTCGGCTTAATATCCCCGACGAACGAGAACGTGGCTCTGCATTTCTAATTCGTCGTCTACGCCTCCGCTTCGTGAACCTGGCCTCGCTCTTCCTTCACGTTTCTTTTTCTCCTCTTTTTTTTCTCCCGCCGCCCAATTCTACACGCCTCTACCCGTTCCGCTGATGGCATTAAACACCGAGACGCGTTCAGCTATTAAAACTGTCCCCCCATCACTAACAGAAGATCCGTACGCGGTGTTTTCTCCCGATTCTTTCGAGTTTGCACGCGCACCCCGCGCCCAATGCCCGGTAACGAGAGCAAAGCAAAGAGAATTACTTAGCGCGATGAATTTTTAACTAGCACGCCCCCCGGGCGAGCTGCCCCGAGAATTTCGTCGCGGGCCTCCGCTCGCGTTTGCCTTCGCGAGCCCCGGGGGAGGCCGGGCTCTCCCCAAAGAATTTCCGCCCTATAAACTTCAAATCCAATCTGTGCCAGTACATCAGCCGGCCAGCAAACATAACCTTAGCAAAATATTGGCGTTGCTCGGTGTGAGCGCGCGCACGCGAGTTTGTAAGCGTACGTGTACAGAACGAACCTGCGCGCTCAGGTGGTGGTGGTCGATCCCGGCAGCCTCCGAGCCCCGTTCCTCGAGGACTCGAATCGCGGCTACCGGGGGGTTCCAATGGCGCGGCCAAACACGAGGGTGTGTTGGTACATATGGTGTATCGTGAAACCCCCGTAGGCTGTTTGGCCGCGCGTATACGAGACCGGCATTATGCTAGCTTGATTGGGTAACGGCAAACGTTTGCTCTCGCCGTTACCAGCTCCGGGATCGGTGCATTGACCTGTTTCGCTGGATCTCCTCGCGGGCATCGAACATGCATTGACTTCGTGGAAAATTCTATTTCCGCGGAATTTTCCAATCAATTACGGGAACCAGTGACATTTCTACGACGACCTCGCACTGTTTCGTTGCTGAGTTTCTCCTATGCGTAGGATCGATTTTCCGTGTCGTTGAATAAATACTGGGTTACGCGATTTTCCTGGTATCGAGGTTCCAACAACTATCGCTGAACTTTATGCGATAGCTCGATTTAGCATGTTCCTATATTCCCCGAGACCACTACGAGAGAGGCAGCCCGTTTCCAACGCGGAAACCGGAACGAGGAGCATCCCATGAAATGTATTCCGTGCACCGAGAAAAGGGATACCTTGCGCTTTTCTGTTTCTCTCGTTGCACCAGTACGGCCGGTCTCGCTTCTTTCTTAGCCGCCGCGCCTCGCGTCGTCGAATGGATTCGTCACGGCTGCATTAGCGAAATAAATTGCCGGCCCTGGCCATGGTATTCACTTTCAGCCCGGCACGAAACATTTTTCCGGCACCTGCGCCGCGGAGCGTAATCATGCAGATTTCGACGGGCCGGCCGCGTAACGAGAGGAATCTTAATTATCTCAATTTCGCGGCTGCATCTCTGAATACGTTCGTACGCTGACACGAATCCGTCGTGCCACCATAAATTCCACGTTCCGCTAACTGACTCCCCAGAAATTCTATTCTTAGTCACGTCGTCGGCTTTCGGCGAGTTATTTCATTTTTATCGGGGTTAAACCAAGGCGAAATGTAAGCGACAATGGAATCATTCTCCGAAATATTCCAAACAGAAGAAAATTTTTCTAATGTTATTAAATATTGATCTTATTACTGATCGTATAATAGATACGCGTTTTTATTATATGTCTTTTAATTTTTTTTTCCTTTTCCTTTTCTTTGTATACATATTATGTAAAAGGTTTCGGTCCATTTATAAATAAAATAAAATAAAAATTATTTAATTATAGTCGATCGAAACATAGTAACGCGTCGAGAAGAACGTCAATTTCGCAAATGAATCAACTCAGCCCCGTTTCCGCGCAATCCTTTGCACTTTCGCATCCAATAAGCAAGTTCTCGTCGAACGCGATCCGTGGCGCGTGAAACGCGCGTGCTGGCTGAACCCTGGGCTGTTCCAGAGACCGCTATTACCGGGAGCCTCTCGTCGGCCACGTCGTGCCGCAGCAAAGTTTCAAGTAGTTCGGTAGACACATGGCGTGGCAGCGTCCCGAGTTCTGCCCTCTCGACCAATCGCAATTATCCCTAAACACCGAGCTGCCACTACATCTGTTCCCTTTCGCGTTCTCCCTGGAACTCGTGCTCGCGCGCGCGCGTTACTACACGTGAGACGTGGAAGAACAGAGGGAGAAGAGGAACGCGGACGAAGGAGAACCGCGGTGGAAAACTTTGCGGAGAACTTCCACTTCTCGACGGTTAATCCGAGTTTCGGGAACAAGTTGGACCACGAAGACCGATGCCAGCGCAGAATCGCGGTAACCGATGGCGAGAGACCAGCTAGTGAAATTTCTTAAGGGTGAAAAAACTTTTCCGTGGAATCGTTCGATTTCGCCCCCTTTTTGTAAGCGTTGGTTACATCAGCGTCATTTAATGAGATCAGATGTTGCAACGAAAAGAATCGAAAAAAAGAAGAAACTGTCTGGTTCTTCGCTTGAAGCTTCAGTTTAATTTTATAAATACTCAACTACTGCAAACTGGAACCAGCAAACTATAATAGCTAAAGCACTCAGAGACAGGGTATCCTTGACCAAAGAGTTGTTCTGGGCCTTAACGCAGGTAGGACAAGGATCGAGTACAAGCAACGTGGACAAACGAACGAACAAGGCTGATCCAAGGAAAGAACGGATAAAACGGGGGAAAGGAAGCAAGTCGGACGGGGGTGGAAAACTGTCTGTGGTAGCGCGGAAGCCGCGAGCCGGATGGCGTAACCGAAATTACTTAGCCGGGCTTTCAGAGGCAACCGAGGAGAAAGGACTTGTTGCACGAGTAAGCTGCGGCCGCCGGTTAAAATATCGGAAATTTAAGCATCGTTCCGCCCCCACCAGCCCCCTCTGCACCCCATCCGAGCCGCGGCAGCAGCGGCAGCGGTGGATTTACATTTCGTCTACCGCTTCTTCTGCCTATACTCTTTTTTCATCTCGTCTCTTTCGCCCTTCCCTTCGCTCCGTCGCCGGAAGCCACCGCGATCGCCGAGATTTTCCGCCTCCGGTAGACGGACCCTACCCTCTACAGATGCTTTCCTCTCTGTATGATTGCTCCTCCGCGTGTCCACGTCCAAACTCGTCGAAAACTCCGAGTTCCTCCAACATCGAGCGCGCAAAACGAAGCTAAAAGACGTTTGGGTCTGATTCTAAGCTATAAGTTTCGCGTGATCCCTTTTAATATGTCGCGATGGATGCTTCCCAGTAGCTGGATAATTTTTGGACTGTTCTCCAATCTGGTGGTCGAACGAAATCGATCAACGAGCGATAGTCATCGGTGCGCACAGCAATTACGAGAGTCTAAATGATAATAGCATTAGTTCCCAACGCGTCCTGGGGAACGCACACGACGGAACGCAATAAACCGGTATTCTTTATCGCTGCGGACGGAACAAACTGCATTGATATTATCGGTCGACGTCAAATAACGCAAATTCTCCGTAATCCGCGAACGCGCGTCTGCATTAATTAGCGCGGATTGGTCTCTGCGGTATTTATTAACGCGATTGTATGGGTAAAACCGATTCACCTAGTCATCCCCATATCGCGGCATTCGGCAACCGCGATAATCAATTTCCACCAAATATTTCAATGGCGCGTCGCCTCTGTTGGACCACCGTTCTAATCATTTCGATGCCGCTTCGCCGAGCGGCCATTTTTCACGCAGCAACACCGCGGAAGGCACGCTGAGACAGAAGCGTGCAACGCGAACAATCGAAGGGAATCACTGTTTACCAATCGTTCGTATCCACCCTTGAAATGATTAACACCTGAATCCGAAGTTTCGCTGGAACAAGTTCTTACGCTATAAAATGTGACTGTGTTTCTCGTCGCCAAACGATCGCGAGACCAAACGAAAGTATCGATTCGATGGACACGATAATTGTCAGCCTCACCCTTAATTAGACGTTGTTGAGCCGAGCCATCGAACCGTAGTGTCATTTTATTAATAACGAGCGTATCGTCGGTGATTCACCGATTCACGCGAGAGTATTGTCCGCGGTGCTCCTAGAAATTTTTCCTCCGCGCCCGTATCCCCGACGTTAATTAGTCCAAATTAGTGTCGGCGGTGGTAATTGTCGCGGCCATTGTCCCGCCGCGCGAAACCGATTTATTGTCCCGCGACGAGCAGCGCGCCGGGATCCTCGCCCACGATTCGAAAGTCGCGGGATTCCCCGCCTCCTCCGAGAATTGATCGAATCGTCGAAAGAACAATTCCTGCTCGCAACCCTTAACGACTTCCTTTCGTTCTTTTTCCCGCCCGCGGATCAACCGCGGGGATTACGCCACGGATAAATGGCTCCCAACAACTTTTTTCGGTCCCGCGAGAACGCTCCGAGTCGCGATTCCAGCGTGTGCGCTCGAACACGCTCGCCGTTTGCCAGCCGTCGAACCGTTCGCGAGCAGGTAAATCATTCAATTTCCTCGCCGCGAAGCAGTTTCGTTACCCCGGGGAGGCCACCCTCCCTCGGTTGCTTTGATATTCAAGTTTTATCGACTTTGTTAATTCGTTCGCGCGTACGCGTTTTGTTGATCTCGCGGAGAACGAGCCCCCGAACGGAAGAACAAGCGCGTTTCCAGCGCGATGCCTCTTCTGTGTCGATCGCGGTAACGAAACGCGGTTGCCTCATTTTAATTTCCTACCGATTTAATCTCGCTTCAACTTTAATCCCCTTTATCCCTTTTGTCCGATGCGATAATAGGAACATCGGAATTCTCCGTCGAGGAAAACGGAAGAGTGTTGCGCCATTTCCAAGAACGTCCACGACGATGCGAGTTTCCCGGCGCGAGGAGGCGACGCGGCGACGCGGGAAGTATTCCTGGAGCGAATCCCAGGAAGGACGGGAGAGCCACCATCGCAAATCCAGTGACAGGCGAAACGATTTTTCTCACAAGCCGTACCGTACGTAGCCGTGCACGTGAGGACTACCTGCTCTCGGATTCCTGCGATCCCTCGCCAGGGCCCGTCGTGCTCCAGT
Organism: Tetrapedia diversipes; assembly: GCA_033822845.1. Classification (NCBI taxonomy): domain Eukaryota; kingdom Metazoa; phylum Arthropoda; class Insecta; order Hymenoptera; family Apidae; genus Tetrapedia; species Tetrapedia diversipes. Next base: position 370,562 of record JAOPTO010000601.1, on the reverse strand, counting down.
TGGTAAAAAGGTTCCCACGACATAGGATACGCTCCCGGAGCGGCCATCTTGGCTCGCTCGCGTTCCAAAGGGGAAGGAAGAGGGGCTCTCTTTCCTCTCTCCCTTCGAGAGAGGCGACGATGCTGCACGGACGAACCTTTGAAAAAGCTCGCTCACGGGACACCTACTTTTTCCTTTCGTGCTGCTCGCACGATCTCCGCTGGAAATCGGTCCGTGGATCGATCCGATTCCCCCGACAGCGCCACTACCTGTTCCCCGGGCACCGAGTTACGCGTGCGTTTCGTCTGTTTGCGAGAACGGAACCCTGTCTCGGCCGGACAATTCCTATTTAGAGGACGACAGCGTGGTCGCGAGGCATTAGGCAAATTCAGGATGATCGAGTCCGACGTCTCGTTTCGACGCCTCGAGTAAATGCAGCAAAAGGAAGATTAATATTTCTTTGAATGCCAATAGAAGGTTTCCCTAAGCCGGGGCGCGTTCGTTTTTGATCAAGGGTGAGCGAACAGAAATAATCTCCCCATCCGGTACGGGCGCAATATTAGGCAGTTAAAAACGGTCGTATAATTTAATATGCTGCGAACGAGTTCCGGCTACCTGTGTGTCGCATGGCAATAAAGCACGAAAGCATCAGGTGCTTCTCGTTTAACGTCTGCCTGGACTAGAATCGACTGTTGCCGATCAGAAGTACCAGCCACGATTTACAGAACCGGACCCGAACGTTCGTCCAGCTTCGCGTTGGACTTGAAAAGTATACCGCTACACCATCTCGGGATGAAACGACGGATAGGACGACGATTTTTACAGAGCAAACCAATGTTCCATGCAAGCCGGTCATGATCCAGTGTTCGATTCGTCGGCGCAGGCTCCTCGCTCGTGATCCACGATCAATCCCAGGACCTCGAGGCTCCTCCGCGGAGCGAATCATCGATTCGCGAAGCGCGCTGGATCGCGCACCGGCCATCATCGGCATTGTGATGCTCCCCGGCGATCGTTAATCAACTGAGAGTCACTGGAAGTGCTCATTGTGGGCGGGTTATTAATCAAATGAGAACTACTGCGGCCTATTGTCGGCCCCTGGCAGGGGTTCCCGCGAGAGGGACCGAGAACGAGGGCAAGGGATATCGTGATCCTAGAGAGGAGAGGAGAAACTCTCCTTCTCGTATCGACCAAGCCAGGAATAGCGACCGCATAGACGCGAGAAGCTTAACTGTACGCGGAGTAGGATACGTCCTCGTGGTTTCCAACGAGAAATTCGACGCTCTTCCGCGAGGAACGAGGCTGAAAACCGACTCAAAGATTCGAACGAACTTTAGATCGTACTTGGAAAATAATTCACCCTCTTTTGTTAACGTACAACTGAAAAATGGGCTCGGTTGTCTTCGGTTATCTCGGATTCAAACGTCGGCAATCGAAATCATACCACAACCTGCGATAATGCGTTACAGAGGCCTACGTAACGAAAATAGTTCCAAGAGTACTATTTCCTTCGACGGGGAAGGTAGCAAGGAGGGAGGAACACGGGACAAAGAGATTATCAAGAAATCTTCGTGTATTTTCCAAGAGAGAAAAAGAGAGATCCAAGTGCCTGTGAGAACCCCGCGATCCAGAATCAAAGTGAGCCCGACCGACGGTATCCTCGTGGCAGCCGTTGATGAAGATGTCGACGTGCAGCTGGAGATTTCTGAAGATTACGACCGCCACCCGCCGACACCGCTTCTCTCTTTCTCGTTCGCACCTTATTCAACCTTTCCGCAACAATGACGTGTAACGAGAACTTTACGACTTCGTTCGCTGGGAAATCCGACCACTGGCGGGGTGATCTAGATTCTCCAAAAAGGCGAAGAAAAGTTTACCGGTGAAGGAAGAGTAAAAAATCTCGGAGGGAGCAAAATTTGGATCGGGTAGTACATCGCTATCTATACATATAAAAAGACATGTCCTGACTGACTGATTCATCATGTCAGAGCCTAAACTACTCAAGCTAGAAATATGAAATTTGGACAATGGATTCCTTTTATGTCATAGACACCCACTAAAAGAGTTTTTTTTTTAATGTTCCACCCCAAAGGGAGTTAAATAGAGGTTGAAAGGTTGTTTGAAAATCCGCCGATTTTGAAGCAAGCATTATAAAAAGAAACGCGGACAACATTTAGTTGTATAATATTTTCGGTGATCTTAATGAGTTTCTAAATAGAAGCGAGTGCAGATAAATAACGCGGAACGGATCTGCGCGTGTTATGCAAAGAGCAAAGAGGAAAGCGCCGTGTGAAGTTTCACGATGTTTGCAGGATACAATTCGCAGCACCGGTGTGAATATCGCGGCCGGAATCTGCGTCCAGGTTCGCATGAATGTTGCATTGATTTCAGCGTGCGCCAGACAGGCGATTGCAGCAGCGCGTGCCACTGAAACGGACATTATCCCCGGGAACAAGTTGCAAACTCTGACAGTCGTAAGCTTCCATTGTGAAAATTTCGCGCGTTCTCTGCTCTCTTCTTCGTTTCCCCGTAAACCGATAAAAGATACCGAGCTTCCTTCGGGTCTTCTGCTCGACTCGAAGGAAAAGCATCAGCGACGAACGAAAAAGGGAAAAATGGCACCGCGTTTCCCGATCAGCCCCGATGACAAGGGCTAATCAGGTTCGAGGAACGAGCGTCGGTGAAACGAGAGGCCTAGCAAACCTACGGTTGAGGAAACGGCTCTTTTGTGGCGCATCAGAAATCTCGTAATGTGGGAATGGACGCAACGACTCGGTCCAGGTTCCGTACTCCTGCGATTATTCCATGTAATTAAGTCGACGGAACTTTTCTCAGAGCTTTCAGTGTTCTCCCCCTTTGCGAGAAAGGAACAGGGCTATGGAAAGAGGGGGAGAAAGGGAGAGAGAAAGCTAGCGTGGCGAAGAACGAAAAAGAGGGACGCGTAGGAGAAAGCTGGTCGAGAAAGGACGGCAAAGAACCCCGGAGGAAGGGAAAGAGGCAAAGAGAACGCTAGTAGGTGGAGACAGAGCGACGAGAAGGTAGTGGTGCAGGAGGTGGAGGCCGACGGAGGAGAGGCGAGGAAGTAGAGGCGGTAATTAAGAGAGTTAGTTGCCGGTCTCCCAATTAGGAGCCAGTAGGAGCCAACCCTGCTACCGCGACGCCTGCCGTCTCTGGCCTGGAGCGAACTCCACCTAAAGACCACCACCCGATCCTTGCCTCCGTTGCTGGCTACCCGTCGCACAAACGGAAAGACTACACCCTCGAATTTGTCGGCTCGCTCCTGCCCTGCTGCTCCTGGAGCCAGCACCTCCATCGAGGTTTTTCCAAGGGTTCCCTCCGAAGACACACACCACCACCATCGCCACACCACCCCCTGCCGTAGACGTGGACACCTTTTTCAACGACGTCTGCCCGAGCTTGTTTTAAATTGATCGTGAAGGAAAGGATGGTTCCCCTTCCACGAGGCTTTCTCCTACCCGGCGAAAGGGGTGAATAATTGTAACGAGCAGAGATTGCGCGGTTCGAGGTGCGATAAGAATTCGAATAAGGGGCGAATCCGATGGGTCGAAGGGGAAGAAGAAGGCTCGAAAGGGTTTTATCCGTCGCGTCGACCTGGCGGAATTGTCGCGATCGAAAATGGCCGACGAATCAAGTCCTTTGAGCCTGACACCCATTCTCTTTCAACAAGAAACAGAATTACAGCCTTCTTGGACGAGCGTATAAAGAGAGGAGGAAGAGACACCCCAGTGCGTTGAATTTTAATGCAGGACGATAAACTGTCGTCAACATTCCTCGACACTCGGCACGAGCAAAGACTATATAGACCCTTTGTTCGTCTTTTACGACAGATAGGGTTGCGCCCTGGGTAAGTACCGTCCCGCAATACAGCCGGGGTGCCAATAAAAATATTTGAATAATAATCGGGATAATCGATGCTGCTTAACGCCACGCTAAACGATCGATGATCCCTCTAAT
>JAOPTO010000601.1:0-366577 GCA_033822845.1 Tetrapedia diversipes | reverse complement strand
ATTGATACGACCCACGGAGTAAACCATGTTCATTGTACTGTTTCAGTCCACCTCCCTGATTTACCTTCGCGTGGACGAGGAGTCGTTAAAAAATCAGACGAACGACTCCACGTTTCACCAAGAATAAAGCTTGTCCCTTTAAGCGTTTCAGAAGTGCCTATGAACATTCGATGTTCCCGAAAAGGACCGGCGTCGAAATTTTTGGTCACAAGAAGGAACGGAACTCGAAAAATTGGGTCAGCAGACCGTGTAGAACTGAACCGAGTATTTATTTCGATAGTTTCGTGCGGCAAGTTGGAACTTCTTCCATTCTATTTCCGCGCTTTCATTACAAGGAATAATAGAACGGAAAGCGGGACCGATCGCGCGGCAGCAAAAGTTGCTATCGCAGGCTGAATTTCCTGCTGCTGACAATTATCCGCGGGGAGAAAGAGGGAGTGAGAGAGAGAGAGAGAGAGAAAGAGAGGAAAAGCGATCGCCTGCGCCTGACGGCAACTCTTTACCCCGTATAGATATCACACGAGAAATATTTGAACAAATACGTGGCTGCCATCGCGAGAATTTAACGCAGCCTGCAAAAATCTTAGACAATTTTCCAAATAAATGTTTTGTCAATCCACCAGAAGCTTAATCCTCGAGAAATGTTTCACGCATCATATTTTCACTCCATATTATTTTAACGGAGAGTACAGCCTCGTGAGTTTTGAAGTTTCAACAGTCCGAAAGACACCATCGATCTCCTGCGAAACGACTTCGGTGTCTGGTATTTCGACTCGCACCCCACTTTTTTCAGAAACAAGTTTCGCCACGGGGTGGTGCATGCGTCGGCCTGAAAATTAGAGGGCTGCCATGGTACATGGTGCAACAAATTCACGAGCAGACCACCGAACAATGCATCTCTTGCGAACGGAATCGCGTCGCTGGAAGCAACTCCGGAGACAAAGAGAGTCGCGTAGCTCGTTTTCGATCATTTATACGGTAAATATTGTGACTTCGCCGAACAGTCGATCGAAGAATCAAGATCAACGCAAGATCTTACGTAATCGCAAAAATCAGAGAAACCTTCCGCCCTTTTCTTTAAAAAGATCTTCGCATAGCTTTGAAAGATTGAAAAAGAACTGAATCAAAATGATCGATCACGTTCGATCCCCTAACCGCCACGAATCTATGCCCAGTGACCGCAAGCGCGTTTTCAATTTCCGCCCTCCCCAATGCCCACCTAAATTGCTGACCCTTCCTGGCCGATCAACGGCACAGTTAATTACCCACGCGGTCGTGGCGGGGACCGGGGGTGTGTCGGATGCGTTTGAAAATTCGCGGCTGTCATGTCGGGACGTCTTATCTCCCAGGGACGTGTCGCGAGTTATCGTCGGCCGGCGTTATACTGGCCGATATTGCGCCTGGCCTGGCCTGGAGTGATTAATCTTAGCTCGAGCCAGGACACACTGTGTCCTACCGGAGGCCCTGCAGGGTAATGATCCGTGGCACACACGATAACCCACCGCCCTTGTCCGACACCCGTGCGTGTCCTACGGATGTCCTTCGTACTTGTTACCCGTCGCCCAATGGGTATCGAGGATCCCGGAAATTTCGTGGCCGTACAGAGGACACCTTCCCCCTCGATCGTCGTCGGACGGTGCCGCGCGTATCGGAATACAAGGAATGTTAATTGAAATCGAACGGGTCCGTTAACATAGGACGGAGATGAAACGATCGTTACAAGTGCCGCAGAAGCGTTCTCGGTTTGGCGACGGTCGCGTCGCGTCTGTCCGATCGTCTACGAGTCCCTTTCTCGGACGCAGCGTTACCTTCACGGGTCAACGCTTCCGTCTGTTTTGAAGGTTCTGCGGTCCCCCGATTTCACGGACAGGGTGAACCGAATTTTGTACTCGGTTTCGCGGCGTGTCGTACGGCCGATTGTTTTTCAGAATTTGCATGGAGAACCGGTCGAGGCACGGCTGGTGATCCTGTACTCGGATCCGAGCGGACGAGTTTGGCCGGTATGAAAATCGACTGACCTCCCGGAGGAGCGACAGGGCATGCCATTTTGAGTTACGACCGTGTACTGGGTGTTTTCGGAAGAATATGTTCTTATCGAAGGCGCGTTGCTCGCGGCCTTAAACTATTCCTTCATCGTACATCCAGCTTCGCCTCTGTTCACCGTCCACGATCGTTTCCCGAATCGACAACCGTCGTTCGCGAACGGTCCCCGTTTATCGATCAACGTTTCCCGTGTCCGCACTTGCAGAACACCCAGTATAAAGCGTCGTGAGAGCAGCACAGTCTGGGTCGCGTGAAATCAATGTTTCATAAGCATGGATAACAGAGAGCCGACCGCCGTGTACACCGTGACCAATGTACATCTTGATTTAGTAGATCCGTTGGACGCGTTTAGGTAGCCCGGCTGGTCGTTGAAGGTAGGCTTAGGGTGGACGTGCTGCTGCTCTCCCGGCTGCTACTCGGCTGCTCACGAGCTGTCTCGTTAGCAGCCGGACAGGAACGAGCAAACCGTGCCGGATGAGCACGGAGACCCGAGAACGAACGAGCAGATACAGGGAGAAGGGAAAGGAGAGACGGTGGAAGCGAAGAGAGAGGACAGACCGAGCAGAGAGACCAAGAAAGAGGAGGGCGAGCAACGCAGGAGAAACGAAGAAGAGGGGAGCCAGAGAGAGAGAGAAAGAGAGAAAGAAAGAGCAAGAAAGAGACTACCGACTGTCTAATAAAGCAATTCCGTTATGGTGGTCGGCGTAATATGAGAAGCTATCCGCCCTCGTTGAATGCGCCGAGATTTTTATGCAGTTACCTGTCCGCCACCCCAAAAGGGACCAAGAGAGGAGAGATGCAGCGAGCCGAGGAGAGTGGGAGTCAGTCGGGCACAGTCGGCTGGAAAGTGTACCGTCGAGTGTTCTAAAGCGGTTTCGAAGTAATTTTGAAGTTGTTCGTCGTTGGGGGCAGGAGGGGAAGAAGGGCCGCTCGAGCGCTTTCGAGAACATAACGGAAGTAAAACGGCCGGCTTTAATTAAGCTTCGTTACGAGACGTCTGCTGTTCCGCGCGCTCCTTTCCTGGCAAATTCTTAGAAATTTTTAATTAAAAGTTACCACCGGCCGCGACGTCTTCGCGAGTTCGCCCCCCACGGCTAGCGATCCGTTCAAACGGAATCGCCTCGATGTTACTCCGATTAAATTCCCGTTTTCAGAGGCAAACCACCGAATGATTCGCTTGCTCGGCCCTCTCGCGACCCACCCACCCGTCCGCCCGCCACCTTCCTCCGTTCTTCTCGACATCGACCTCAGCATTTGGGTCACGCGAAAGAAATACGCGTCGGGGGTTCCGTTCTCCTCGCCTGTTGAGAAGGCCCACGGCGGAGAGCGTAATAAGCCGAAGGATGGCAAGAAGATGCGACGTCGACAATCGTTCGTCTCATAATAGACCGTCCGTCCCCCTTATCAATTATCAATTCGCGCCTCATTATCCAACTTTCTTATTCCCGCCCGCAACTTGGACGCGTTCGCGGCCACTCCAGCTTTTCTTCGCCCGCAGATATCGCGCTTCAGAAATTTTCGTTCGTTCGAGCAACTCGAGGGGGAAGGGGGGAGGGTGAGCTTTCGCAACAATGGCGATCTATATAGCTTCATTAAACCCGCGGCCATTCGTCAGGCCGAACGGCATCCGTGACGCCTCTGGACTCTCAACGAGCGAATTAGGGAGATTTACGGCCCTGGAACGTGACCGTGCCGCGTCTGACACGGAATGGACCGTATCCACTTTTCAGCTCGACTCTGCCGAGTTACGGCCCTGACTGTGTGTCTTGACCCCCGCGGGCGAGACGTTCGTTCGAGAAACGCAGGGGGGGGGATCTGGGATGCGAGAAACGTGGAAATTCGCAGCCGGGGAAACCTGGAACGATTCCGCGTTCCCTAGTCGAGGGCGGAGCGATTCTCCGATTTCAAAAGTCCGAGCAACCACCAAGCAATCCTCTCTCTTCCGCCATTCTTATCTCGAGCGGGGCAACGAAAAGCGGACTTGTTCAACTCCATCGGAGTATGCAACCCGCGGAAACTTTTTAAGTCGTTCCGTTCCTCGACCGTTCCCTTTCGAACGGCGAACGAAACCTTTCAGGGAACACGTTAATGCGAGGAGGCAACAAATATGTCCGGAGCGGGGAAAAACGCGACGGAAAAGCGGAGAGCTCGCCGCAGAAACGTGGTAGCCCGGCCGGAAAAGAATCTCCATTGTTTTAGCCTAATCGTGAGACGAGGAGCCGACTGATTCTCACAGGGAGAGAAAGAGAGAGAGAGCGCGCGCGCTTACGCTAGCCAACCGGAAGCCGGTATCGTACACGAGTCCTGGCCTACTCGAGCGTGTTCCAGAACGCTACTCGCTCCGTCGAAACCCGGTCCCAATCCCACGGTGTAAACGCCGCGGGGGTCCGCAACAGGATTCGCCGGTTCGAGCGGCGCACACTCTCGAGCCGTTTCTCTTGCACGTACACGCGTGCGTCGGTTATAAATCATTAGCAGTGCCGGCGATTAGTCCCTGGCGGAGGGTTGCAGAAGGGATGTCGCCGCGATGCGTGGCAGAAGGACGCCAACGATGGCGAAGGGAGTGGTTATTGCCGTGGCACGGCTCGCTTAGAGGGGGCAAAATTATTATTAGTAGCCTCTGATCGAAATCGCTTCTCCTCGTTATCCGATGCGCTAACGAGCGTCTACGACAAAGTTGACATCGCGAACGGTCGGACCCAGCGCGGAAAGCCGAAATTTAACCTCTGCGTTGATTTCTCAGATTAATTTCAGGCGAAGCCTCGGCGATTAATCTTGGATTAGCGGGCGAATTCTAGTTGAATTCCAGCCCAAGGGTTGTACGAGCAAATCGGGTACAAATCCGATTGGGAACACGTTTCCATAAATTTCGAGGAATCAGCAAGTTCGGATTGCGCGTGAAAATTCGCGGCTAACGATCAGGCGAAAGGAGTGACGCGATATGGCGAGGGGATGGGGCGTAAACCACGGTCGATCGAAAGATAAAGAATCGAATTTCGTCACGGATGCAAGGTCATGAATACTGCGAGAACGAGGAAGATACGATGTGCATGCGGGACACGGGACGAGGGTGGAGGCAACCCCGAAAAATCATGCGCTCTCGCAGTCAGCGATGATATTCTAACTATCCCACAGTGGCGAGTGGCATTAGGGTAGCGCGTAACGTGTGGCCGCCCCTGAGGTTCGCTCTCGCAAGGGGTGCCGACTGCATCTCCGACGTTTCTCTCTCTCTGTTTCTCCCTCGCAATATGCTATCCCTGGCCCTGTTAGACAGCATATGCCCCGTCCCTTCCCGCACGGGTAATCCGATTTATTATATACGAGTTCGTACGTCGGTATCGAGATTTTATCGCGATATCGATATCGGCAGCGCCTAGGCCAAGGGTGGATTAAGCGATCCTCGGAAGGGATGCTAGGAATTAACAGGCTTGTTTTACCCGATATACCCACTCCCTGTGACTGCTGATAACGACCCGCCCTGTCGTTAGCGTTTGCGCCCGAGAACGGGGTGGCCATCCCCTCGTCGGACGTTGATTCTCCTCGATCGTCGAAGGAACAATAACCCGGGCGTCGGGTTAACACATCGCGAGGAAAATCGAGCAGCGCGAAGACGGGAAGGCGTAGAAAAGTTGACGAGCGCGTACACGAGCGGAAGGACCGCGTTCCGTTCCCCGACGAACCCCTCTCCCTTCCGTGTCGCGGTCAACGAGAAGAAAAGCCTGCTGCGGTTCGACTACTTAGTGGCCAGAAAGGTCACAGGGGTCTGCAACGCAAAATTATTCTCCCAATTAAGCTAAGACGCGGCGGACCTGTAATGCGTTAATTAAATCAAGACGGCGAGCGTGTGAAAAATAATTAAGGCGACCAGCGGCAGGACAAAGGACCGTCGCCGTGGCGTTGCCGTGAAACACAGAGAAAGCCGGTGCACACCGGAAAAGGAAGGGGGTGAAGTCTCCTGCGTTGCTCAAACCGTGTCGGTTTGTCGACCCGCTAGTTGTCGTTTATTGTCCTGAACGCGGTACGCACGCGAAAGTAATCACGACCACGACCACGACGCCGACGTCGACGACAACGGCGGCGAGGGCGAGGACGAGGAGCGGAGCCGCGAGCGTTTCCTAACGCAACACGACCAAGAATTATTGGCGTGGCGCAATTAGACCAGGCTAGAATTAAATTAATAACAATCGTGACACCGTCTATACGTATAAGTAAAATTCCCTTTTGAAGCCCGTTATTTTAATTAAAAGGCAGCGCGCGCGCGCGATTTCCACAGGTCGCCAGCAGAAAAGGAGAAAGTTCGCGGCGGGAACTTTTATTCTTCAATAAATTATTTTTTATCGTGTCCGCATTGTGCCGCGATTTTATGGTCTCGCGTTGTTCGGATAAACGAGGCAGCCCCTGCCACCACCCCCTAACAGGCCTGAATATGTAAAGTTTCAATTTTCGTTATTTAACCCGTGCTGCCGCTTTTAACGACATTTTATTAATAACGACCAGCCGCGCGGAAACTTTCCGGCTTCTGCCCCCGTCCGCCTGTGACGCGAACGAGTTATTTTTTCCCGAACCCCCGCCGAAAAAAATAAGTCGTTAATAATATTTTTCGCGCGGAAGGAGCGGCGGAGACCTCTCCAGTTTGGAAACGCGCGGAGATCGGTCGCCGGTACGATCGCTGACAAGAGAGAGAGAGAGAGAGAGAGAGAGAGAAAGGGAGAGCGGTGAATATCAGCGGGAGAAGTGGTCCTGTATGAAATTCAATGGTGTTCCTAGCGGTGTTCCCAACCCTCCCTGTAAAACGCGTCCCCAAAGCATGGCCACAGATTCACTTAGCACCAGTTAACGCGCACGGACCCCCCATTCTCCGTTGCTCTCGCGGGGAAAACTATTTAGCGTCCTCGTCGATCCCCCACCCCCTGGCCGACGGTACTTCGCGTCACCACGTGGCTCGGTCGACCCTAACGTCCCAAGAAGGGGGACACACCCCCTCGCCGCACAATTCACGCCCTGCCGTGCACTCTACAATGCCACATGTAGACTTTGTAATACCAAAGTGCCTTCCAATTTTTAAACTACCCTCTCTGCCCGCTAATAATATACTAATTTGCCTCGCCCTAAAAACTATACGCTGCGATTTAACCTGCTCCGATTGTCCCCGCGGCAACGAGCTCCGCGGGAATAAATCTATTCTGCCCAGAAAAGCAGCGTTCTTGGCGATCCTTATCACCCGTCCTAGCGCTCGTCCATCCGCCATGAGAAATGGACTGCTAGGGGCCCCGTAAACCCCGTGAACCAGAAGGGACGACGCGTCTGGGTAGCTCTCGTGTAGGCGTCAATCACACACCGCGCATATATTTAGGAGAACCGTGCTCCCGGTGGCAACCGTTCTCCTCGTCGCAGTATGTGGTGGCATCTATCAGGCATCGAAACACACCCCAAAGGAGAGCGCAGCCCCTCCCGCGGCACGATGTTGACTAAATAATGGGTCCCAAAGGGAGGGTACGACGTGTCAACTGCCTTGACAGTGTCCTGACGTTTCCTAGCTCGCGCACACCTACGTAGACTCGATTCGTGTTCCACCGCAAAGAGAAGCGTCGCGGGGGATCGGTTCTAGCCGCGATAAAATTCAAGTTACCGAATCGGATTTCGCACGATCCGATTCCGAAGGCAAAAGTTATTACACGTAGCTTTCTTTTATCCTCGATAAACAAACGGTGCCGAGATGGTCGCGAGAAGGGAGGATGGACGATCGTCCGGAAGACGTTCGCCTCCGGATTCCATTGTACCGTGGTCGTAGCAGCTATCGGTTTACAGAGGGCAACAGGGCGGTCCCGAAAACGGAAATAAAATTTCCATCCGCGGGTGCTCGTCGAGCACGCCAACGAAATTACTAAAGCGATTAAGACAATGCCGGGGACAGGCTGGAGGGGCGTAAAATTCGATTCCGTCGGGCGTACACAAAAGGGGGGCCTGCTTCCTAACGTCATATGTGCGTCCGCAGAGAGGTCGAGAACCACCCCTCGAATATCTGTGCGCGCAACCCCCTTGCTCCTGGACGACCGCGACATCGCCGCCGCACGACTCGTTTACACGAACAATCGCGCGTTTTCTGCGAACAAAAAAGCTCCCGTCGACCTGTCCAAAGTTGCCGTGACAACTGTCTCGTGACGCGTGGCGGGGGTCAAGGGGCACGTACGTTTCTCCTCGTTACGACGATTGTGAGAGCGAAGCGATCGTGAAACTCGAGAATCATCCCGTCACCAACTACCGTCGCTTACCTCCCCCGTGATAACTTTAATATTACACACCGCTATTAAATACGAAAAGTCGGAACACGCGATTGCGAACAACGGATCGGCTAAGCTTACGATACTCGTTATCCCTCAACGAGAGCCACGCGCTGTTTCCTCCTCTTTTGAACGTTCGATTCACCGAGAGACCCTCCTCGGTCGAGCGATTTAAAAGGATGTTCGTCAGGTCATAAAGCTCGATGGAATGACTCGGACGGATTTTATCGCGCGCTTTAAAAGCCAGATCGGAAAAACGTCCCCCTGAGGACGATGTTTTAGACTTAGTTTAAAGTATCCCCCGGCCGGTTATCGATAGGCCTCGCGACGCTATCGCGAGAATTGACCCGGCTAACGTAGCGGGGAACCGAATAGGGGCTGTTGAATTCGCTTTCCAAAAAATCACCCTCGCAGCACTTTTTCAAACAAACTGAATACAAAAAATAAAACAATCGCCCGTGCTAATTGACCAAGGACGAAAACAGCGCGTGTCTACAAAAGCGATCCCCCTAACAAAAAGGGGACGGAAGAAAAGGTACGCGAAACGGGGGTTGCAACGAAACAATTTCGTTTCACGTATCGACGAACCGTGGCAGCGGCGGCCAGCCAGTATCGATAACGTCGAGATGACGGATTGTAACGGAGCATAAAACCCCGTCGTACGTCCTAAAATAATAATCAGAGCCCCGGAGGGTGTTGGTGGCGGCGCAGCCAGGAATAATCAGGAATTCCGGTCGCGTCCAGGCTGTCGCACGAGGCGCCAATCATGCCAACATTCAGTCGTACGACGTGCAACGGTGTTACAGCCGAGCCAGAGAGCCAGGGGTAGAGACACACACGGGTCGAAAGAAGAGGAACAGAGAGAAAAGCCGGAGCTACCGACTCGATTCGCGAAACTCACCAATTATTTGGCCATTCGTTGGCAACGTGCGCCAAATCTACAAGTGTTTACCCTGCGCTCCACCCCCTCACGGGCTCTGACACTGGTGCACAGGGCCGGTGAACTGGGGGGTGGGTTTCATCGGAAGGTTCTTCCAGAGACAAACGCGCGCGGCGCGGGAGGAACGGAAGGGGGCAGGGTGAGAGAAAAAAATCGAGTAAACAGCGTAAGCCCGGGAAATCGCTGATTTCTCGAAAAAGAACGAGAAGAAAACAAACAGACAGGGCGGACAAGGGAAAGGGAAAAAGAGCAGATCGAAGCTGATGTTCCTTCCTGCGTTCGACCGTGTCTCCACCGACGTATACAAGTGAAACGATTTTAACTGGAGGACGATAATTGTTCGGCAAACTCGCCACCGGAGTTTCCTCGGCTTCGTTTGAATTTATCCATTATCCTCCGCTTCCTCGGAACTTGGCGCTGAATCTGCTGGTGTTTACTTCGTCGTTGGCGGTTTCGTCGACGTCGAGAGAGTTAAACGATCGAGGGTGAATCTCGGAACTTTAAAAACACCGATCGATCGTTCGATGCTTCGCGGCTGAAGGAAGAAGTACGCGTATGAACTAGGACACGATGGATGAATTGAAAGTGTCGTGAACGCTTCGGGGGTGGAACCAAGAAACGATGTCCGCTCGCTGGATTTCGTTTCAACCTGTCCAGAAGCTGTCGCCCCAACGATGCGGGTCAAGCTTGGTCGGCTTTCGGCGCCGTGCGAAAACGAAAGACGAGCTGAACGTGGTCCGTGGCGAGCGGGGTTGCGACGAGGAAGGGTTGTAAAGGTGTCGAGGGTGTTACGGCAGTCAGGTTGCGGGCACGAACACAGTCGACGATCTCTTACACAGGGTCGGAAGCGGTGAGCTGGCTCTCCGCGTGCACAAAGAGCTGCGCGACTCGAGAGCCAACGAGTGGCCGACATATTTTATAATTGATTCCGGCAAATTCGATCGCCGATAATGACGTGTAAACACTAATTACGCCGCGGTGCCACTAATTAGTGGCTGCCAGAGCGTCCTGGTCTGCTCCTAGTTCCCGGCAGCCGGGTATTAATTAATTAGAACCACTCTGGCATACGCCGGTGATTGCACACGGCGCGTCACACTCTGCCAGAGATCCTCCTAGCACTCGAGGAGAGGCTTGGTAACATCGTCGTTGCTCCTAATTGCCGACAGACTAACCCGAAAATCACCAAAGTAAAACTGTCGCGATATCGTGACGGTCGATCGCCTCGAAAAATGCGTACAATTCGAACACTCCGGACTCGGACCGCCCTTCTCGTTTTATGCCGAAAATGAGATCGGGGGCTCTTTCCAAAATTAATTGATTAAATCTGGTTCTCCGCGTACTCGGAGAAGTCGTACGTCTGCGATGCTTTCCGTTCTCTGGAAACCTGCGACGCTCGACGACGCCGGGGATAAAAGAAGGGAGGAAAAAGCGCGGAATTAAGAAGAACGAGACGGCAAAGGGAAAGCAGAAGATCCAGAGAGAGAGAGAGAGAGAGAGAAGCGGCGGGAAATGGGGAGAGAAAGAAAGAAGGACGAAGATCCAAGGGAAGTTCGGGCTCTGCTTCCCGTCGTCGGCTCTTTGACTGATGATTGGCAATCGGTAAGCCGATTACGAGGCCGAGTGAATGTGCTCGCCGGGCCGAGTCTGGCCTAGTCCAACCCTGGCTGGCTGCTTTCGCCTGCTTGCTTGTCTACGCTCTGTACGTATATCCCTCTCGCAACCAACCCCGTGTGCCGCGAGCGCCGCCCCTTCTCGGCCTGGAAACCAGCCCTCGGTGATCTCCTTATTAACCGCAGCCCGGTAATTGCGATCGACGAGCGATTACGCTGCGCCTCGCTGGCTGCCCTCTGCGGCTAGGATTAGGCAGATTAGTCGTCGGTTATGCCGCCGGATAATTGATTGCACCCCGACAGCTTCGCGGTGCAATTAAAGGCGGCCGCCATCGAACGTCTCTTATGACAACTCACCTGCGGCTGATCGAATACGCCTCGCGTCTCGCGCCGATTAAGTCGCCCAATTTTCACAGGGGCAGCAATTTAGGGATCCTTATCCGAACGGTTCCCCGGCAATTTTTCCCCGAATCAATTGGGGCAACCGAAATCGCATCGCTATTTAGATCCCTCCCTTCGCGTCTAATCTAAACGTCAACGATGAGTTTCTCGCGAGAAGAACCTCTGCCGCTTAAATTGTTCAACGAAATTAAAAACGCCGAGCAAAGAAGCTCGACGAATAACGACGAAGCGAGTCCAAGCTCTGGCTAGCGGATCCTGAACATAAATCGAACCAAGCAGCGGGCAATTTTTTCTCGCCGCGCACGAGAATTATTCCCTCTCGATTTCCTCCCTTAATTTTCCCGGCGAGCAAAGAGAGCACGACCGCGACGCCGACCACATATTTAATACGACGGTCGACACGAGGGGGGCGTGTGTACATCTGTCAATGCGCCGCTCTGGACCTTGCAATTTAAAGGGGGTGTCGAGGGGGCGTCGAGGCGGGCTGAAGGCTTGCTTGAGTTATTGGAGGTTGTCAGTGCTGGCTTCTGGTGCCAGGAACACGTGCTCCGATTTCGCGGTAAATCGTCGCCTCAACCACTGCTAGCTACCCCCGGGTCGATCGCCTCTCGATCGACCCCTGCCTCGCAACCCCAGCCTCGATTCTTCCCGACGACGAGCCGAGGTGACGACAAAAAAAATCTCACCCGGCCAACTTCCACGCGAGAAATAATGGAACGCCGAGCGAGAGGCGTGGGATTAGAAAAAAAGGAACGGTCGGGAACGCGGTGCTGCCCGGCCAAGAACGATAGCCTCTGCTCGTTCGATAGGTAAATTATAGCGGGGGGAAAGGGTTCGGATTTTAAATCTGTCGTTTAAGCCGCAGCGATCCGTTCTCGTGTTTCTTTTTCTTTTCCTCTCGCAAAGGGAGGCGAAAGAAAGACAAAGAAGATCGACTATAAAATATCGATAAGAATTAGAAGAAAAATTGTTAGAAGCGTAGACGATACGTACAATTGATCAAAATATATTTTATAGCGCTTTCTCGTCTTAGATTTATTTATTTATTCGACGGGTAAACACCCTTTATAAAGAAGCAATACGGTAGAAATAAAAATAATTAAGATTCACCCATACTTGCTGCTGTTAACTTTCAGCTAACAACTAAACGGTCGTAAATGTTAACAAACAAATCGCCGACTCGTTTGTCCCCGCTATTACAGAGTACGAAATGTTTTCACCACAAAGATTGCCCCCATCCCATCCACAAAATCACTGGCCCTCCCCGTGTAAATACGAGATGTTTGGATAAAAAGCAATATATACCAGAGGCCCGCATGCCGTGGCATTCGTGGCACGAAAACGCGCGGTAACACGAAGCACGCAATGTTTGGCCTGCTAAAAGTCCTCGCTGCCATCTTCTGTGTCATCGAGGACAGCACTTTTAAAACGCGCGACACGACACGACGCGACACGTGTCGCCGCTCTAAAAAGGGTGGCTCTCGCTGTGTACAAAATCAAAGGGGCGGGGGCACGGGTTTAAACATCACCGTATGCTCGGATTCGCACGGTTTCCGAGCTCGTTAAATCGATCGGTGATATTTTCGAGTCTAATAAGCAGCGCGTCCAGTCAAGTTTGTCCGATTCTACTTTCGAGTCGAACCTCCCCCCCGACCGATTCACGTGTTCGTACCACGTGAAACGTTCAACGTGCGCACAGATCCACGGTTTTTCCCGGAACAGCGAGTCGGTTGTTCCGTTTAAAGACGAATCGATATCGGAAAAAGTGGAAACTGGAACGTATTCGGCGAGAATCAACGAATAATCGATGGAGGATGTATCTCGAGGGGCCGCGGTGAAGATGACGAATGAGAGCGTGACTACTCGGCGGAAGTTTTCTGGCAAAAAAAATCATGTTCGCCCATAGAAGCGCACCCTTCTTGTCTATTCACTCGAGTTGCCCTTCGCCAGCTTTATCGATTTCTTTTCATCGCGATACGAAAATAGTTTCGAGTGGCCCCCGACGGAACTCGAGGGCTTCTTAAGGCCGACGAAAGGGTGTACTTCTCTGTGACAGAGAACCCAAAATGGCGTCCTGACGCAGGAACACCCGTACGGAATGGCCGTACACGGAAAACGCATTAAATTCCTTCGGTCGAAATAACGCCGTTGAAAGAAGAACGGCGAACACGAATCGAAACGTCTGCCTGTGTAAACAACAAGCAAGAGGTCCGTGATACGAGGTGGACTTTGGATCGAAATTTTTATTAAAAAGCATCCCGCTACACGGCCTCGCGAGCCGCAGCGGGAAATTCCAGGGGAACTCGTTTCTCGGTTAACCCACTCGAACCGGAGGGAAAAGAAAAGCGGCAAAAGTATAAGTCGGTCCGCGTGTGCTTGTTAATTAACACGGGAACAACGACGGAAGAAAAAGAGCCGATGGCGAGGCGAACGCGAACAAGCGCGCGCAGAGGGAGTGAGAGAGAAAGAGAAAGGGGCAAGGGACAAGAAGGAAGGAGAGGAGGAAGAACGAACAAAGAGCACGCAAAATTTATACACGCTCCCGCACAATGTCAATGAACCTTTCTCTAGCCCGGCCGTGTGTGCGTGGTCGCGTTGGACAAAAAAGCAACGCAACAGAGGCGAAGGCCGCGGGAGGGGGGAAGAGAGAGACGAAGGATGTTTTAATTGGACCAAATAACAAACTGTGATTGTTAGCGACAATCAGCCCGGTAGCGCGTTGCTGCGCCGCGTTGACCAAGGCCGTGTCGAGCAGCGCCGGTACCCCTGTGCTCGCTTAACGGGATCGTTTCTCGTTTCTCTCTTTCCCTCTCGTTTCGTTCGGCCTCGATTTTCCCGGTTTTTCGTAATAAATAGCAAACCCGACGGTCTTTATCCGTGCTCCACCTCTAACGCCGCGCACACAGCCCAGCTCGACTGCGGTCGCATCGTTTGTTTCGACACCAACCACCCCCTTCTTCTCTAACGCGAGAATCGGGAAGTGGGCCGTGGAAAACGCGCAGGTTTTTTGAAACCCGGCAATTATTGCACACGGGCAAAGTAGTGGGTGTTTGGAAAAGTGACTGGAGCTGGTGATCGCTGTACCGAGACAGATTTCGAGGAAGTTGGGGGACGATTTAACGAAGCAGGCAGGGACCGGTTAAGAGGTAATGATCGGGCGCGTGCAATAATGCGGCCAAGTATTTTATGAGCGTTTAAGCTGCGTAGAATAACTAGAGACGATTTGTAATTAAATTGCCGGGCATTGCGTAATTCAGTGGCCGTCCTCCCGTCTTGTGATTCCATTACGACCAGGGTGGAAGAGCGGCTACGAGATTAACCGTAGGAACATAAACGTTTCCGACTGTTGTCATTTTAAGTCCGTGATGTTTGCAGTCTACCGATGAACAACGGAAAGAGAAACGAAAAATCTGCGATCACCAGGTTTGGTTGATCCACGGGCGAAATGTCCAAACGAACACCCGGTAGATAGTCTGGCCTCCCCGTCGTTCCTATTGCGTAGATCGGGGAAGGATTTTAATACGAAGAAAGCCGCGAGGTAGGCAAGCCTCATAAATACAGTTTATCCGGTGGCACGCCCATCCACGCTCATTATTCCGAAATATCTCATTCCACCGGCGCAGCCAGCCCGTGCTGCCGTGTCGCCAGATTTAAAAAAGTCTTATCTCAGACACGGCCCCGGAGACAGGAACAGGGGAAAACGGACGAGAGGAAGAGAGACGGGGAGAGCCGAGGGGAAGAGATTGGAAATAAGAAGGAGGGACGAGCGCGGGCGGCGGGGAGAGAGCTCGCAGTGTACACGGCAACAGAATGGAACTCGGCACGGGGGAGGACGCGGTGGAAACGTTAATTGTCCAATAAAGCCGAGTTACGGCCAGCAAAAATATGCCGTTAACGGCCTCGTAAGGAGACCTGGAAATGACGCGGAAAGACGTTACCTCTCGCTTAACTTCGCTATCCTGTACCCACCCCCTCCCCCTCGCCTTGAAAACCTTGTTATTGGACCGTCAATTTTTTCACTCCGACCGACCGGAGAATCGATAAAACGTGCCGCGGCGTGTTACATCGTGGCGGTGCGACGCCACCCCGATGCCATCGTAGATTTTTTAATTATCCGCGCACGGGCACACGGGGGAGGGGGGAGTAAAACGAAAACGCTTCGGTTTGTCTGGCAATCACGCTCGCATTCAGCCTGTCTCCCGATAATGGCCGCTTCCACGAGCTGGCGTCTCGCAGGATCAAAATATTTCAATCCAAGGAGCCGTGGCTCGGTGACACAATGGCGGCACGTGTTAATGGGATTAGTCGGGTTACCGTGGGGGCATACACACAAGGAGACACGGGGACGAGGCCGAAGTGCGTGCCCACGCACCTATCCTGTCTCTGTCAGGATGTGCCTGGCTAACGTGGTAAGGGCCCGAGAAGGGGGGGTGGGTCGGAGAACAGGGAGCACCGCTGCTACACCTTTATACATAATCCTGATATTTATAGATATTTGTTGCGGCACTTCGGACGTGGCACGCATCAAGCGATAAAATTTCATCGCCTCGGGGCTGGCCGCCTCGTCAACGGAGAAAAACAAAGTTAATCGTGGGGAACAAGATACGAGACGGGAAGGGACCGTGACCAATACCGTACTCTTTCCCTGGACAATGGACAATCGTAAACTGTGCATTGCGAAATCAAGTGAAACTTTTAACCAAAGTTAAAAGAGAAAGAGCGCGAACGGGAAGAGAAGGGCACAGGATGTCCGATTGGTCGATTAATTGAAAATGGTCCCTCGATCCTCGACGAAGATTCCTCGACAGCGTTCGCAAACCTCCCTCGAGAGGACAGGGTGACGATGGAAGGGTAGATTCGAGAAGAAGCCGAAGAAAAAAGGGAAGGGTGTAGGAAGATCCAGCAAGATGGACGGAAGGAAAGAAGGGAAACGCCGCGCCGAGGACAACGGAATCCCGTGTTCCCGTGGATGGAAGCCGAGCATCCATACAGGACTCCCGGGAACAGGATCGCGCAGGATTATGATTATCCTTGCCGGGAGAAAGGAGTGATTTATCCTGTCGCCGTCCTCATTACTGCTCCCGGTCACATAATCCAACCTGCTGCCACACCCTGGTGACCGCTCGCGCATAGATTAAGGCACGTCCATATCGGCGTAGGTGCAATCCTGCGGGCTGCCCTGTAAATTAACCGGACCGCGCGTGGAATATTTAGCTCCGTTGCCCATCCTTTTCGTTATTCCCGTCCACAGAACTCGGTTCCGACGTAATTTCCCGTACCTCGTCGAAGAAAAGACCGTACGCGTTCTGGAATCGCTTCAAACAACAAAGGGAAACGAAAAATAATTCCGTTCAATTTCGACGGCAATGGCAAATCTCATAAATTACAGCAAACTCAATTCCATGGCGATCAAAGGATTTAACCAACGTATCTCGATGAAACAAAGCTCGTCCTGCCGAAGACACGGGGCGAACATTTACGTCACAAGGACTTTTGTTTAGGATACAGCTTGTTAAGGGGTAAAGTAGCGAGAATTTCAGTCGTTTATCATCATCAGTGGCACGCATGAGGCGCGTGAGCGAGCATCACGTATTTACTCGTACACGGCCGCTTATTAAAGCTGCCTAATACACCCCCGCGCGGCAAGTGGAGTGTATTAAATTTAAATAAAAATACCGGCAGCCGTGTTCACAAGCCGAGCCTATAAATCAGGGGGACAGCCAGCCGACCGACCAGCTCCGGAGAATAATACCCCATATTTATGTTCTTCTCCGTAAAAATCCCGTCCACCTACCCCGTTCCGTTTCCCTCATCCCTCTGCCCTGCGGTACACCCGTCTACGCGCGACCCACCTCGTATCGTTCCGGTTTTTCCTAGCCGGTGAGCAGCACCAGGGAGGAAAAACTTGGCTTGCTTCCGTTTAAACGGTCTATCTCCTAACGCGAAACCTGCATACACCGGTGTATCGAAGCTTAAACCCAAAGTATCGACGAAAATGAACCGATTAATTTATGCAAGCTCTAAGACGTACAACGTGCTCAGCGGGGAACTATTTTTGGGATTATTCACCAGGGGTTGCACGAGCTGCTTGTGCCTATACCTCAAAAATCGACACGGATTATAAAGTACTCCGTCATGATATCTAGCAGGGTATCGATGTCTGTCGGACGCTAATTCGAGGGTAGACTGTGTACAGTTGAGCTTCCGATATGTACATACATACGCTAAGTCGATCCTTCTCGCATGATGGATCGAGTTAATGTAGCGTATTACGCGTTTACGCAGCGCGCAGGCAGAGTCGGACGAGCCACGTCGATCCTAAGCTCGTGGCGCGCGCTCGGTAAGGGTGATCGTGGGAGAAAACGCAATGGGTGCTACCGCCGCGGCACGCAGGTACGTCTATAATCGGGGGTTGTGCTGCTTCGACGAGATACAGGCCGCTTTAATTCCTGGCACAGACTCTTTCGTCAGCCAGTTCCTCTGTCCAAGCTACTCTCGCGAAACAGGATCACGAGAGCAACGGAAAAAAACGACGCGACGTCTACGCGGAACGCGTGAACGCGTTCACTGAAACGAGAAACTGTTGAAAGCGAGACAGGTGTCAGACGAGAGGATACCTTTTGCGTTTCAACATCTTCGCCGGAAAGGCAGATAGGCGGTACACGCGATTTCTTTCCCTTTTACCCGCGAGAACAAACCAGCACCATGTTTATCCCAAAGGAAGAAAGAAAACGATCTTCTCCCTTAGCCAACGTTTCCTTAAGCTGGAGCTGGACCGCGGAAAGGACTCGAGCGTCGGCAGTTTCCAAAAATTCCTTCGATGAAAGCAACGAGGGGGCGAGAAGCGTGGACGATTCAAGGGAAAGGCGAGAGGGAGAGGTTTATTCGCGGACAATATGTTTCCTCGTGCTTGCAACGAGAGAAGCACCGCTCTAGGGTCGTCGCCGCTTTTGGGGTGGCACACAGGGCTTGTAACTCGGTTAAACTGGCACGGATATTTCATTAGCCGTCCCCCGAACAGAGAGTCGACCCCACGTACGACCCCAGAAACCCGTACCACGGAGACAGACCGAGCGAGGGCTGCCGCGCGTCCTCTGATCCTCGAAAGGCATCGTCGTTTCGCTGTTCGAGACTCGTCGCATTAAGTCGAGTGCCGCGCCACCCCACTTTCCGCTAAATTGTTGACACGACAAATATATCGCTCCTCGTTGTCTGCCCTCTCCGCGCGGCTCTCTCCGTCTCTCGAGGGTGTGTTTCGAAAATTTGCCCACCCCCTAGGGAGACCCAGTGACTCTTCGAGCCTCTGTTATGATTTTAATTTTCACTCGGACCAAACACGGTGGATAGGAAACCGACGCGTTGGTCCTGCAACGAGGGAAGATACTTTTTCCGGAAGCGCAGCCCCTGAACGATGTCCTCTAAATTCTGCCCGGCTTATTTCGCAGCGCGACGGAAGCTCCAGCTTGGCTCTAAAGGATGGTACAGCTAGTCAGAGCGGAGGGGCGAGCTGTTATCACGGACATTAGCTTTCAACGGGTCTCCCAGGATATAAAAGTAGCCCGGGGCGACCATTACTCGGACATTGTCCGCGCGAGTCTCTTTCCTTCTTTCCGTCTGCTTTTCTAGCTTCGTTTCCCTCTTTCGTCGTCGTCGTCGGCGGCGGCGTCGTCCGTCCGTGTTGTCGTCGACGGCGTCGTCCCCTGTCTTTCTCGTTGGAATCGCTCGATCGAGGTGCAAGCAGGGGAACGAGGAAGAAAGAGAGGAACGGAAAGAGAAGTCTCCTTATCAGAATTCCTGGTCCGTTCCAGCGTCACCTTGTCGCAAATCCATTTCGCAGTCGGCGAATTTCCACTCGTACACGTCCCCGGAAACGGGACGAGGGCTGGGTTTCAATCGCGCGAATTTCCTTCGACTCCTTCGCAGCCCTTTTTCTTCCTTCCCTCCCCCCTCGCCCTACCAACTACTGCTCCAGTTCTCCACCGCCTTCGCGACGAAAATAGACAGGGAATCTCTTAATGGACGCTGCCTAATTCGAGCGAGGAGCTCTCTCCGTTGGAAGTGCACCCGAAAAACGGCGTGAACGCGTTCGAAAGAGTCCTCCATCGTTCGTTGAACGGAACTTGGCGCGTTAGACGGTCCGGATTCGACTGTTGGAGGCGAGCCGATTAAAGCAGCCCTCGTAAATCAGAACGCAACGATCCGGGCGCAATAAGTTTGACTCCAGCATCCCCCAATGGCGATTATACGCGGAACCATTATCGGTCGCTAATAAATCTACATATTTCCCGTTAATTACCCTCCGGGCAAAGTTTCCCAGTGAATCTGGTCGACGCGCGTCGCGCATGGTTAGTCAGAGGACTCGGATGCCGCCGTCAGGAGACGGGAAGCAATTATCCGTTTCGAGATCGCGGCTCGGGCGAAAGCGTCCCTCCCTTTATTCGGCCCAATGGGGTAAAAAAGACTGAAATATTGGCAAGCGGTATCTCAACAAATTAGCTCGATAAAATGCAGATGGAACACAAAGTGGAGGCCTGGAGTGATGAAGGGGGAAAGAGAGAGAGAGAGAGAGAGTGAGTGAAAGGGGGGAAGAGAGGCATAGAGAGGGCAAAGACAGGGGGCAACAGAGACGAGCACGAAAAAAGAGAAACGCGTGGAAGGAAGAGGGCGACGGGCGAAAGAGAAAGAGAGAGGAGGGTGAATCAAAGTAAAGTCGTTCAGACTCATTGAACTGGAAGTAACCGACAGAGAGTGGCTTCCGCGCCTGCCGCTACTAATCTTATGCAATTACTTTACAATTCACTCTGCCGCTTGGCACTCACTGCCGATAGAACAATCTCTGAAATCGAGTTACCCCTCGAAACTTTCCAGGCGACCCAACTCCCGTGCCGCGAGACTTTTTTTCAGGTAACGCCTAGCGAGCAGCGTCGCGATACTCGATGATACGTTTCAGGACTTCAAACACGCCCTTCTCGCGAAAATTCCTTTCATCCCCCTCGATCTCCTCGTCGACGACTGCGATACTCCTGCATTTATCGCGTTCACGACCAGGATAAATTCTTTACGTTAAACGAACAGTTTATTTCCCGTTCATCCTAGGCGAGAAGGGAACAACGATGGCGAACGAAGCGAAGGAACAGAGGGAAAGCGACGGAGAGAGACGGTTAATTGAACGACAGAAAGGACGAAGCCACGCAAGAAGGGAATCGTTAATGCGGAACGGAAATATAATGTCAGAAGCGAAGTCAGGATCCGGTATCGATATCTTGGCACAGTCGGCCCGTATCCCTATCCAATCTTAGTTATTGAAAAACTACAAGACCTTCTTAAACAATGGAGGTCCCATGGGGAAACGGGAAAGGCAGCGCCATTTCATTAAGGAGCGCTCCCGTGCTCCTCCGACCGCGTCTCTGCGATTCAATTCGCGCACAGAGAACGAAGATCGAAATACTTTTGTAGGCGATCGAACTCGAAAATCTTCGCCCCGACATTCACCCGGAGGAGTCGAAGCAAGAGCAACCATTCCCAGAAATTAATTTTTCCCCGCTCCGTGCTCTACATCCTCGGTACCACCCCTCTAGCTTGCTCTGGTCCACTTAGTCCAATTCTTTTCTTTCTTTTTTCCCTTTACAACGCACCGGGACCGCTCGCGCAACGTACAGTCGACGACAGCAACAGCAGTGAGATAAAAATCATTCATTACACCACCGTAGGTAGTAGGCAAGGGAGCAGAGGACACGGTCTTTATCGTGCGTCGCGATCTTTCGATCAGATGGACAGAACCACTTGAAGATCCACTTGACGAG
Organism: Tetrapedia diversipes; assembly: GCA_033822845.1. Lineage (NCBI taxonomy): Eukaryota > Metazoa > Arthropoda > Insecta > Hymenoptera > Apidae > Tetrapedia > Tetrapedia diversipes. The sequence continues at coordinate 345,498 of JAOPTO010000601.1, read as the reverse complement.
AGGGGAATTCTGCTACCTTTCACCATCAGCTGGACCGTTCTGCCTTCGGCAGTCGTTGGAACGACCAGCGAATTAATCAGGCTCCGCTGCACGGAGAACGCTACTCGATTTCGAGCACCGCGATCGCAGCCGGTCCATTACCATAATTGCCGCGCAACCTTCGTCCTTTTAAAACGTTCTCGCAACCCCGAAACATCCCACGAAACCAGCCTGTAACTCTCGCAACTCTAACCGAACTCGGCAGCATCCCGGGTCAACGGGAAACGTTCAGCATCCAGTATCGGGTACCCCGATAGTTAGACTCGTTCGTTCGATTCCAGGAATCCTATTGGGTCGAGCAACCCCCTCTGAGTAATCGCAGTAATTCCAAGGCGACCAGCCGTGACGACGTGCCCCGTCACCGTGCTCATAATTGTTTCCTAACGGGGCCCGGAGTCGGACAAAACAAACAGCACCATATGGGCCGACGAGAAGGAACAAGGGGCGAGAGGGTGGGATGGAGGGGGGGGCAGTGGAAGGGGGCAAAATACGGTCCCGAAAACGCCCCGTGCAGCGACGGGGGTGCGTTGCATCCGCGATCGAGATACGCCCATGTAATCAAGGGAACCAAAGGGGCAACCCCTTGTTACACCCCCGAAAAGCCTCCCCTTACAGCGATATGGTGAGCCGTGATTAACTTTTCGTCGTGGCGCCGCGCCCCATTCATTTGCCATTCATTCGTGTCCGCACGGATTACTGCTGGTACGAATGCGGCTGGCTGGTCCTGGTGCGCGTTCGTGGAAAGATCAGAGAACAAAATCACTGACTGACTCGGTAGCTGAACGGTGATTCGAAACGCAAGCGTCGTTTCCACGAGGCTGGATTGCGCGTGCAATATGCGTGTACGTATCGGCGATGTTCTATGCCTGGGTAATCAAAAACCTAATCGTGGATCGTTAGAAATTCTACTATTCGAGAAAAGATTGCAGTGGGTTTTGTACTTGACTCGAAGCAATGAATGAAACACGTGTTTTCGGTAAGACAGTTGAGCGACAAGAGAGAGAGTTTTTATTTGTGACTAGAATTAGAGGTGAATCTAACCATCTGATGACATTGTCATACTTATATGGTTATGGCGTAATTGTGGCAAGAGATTACAAACACCTTATATACTTTAACATGGATGATGTCACGTAGTTCGCTTCAAGTTTCTGACCTTTGGGTCGATTCGATAAATAAACTAATTCGAAACGATGTTCGTCGTGCTGTTAAAAAACAGGCCGAGATTTCGAGACTTCCGTGATAAAACCAGAAGCTGCAACGATTTCAGACCGATTCGAGTTTAAAGCGAGAACCGTGACTCACCGCCTTAAAACCGCGGCCCAGTGACAAAGAGCAGAAGGGGTTTCCGCCCTCCTCGGTCCAAGATTTAATGCCTGTTGGTTATCAGAGTAATCGTGAAACTCACCCCACCGACCTGCGGCCCGATTTCGACGGCCCTCACGGGGCGACCGTTGATTGAAACGTTCTGATTGCGTCCCCCAGGGGGTGGCATGCGGGTGCCGCCGAGGGGGGCGGCCACCCCCGCTCTTCCACGAACCCCGACGAGACGCGGCACGTACCCACTTATTTGGTAGTCTAATGTCTAATACGAACGTCACCGTGACGAGGAGGCTGATGATGTCGTTCGTGACTCGATCGAGGACAATGGAACCCCTCCAAGGCCATGGATTTGCTACGAGGGAAGTAAGCACGACGTTTCTTCGAAAAATCTTTTTCTCTCTCTCTCTCCTATATTTATTTACAATTTTCTATTTGTCGCTGCAGAATTTTTGTCTCGTCGATATTCGAATAAAAAAATTTAGAAATTTAAGGAAAACGGAAGAGAAAAAGGAAACGTTATTCGTTCAACACGCGTAACCGAAGCGATTTCATCCCCAATATTCAGTCGCGATGAGATGTGCACGTGAGATCGAAAAATCAAGCACTCCAGGGCGTGAATTGAAAATCTGGCCATGATAAAAAAGGACGAGGGGAGAAGGACGATCCTCCGGCAATTTCTTGCAGCCCCAACGCGATAAAGTCTAGTGGCTGCGCGTACCGTGGCGGAGAACCGCGAAGAAAAAAGTGGAAGGAACAGCGGGGACGGAAGATGGAAGGAAAAGGGGCGGGTTGGTTGAGGAGGATGGTCTATCAGCATATTTCAAAGATAAGCCTGCCCACCCTTCCCTCGGCGAAACCCCTGCCGGGCCATCAGCCATAATAACAATCCGATATGATTACGCCATAATCGTAACGCAGCCGGCGGGGCGGGAGGGTGAAATTACGCCGGTGAATTGAGATACCGTGTTTACGTCTTCCAAAGTGCTCGCATAAACAAAATTAAACGGCTCCCTCTGGTGTATACGCCGCTGGCCATGTACACGGGTGACGATTATGGGCTTTCAAATGGCGACTTTAAAATTTGCGAATTTCCTTCATCTTCTAAGGCAAGTGCATTGAGAATCGTCTAATCTAGAATACGGGCACACGTTAAATAATGCTGTTCCCTCGCGAAAATACTACTTCAGAGATTGCAATGTACGCTCGAATAACTGATTGAGTAAAGCTTGTATTGCAAGCACCAATTTTCGTGAATGCATGAATTGCGCGTCTAAAGGGTAACGAAGCGATACAGTGGGAGTGACATCGCACGCTTTCTGGACAAAAGCGCACACGCGCGTGCATGCGTAAATAGCGGCCATTAAAAGTTCGAGGAATATTTTAATCGCGGCTGAAAAGCCAACGACCAACTTCGCCGCGTGAAGAGTATCACTCGGAATCGAGTGCGCTGCTTGAAACGAACCGCTGTGAAGTTCGCCACCCCTTCCGCCCGCAGAACACCAGTGGTAACGCTTCGCCGCCCTCCGATCGGTTTGAGTCTGAAAAACGCAAGAAGCGACCACCCGAACCGATCTACAATTCCGTGGCGACCTTCGTCTTGCTGGCCAAGTCGAGGCTCCGACGTCTAGGGAGAAGGGTTATCCGCGGAGAGGGCGATCTTCAGGAACGGGAGCGGCTACGTATTCCTGGTTCCAGGAAGATCGGGACAATGTGCCCTCGACGTCGCTCTGAATACCTCGAACGTCGACGAAGGGAGGACGAGGGACTCAGAATTCGAGGATAGTTCGTTGAGGTCGAGGAAAAGGCGACAAGAGGGACGGAGACAGAACGAGCGAAGGGGTGAAAGAGAAGACGAACGAAGGCAAGGGAAAGAGAGAGAGTGAGGGACAGAAGCGATCAGCAGTCAGCTGACGAGGAACGAGTATAATGGAGGCAAGAGAGAGCGAAGAAAAGTGGCGGGAAAGAGAAGAGGAGGAGAAGGAGGAGGAGAGACTCTCACTTTCCTGTCGGCAGTCGACGGTCCGGATTGTCGATGGAATGCTAAACGACCCGGAATCGCTGAATCGGTATTGAGTCCTCTTTCGTGGTCTCTCGTCCTTCCCTTCGGTCTCTGTCGCTCGCGACAGAGAGTGGCTCACTTCGATCTTCGTCGCGCCCACTTTCTCCCAATCCTTCTGCCACCTAGCCGCCGACTTCCGACCGCCCTTAGCATGCCGGTGATTGTGCTCGCCGTTTTGTACGAATTTGCCTGTTGACTTCGATATCTCACCTTCGGACGAATCGCTCGCCGGAAGTCCCGGCATGGGAATCGAATATTTGCGGCTGCCTCGTTCGCCAACCGCCCTTGGCCGCCTTTAGAAGAATGGGGTGTAATTGTCGCGCGATTTGTCATGCCATCGTTCTCCAACGTATCTTTAATATCGTTCGAATCTCGCTGTTTATACAGTGTAAACAATTTCGCCCTGTTATCTGGGTTGCCAAAAAAATCGAAAATCTCGAGAACCATGGAAGTCCAGGAATCAACACCCTCCCGCCTCCCCAAAACCCATTCGCCGGTGTCTCGAAGCGGCATATCAGTCCGCTTCTATCATCTTTCCGCGCGTACAAGCGGCGAACAGGGTACACCGACGCATCTGGTGAACGTGTCTACGCGGCAACCAGTGTACGTGTGTACGTTCCGTTCGGCATTATCCGAGCTCTAGTATCTGATGACCCGCCCAGGGCTGCGTCTGACAGCAGCAGCCGGGAAATGAGGACTTCTAGGAGGCGAGTCTCACGCGGGGGTTGAGTTTTGCGGAGGGCTCTCTCCGTTCCACGGGTTTGCGGGTCGAGCGGAGGGGCGGGGGCGTTAGGTTGCCGGGCCAGGGGAGGAAGCCATGGAAGGGGGGAGAGGGGGTGACAGTCTTCATGTCATGCACTTAAATATGTACCCGAGATAATGCCGTCGAGAGGACCTGCGGCGGGGCTCGCCGAGTTCTCGAATGGAATGGAACGACCCGGAGTGTTTCAGACAGTTTGTTTACCAGCCGAGCGCTTCTCGCTCCCCTCTCCAGCCCGTTCCTTTCTCTTTCTCTCTCATCTTGTACGCTCGGCCAGCGTCAACCCTCTCTTCCGTAGCGGGCTCTTTAAACGGCGCTCTCTTCCGGTCGATTGATATCCAGGAATGCTCTCCGCCGAAGTTTCGAAATCTTGCGAGGACTAATCGAGTTACGGTACGCTCGAAGCGTGATCGGAAAGGGGGTGCGATCATCGAGGTCACCGAAAACCTTGAGGAGATATTTAACCGAGCTGTCGCGGGCGATTTTTCAGAGATCGCCTGAAACAAGGAGGTCCTCCCGGTTAAGAGCGAGAATAATCGATAAAAAGGCGGGAAGAAAGGCGCGTGTGCGTGCCAGTGCGGCCCCAGCCAGTGGCATCGTGTCGGTAGCATATGCGAACCGTGCCCTGTGTGCATATGCTAATGTGAGAATAAACGGTTCTATTAGAAGAGCCAACAAACGCCCCACTCGATGAGCGCGGGGATTTGAATACATAAATACTCGAGTTCCTGGCGGGTACGTGCGAGTAGAAGCGAGGCGGGCGCGCGATCTGCATACGTCCGGGGTCGGTGGGTGTGATGTTTTAATCCGTCCACGGTCCCGCGATTATTTCTTCACGGGGGATGGATCCGCGATATGCAAACCGGTTTAAAACACTCCAGGAATCCGCCGCGATCCATTAAGAACGCGATATCGCGATTTTATTCTCCGTGTAATTATTCGATTCTCGTGGGTAATCGATTTGAAAGACCAAGGAAGTAGAAGCACGACCTCGCTAAAACATCTTCGATTCGTCGAAGAACAGAAGCAGGCGGGGAAGAGAACGATGGAATTCCGGGCAACGAATTTCTGAGCCACGAAGACGAACAGTTTCCGAGGGATTTCAAATTTTAGCCTGATAACTCGAACCACTTCGTGCCAACCCCTCAAAATTCACCAGTTCCTTTTCAGTCGACACCTGTTTTAACTAATTCTAGCTAAAGTTGATCAAAATGATCCAGGGAAAGGGCTGCTAGCGAAGCACACACGACTAGCTAAGACCATCGATGCGAAACGTCGATGGAAGAGGGGGGTGAACCGCCCCGGGGAAAGAAAAATAGAATCTTCAGTTTTCTTGGCAGCCAAAAGGAGAATTCCCGTGGCACTCGACTAATGGATGCCGGCAGTCTTATGGCAGGGTGGAGTGAGAATATAACGCGCTTGCTACGACGAAGACGGAGTCAGAGAAAGCTCGAGCCAGCGGGGTGGATGAGAGTAAGAGGGAACAAGAGAGAGGAAGAGAGAGAGAGAGAGAGAGAGGACGTCGCGACGCCAAACTTTAACTCGTTAATTACCGGCGCGAGGGCAACTTCTTGCCGGCGCTCGAATATTTCAAACTATTGTGTTCGTAAACCCCTCGGGCTTGGCTCGGGCAAGGAGACCCCGTGTATATATAGTATACACTAAGTCCTGCACTCCTGTTCCTGCCTCCAGACTTGGTTCTTCGTGTACAATCACACGGACGGGCATGAACGGTAGGTAGCGTGGATGCTCACCAATACGCGCAGCCTCTGTCTTTGCATGCGAACCCGCCTCCAGTCGCAGCGAGCTTCTCTCTCTCTCTCTTTCTCCCGAATGTCTCAGAAATCCCTGGCTGCGAGCCGCTGTCGAGTGTCGTTGGACTAAGAAAAGGCGGGGGTGGAGGTTGAAGAAATTGAAGAAGAGAGAGCCGGCTAGAACGGGCTGCTCCAGAGGGTCGACCGGGCGAAAGAAGAGCATGTAACCGAAGTTCCCGAGGGAAATCGCGATCGATGATGGAGGACAACATCGCAATGGCATCGATAAACGTACGAATTAATCGGATGGTAATTTGCTTGAGAGCTTGCTCCCGGACCAGTTCCCAGATTACTCGATTCGTTGCTCCGTTGTCGCTTACTGTTACCAAACTTCGACGCCTCGGCGGTTCGATTATTTCGCTCATCGGAAGTTCCCGCCTTCCGACAGAGTTCCGTGCCTCCGATGATTCCCGGTAGCTTCAAACTTCATGATCCACCCCGCCTGGTTAACGATTACAGCCCCGGGGATTCGGAGCAGACAGAAGAAGTCTCGGGTTGCGCTCCGTCTGAAGAGCTCGCCCCGCTCTTCAGCCACGGTGCGCGTCTCCGCCGTTCAGAGGATTTCGGTTTCCGAGGGAGCACGGGCGCGTCGAGGCACGGGAATGCTGGAAATTCGGTGGTCCTCCGATGGTGGAGCAAATAACCGAGTAGGATCGTGAATCGTACCGTGCCGGTTCGTATCCGAGGAAACACCTGCTCGGGATTGCACGAGCCGGCAGCGGAAACCATATCCGGTCCTTCAGCGTTCCTTCATCCGGAAGGAAAAACCGGGAACGGCGTTTTGCGCGTGGACGTGGAAGGGTGCAAAAAGCGTGGAGGCAGGGAAACAGGAGGAAAAAAGAAGGGTAGGGGGAGAAACCGAGGGAAAACCGAGATAGAGGCATCATCTCGGGGGCAGTTCGTGCATAACGTTAATCGTTGCAATTATTACGATATTATAATTCACCCTAATTGTACGGCCAATCGTCACGCGAAGTGCTTAATTGCTTCTTCCGGGGGTGGGATGGGAACGGAGAACGGAAGCGAGCGCGCAGGGAGGGGGGTTGGGATGGGGAAAGCTGGCGGAGGGGGAAAGGTACATGCAATTAAATTAATCGCCACCACTCTCGAGTACAATGATAATCCCGGTTACACCGCTACTTTCCACGGTCCTCGTAGGGTATTTGTTGTATTTCCCAGCGGTTTTCGAAGGCGGGACAAACCAGGGAAATCCATGATCGCTGGTAATAACGATGATTCGTGTAACAATTCCGAACGAGAGAGAGAAACGGGGAAACAAGTAGTCCGTTGATCGCTGTCGATGAAATCGGCGAAATTCTCTACAACACCGGACTCAAATCCGCATTCCGAGGGCCTCCGGAGGCCGCGTAATATTAATTATTTTTTGACCTACACGAGTACTCTCCCAAATATTCAATTATTTAGAACGATATAAATCTGCGAAGCTGATATATTTTTATAAGAATGTTATTGAAACTTTGGCAGCCTGCGAGATTTCTTCAGAATTAAAAAGTACAAAGCCGAATGCATTTCAGGGAAAATGGAATTAGGAGCGTTACGAATCAACCGTTGATCCAATCTTGGTACCAGAAGAAACGTCGTAAGGTGAAACTGGCGGCGAAACAAAAGAGCTGCCAGGGGAAAGGAGAAACCCGGAAGGAAGTTTTGACGCTTGGCGGGAAAAATAAAGGCGGGCAACGTGGCGTTGCTTGCTTAATTCGTTGGCTCGCTTTGTGCGGGCCGGGGCTCGCGTTCTTCGCCGTTCACCGGTGAACAAGGGAAATATATTTAACGAGGTACTTTAAAAAAATAATCCCGTTTCTCGCCGGCTTCTCGGGCAGTGCACACCGCCACGGTGAAACAAATAATTACGTCTTATTGTTGGGAAGGAGACCAGCGCCGCGATCCAGGCTGCGCGCCGCCATCAAAGTCAAGGAAAAACGTGCCCGCCCCTCTATAAAAGTATCGAAACAATGATTCGGCGAACGCTTCCAAGTGAACGACTATCAACGGAGGAAACAGCGGTATCGAACAACCTGACGGAAGGATCGATCGGACGATTAGCGAGACCGGAAGTCGAGAGTTCGGTCATTATTCGGTAGGAAAGGATCTGCACGCATGCGAGAACGTCCAAAACGATACTCCCATTGTTTGGCGAGCGACGTAGGTATTCCTCGACCGCGAACGCGCACCTTCGTCGGACATTTCATCTTTCATTTTTCACCATTTTCCCACCCTGTGTCCCCTCCTGTGGCACTCTTAATAAGCCGTTGCTAGGCTGCCTCGCGAACGCGTCACCAGCTATACGGAAACAGGCGAAAAGACCAGGCAACGGGGTGAACCAAGATATTCGGGAGCGGAAATGGTAGCGCTCATTTGCAGATGGCACTCCCACGGCTCTGTTCACACTCCGGAGACTTCGTTATCCAAGATCCACGGCCGTTCCTCGACCGATTCCGTCTCGAGTCCAGAATTTCGCGCTACGACTCGAAGAATTCGTTCCTCGCTGGTTTTTATTGTTCTCCTGGGTGGTGGCGGGTTCCCATAATAAGCCGAGCTACGCGACGCTACGGCGGATGCTCGCATCGTTCCGGAAGACTCACGGCCGTTTCCGTCTAGAACAGAAGAAGAAACGGGGCTGGTGGCGAGGCGTCCGTTCACGGCTGGCCAACCACGTTATGCGAAATCTTCCAGGCACAGGTGACGTTCTCCGGCTCGAAAACGGGAACGCGGCTGGTGGCTACGGCCCTGCAGCCTTGGGACGAGGCTAATGGACAAAAGGGTAGGAGCGAGGAAACGGCGCACGCCAGTGCGCAGCCGTGAAAGGGTGCAACCAACGATTAACAACGAGAGGGCCGAGAGTGTCGCCGTGAGTGTTGTCTTCGTGTGCCGTTTTCACGCAGTCATCGTCCTCGACCTGCTCTCTCTCCTCCCTTCCTCTCTCCACCCCTTTCTTTCTCGCTTTCTCCGTCTCTTCTACTCGCACACCCCCGTGCCACCACTTTCTCCCTCCTCCCTCTCTGCCGTTGCCCTCGGTTCGTTTTCGTAATTGAAAGACGACTCGTGCAGCCTGTGCATCGTCTCCCCCTCCCGCTCTCTGCCGTTATTATGCGGAATCTTCGAGGCGCTCGTGATCCTCGTGACCGCCGCCGTGGACGCCGGAGAACGAGCACGAGTCGCCGATGGCGTGAACATTTTCTTTCTCTTTCCGAGCTTCCTCAAGATGGCGGAAAACGTTATTGTTCTGCGAGGAGAATCGTACGTTTTTCGTCGACGCCACTTTGTCGAGTAAAAATCACGATGGTGTCGTAACTTTCATCTTGCGATTAGAAGGCGAGCCGTCGAGAGAGGAACCACCGCCAGAGTATACGTGCATTTCTTTTCGGGGCTTGAATAGTCGGACTAACGGGGAAGTCGTGTCCCCGGAAGCGGGAGACTCGCGAACAAAAAGACGATGCAACACGGTAGCACGCGCTGCATCGTGAAAAGGTGCAGCCAATGATGAACAGAGCAACCCAAGAGTGTCGTTGTGTTCCGCTGGCTGCGTATCACGGTATAACCCTGACTAACGGAGCCGCGCTCTATTTCTTTCTCTTTAGAAAAATACCTATGGTCCCTGAACTACCTCGAATGCTAACGTTAGCCATTCAGTCGCTCCACGCTATTCAATCGTTAGATGCACCTAACAATTACCTTGTTTCCCTGCACTTTAACTACACTTGGTATACACCAGCAATCGTATCCTTGCGGAGGATTCGACTTGTTCGGAAGAGACACTTTAGGAGACTGTGACAAACGAAGTAGGCAAACAATCAACAGAAAAGGTCGAATGACGTACGACTTGAAAGTTAAATATGCAACGAATCTAACCCGAACCTAACTCGAATCTAATACGAACCCTCCCGCTCCGTTTCCCTCTTCGCGAGAACGAAAGTTGACGCGTTGAAAATCTCGTCGAGGCCGCGTTGACGGATCGAAATCGGGTTACAAAGCGATTTTCAGAATTCGAGGCCAACGATGGAGAGCGCGAGGCGCGCCACCGCCTGTGCGAAGATGCACAGATGACGCCGGATGACGGGGCGTTCTCTCATTAGGCGGGAAAACTCGCGGCTGAATTATAGCCCTTAATTTACACACCGGACCAAGGGTGTTGTTCCCCCGCAGCAGCTCTTGCGAGGCAGCCGAGCGGATGGAAACTAGGCTAACGATGCGGACGCAGAAAGGAAGCCACTCGTCGCGCGGAGAAGTTAAAATCGATAAGCAAAAGTGCGCCGTCACGCTGCCACAGAAAAGTGTAACGAGGATCAGGGAGATGCACCATTGCAGATGTCGTGCCCTTAACTTCCCTTTGTTTCCAACAATCTAGGATCCACGGTAGCGCGTCGAAGCCGTAAGGGGAGGAAAATTTTATGGAACGCACCGCGCTCAGCCGACCTCCGCGACTGTCTCTTACGATCAAACGGTTAATCTTCGAACAAAAACGCGACTCAATTTTCACCCGCGAGAATTTCCCACCGCGAAACGGTTCAACGAAGTTCAAACCGCCAGGTCGGTCGCACGGTTTTCGTGAAACACCTGAAACAACACCCCTTCCTCTCCGCGACGAGAAAGGCGGGCGCAAGGTGTCATCGTTACGCGAGGTCGCTTTGACGCTTCTCGTACGCATCGGGCGCGACGAAAAGGGGCGCGCAAAGAGGAGTTTCGGGAAAAAAGAGGCGCGCGCCCGCCCTTTTCAGTCGTCCGGCGTAGCTGCTGAATTAAGCGCCGGCACGATGTCGGCGAAAAGCGAAACGGGGAAAAAGAAGAGGAAAGAGGAGACGGAAAGAAGACAGACAGACGGAAGAGGGAAAAGCGAGCCGAATGAGGAACGACGACGACGACGACGACGTCGACGACGACGACATCGTACTCGCCCCGCGTTTGATCCGCGAGGCACGGAGCGGATTAAGCCGGCGGAATTCGCGCTGGAACGCGAGCGAGCGAGCGGGCGACCCCCGAGAGCGTGAAGGATGTTGCTTTAATAGCCGACCGGCGGTCGCGTTCAAAGAAACGATTCGAAGCGCGCCCGACACCTGAAAAGGATCGCTTCCAACTCATCCCGACGCACGCGCGTCTCTTTCTCTCTCTCTTTTTCTTGTCCGTCCTCGTCACGGCTCGCTACGCTGCGCGCGAGTTAGCCCCCGACACGATAATTAGCTCGCGAGCTAATTTCCCGCTGATTGTCGCGAATCATCGCCGAGTGTCGGGGTTTAAGCGATGAAAGCCGCGCGCGCCAGACAAAGAAGAAACGTCAAAGAGGATTCTGTCTCCTGTACGCAGGCAACCGGAGATGCGCTCAAAGCGCAAAGCTTCGCTTTTCGACCGCGCTTTGATGTCGAGCAGTTGTAAAGCGGCAGTGGTCGCGCTCGCTCGCGCAAGCACCCCGCCGCTCCGCTTTAATTTAAACCTCCGATCGTTATTGGATGATAAAACGATGCTGGTGGCTTGGTAGCGCGATCGGATCATACGGACTGCCAGGTGAAAGAGTTACCGCGATTCTCTCGTCCTATTTCCGTCCACGGGGGAAAAAAGGAAGACGAGGAGGGGAGGCGGAAAAACGGCAGTCCCAGTTTCCCGTGTAGTTTGTAAAATGGAGGGAAAAAAGAGCGAAAACCCGATAGGGCTTTTTTAAATCGGCACAGCACCGAAACCTCCAAGAGTCCGTTAAATTCTCAATTACGATGCGCAGAGGCCGACATCGTCGGGGCTTCTCGAGGCTCCTCAAGTTCGTTCGCGACCCGCGATTTTCACGCTGCTCCAACCGTGCTAACCCTTCCCTAACCGAGAGAGCAGGGGGTGCAGTTTCGCGCGCGAGTGCGAAGGGCGACACTTCCGCGTCGCGACGCATTTCCGTGCTCACGATGCGTGTCACGACGACGACGACGACGACGACGACAACGACAACCAGGGCTACGACGTTGGCTCGAGGAAGGACAACCACACCGTCGTGTGGCACTCATACAAACGCCCAGTTTCGCGGGATCCCTGCGATGTCTGCCTGTCGCCTGTCTATCTGTTTGTACATGTCTGTGGCGTGCATGCACGCGTTAAGGACGCCCAGATGCATGCCTCGATGAAGTCACCGGTGTTTGCTGCACTTGCTCAACATAAGTGCGAATTGCAACACCAGTCCCGCCTCCTCCGCTCGTCGCTCCGCCGCCCTTCTCATCCACCTCTGGCCTCTGCCACCACCACACCCCCTCCCTCCTTCCTCTGCAGCCAAAGCCATAGGCGTCGAGGGTGGTTGCGAAGCGAGTGCCGTTGCGTGCATAACGTGCGGACGCGCATACTAATTACGGCGTTTCCATTTTGCGCCATCCGCCACCCGCTATCTGCCATCCATGGCCCCTCCGTTTCGTTTCCGACAGCTTTCCAGTGCCGTAACTAAAGGGGCAGCCGCCTCTTTTTTTTTTCAACGTCGCTTGAAAAGGATGCGACCTCTGAACTTTGCTCTCCCCGAAAGGGCGCCAACGATGTTGCCCTCGCTGAATTGCCCACTGGACCGGCACAATTTCGGCACCAATGGTTCGGTCGCGTTTCGTACTTCGAACGTAGCGCCGAGTACTTCCGCTTTGGCTTAAGCGGTTCAAACGTGCCACCGGTTTCCTCGTCTTTGAGAAACTTTCTCTTCGCCCCTTTGCTACGTGTAAGCACACCTATCATGTCCGTTCGTCGTCCTTGCGCACTTCCTTGCGCATTCGATAATTTCGCGTTCAATTCTGCACCGTTCTCTACTCGAATATTCCCTTTGCCGACGCGGTGCAGCGAGAGAAACAAGGAAAAAGACACCGGAACAGGCGGAAAGAAGAGAGCGAGTCGAATTCAGCAGCAGCCCTTTTGTCAGCTTGCCTCGTCATTCGTATTCTGGTAATTAGTTCATTTGCCTGTGCTAATTACGTTACTTTTTAATACCGTACAAGAGAGACGCGCCTGGGCTGTGTGCACAGCTACGGGTCGCGTAACGCGAACGTGCACACGAACGCCGTGTCGTCATCCGTGCAGCGGATGACTTCCTCTTCTTTTTCTTTTTTTTTCGGAAATTCGAAAGCAACACCAGCCGCGTGCTGCCTCCTATTAGCCGCGACCCCTTTTTCTCCGGGAACGAGGCAACTCGAAATTTCACCCCGTCGTGGTCGCAAATACCGACACCCTACCGGATGCAACCCGACGCGTTAACGTTTCCGATTGTCAAACACAGAACTTTCTACGATGTCCCGACTAGTATAATCCTTCGATACAAGAACGGCAAACGAACGAAAAGGGAAAAAAATGGAGAAGCAGCGTTCGACGTAATCCCTACGATTCGGCAAGTCTCATCCCCTATAGCGAGTGTTTATCTCTCCTCCTCTCAGGGCTGTAGCCCTCTCCGGTAGCTGCTCCAGCCTCCTCCAAGCTCGCAATTAGGGGGCGTCGGGACGGTACGCGACGCTACGTCGCCCTTTTGCCTGTTATTTAATTGGGATGTGCAATTGAATGACACTCGGTACACCAAGTAACGGGAAAGAGTTGCGTCGCGGTTGCCGTAACGACGTCATTGTGGGCTCCCGCTTTCGGGCCCACTCCAATCTCTTTTTCACCGAACCACTCTCGATGATGGTTAACGCCTTACGAATCGACGTCGCTTCTGTTCTCAAAACAGGCAGAAATCCAGGCTGCGTCATTTAACGAGGGACACCGTTCGCTATTTTCATCCGCCGATTGGGGGACGCGGCTCGTCGAACAAAAGGAGGGAGGATTCCTGTCCGCGTTAATTCGCCACGATGAAACCCCGCTGGTATCGCGGAGCTCCGCCGGAGGATTTTCCCGGAGCACGATCTCACGCGAACGCTCGAGATTTCGAAAACCGGCTATTATAACGAACCCCCTGATCGAGCCACGGTCAATAAAACGAGAGCTGACAGCGGCTGATTGACAGCTGAAGCGGCCCAAAGCCGAGCTTTATTGTCGCCCGGGGCAAAACGCCGTTACGGACAGAAATAATTCCTGCAGGACTTAAGGGATGACTCTCTCGTCTCTCTTAATTCCTACGGTGCACCCTATGACCCTGCATCCGCGTGTGTTCGTTCGAAGAGAAGAAAAAAGAGAACTAGACCGTACCTGCCACCCTGTGTTTGGCTACGACCTCGAAAATAAACCCAAGGGTGGATTTTCACTGGGCCGAACAAATAATCGAAGTTACGCGAAACCGATCGATCCCTCTCGAGTGTGTTTGCTTAAACCGAGTTTCTGTCGGAGAGTTAGTTCATCGATATTTTAGTAGGTTAGGTTGAATTGTCGAGCTGTACAACGATGTCCGTAACGGATCATTAACCAGACGCTTCTCGAGCGAGCCTAAAAACTCATTTCCGTCGGTGCATCGTCATCGGATCCCCGGGTTAAAAAGCGACTCGTCGCAGGACTAAGCTCACCGAGACGCACTAACAAGGCGCAACCGGGCGTCGGTGTTAGAACGAAGGAGGTCCCTTAACGAGATCAGCTCCGTGGAAAGACGCGGTGATGCAGATCCGCGAGAGATATCCCGTAGGATTGCCAGGGAGAACGGGAAAGAGTAAAAGAAAAAGAGAGAGAGAGAGTGGGGGGGGGAGAGGGGGAGAAAGGGAGTCTTTGACACTCCTCGAACAAGCAAAGCGAGGATAGCAAAGGAGGCGTGTAGGTGGTGTAGGTGCGCCTCGTGGAACGAGGAAAAGGAGAAGACGAACGAGGAGAAGTCGGAGAACATGGGGCGAGTCAGTCTGCATCTTGGAAGACTTCCTCGAGCTCATTACGCCGACAATAATTAACGTTGCTTAAAGTGTCGTTATGGAAATAACCAGAGAAGAGGCAGGCCTTCGCGGGGGTGGAAGAGACAGCGTCGGAGAAACCGAGAGATCCGGTCGAAGAATAACGCGAGAAGGACAGGTTGAGGCGTGGAAAGAATGAGACAGCGTAAGAGTTGAACGGGGTTAAGGAAGAAAGAGGGGCGATCCTCGCGCTATCCGACGCGTTCTACGATGGAAAATGTTTCCATTGGTGCCCCGTACCGGGTTGGCCCTCGCTCGTTGCCCGTTTGCGCTCAACCCCTCACCCCATTGCCCGGGGAATATAATTCAACGATCCTCCTCGGTGAAAAGCGAGCAGAGAGGGCGAGCCCGGCGGAGGGCGGGAGGGTGGAAGAAGAAGGGAAGGTTCGCGCTGAATGCCCAATTATTATATCGTGAAATATCTGCTAGAAAATTGGATAATGCACTCTCTCTTTCTCCGCGAGCAGGAGACGGCCTTCTGGCTCTCCGGCTGAGCGCGGCGGAGGGTGAAAAAGGAAGAAAAGCCGGGGGCAAGTAGAAGAGAGACCAAAGGGGGAGGGGGCGGGGGAGGCAAAGAGAGCCGAGGACCAGTCAGTCAGTCAGCCATACAGGAAGGAGACCCGGTGAACCGAGGGGGTAGCGGGGGTTTCGACGAAGATCTGGCTCACGCACGGTGTGCATAACGGCCTCTACGTGGGAGAAACGAAACCGCAGAAAACGCCAGTCAACGGCAGCCAGTATGCGGAAACCGCGGCGGAATGACACTCGTGCTCGCGCTAATTGGGCCCTCGAGGTGACGCCGTCGAGAGGGATGCTCTTCCACCCTCGGGACCATACTCTCTCTCTCTCTCCCTCATTCTCTCCTCTCCCCCGACCTGCTCCTCCACCTGTCTCTATTTCTCTCGTCCAGTCGTCCTCGCGAAACTGTACCGCTCTCTTTCTCCTTTCGCGGCAGACGAGAGTTTTCGGGGGTTGAAAATGCCTGGAGGACGAGTCGGAAAGTGGGGAGGCAGTCGGCGCGGCGGTGGATGCACGGGGAGAAAGGTTGATTGGGGGCAGGCGGGGGGGGGGCTGCGACGAATGAAAGGAAAAGAGAACGGGTGGAAGAGAGAGAAAGAAAGGGGACACGCGAGAGATCATATTAAATCTTACCGGGTGCACGCCTCTGCAGAGCACCTCTGTGCTGCACCCCTTTTCAGCCCTCTCTGTTTCCCTGCCCCCCTCCTCCGCGTAAATCTCCGAACGATCCTGCGAGCGTCATCCCGAGACAAGGGTAGCGAGCGCAGCCAAAGAATCGGGGATAAATAGGCGCGATAGGGAGGTTCGAGAAAAATGAGGTCCTCGAAGACAAACGTCTTCTATGGGGGCGGGGAATTTGCTTAAACCGCGGGCATTGTTCGATCGCTGCCAGCCACCGAGCAGCAAGTATCGGCGCACGTTAAATTCATGCAAGCTATACAAACGTTTAACAAGTCACTCACCGAACGGCAGAAGCTGAGGATCCTCCCCTCCAGGCGCCTATGATCCACGCGATTCATCTGAAACAATAACAGGAGGACGTCAACGCAACGGAGGACGCAATCTGGGGTTAAGAAAGCGTGCATCCGCAGAAACCGGGGGTGAGTGCGATAAAACTGCATTTTTTACGGGGTTCCTAACAATCCAGGAGTTGTCAGAAGAGAGTTCGAAAACAAAACAGAAGGGGGGGGGAAGAAGAGTTAGCCGAGGGAACGAACGGGAGGGTGGAGCAAAATGAACGGGTTAACGGGCGAAGGAAGGAAGGAAGGAAGGAGTTCCGCGAAGAAGACGGAGTCTTCGGCCATTTATATACGCCGCCTTCTCGCTTTCTGCGCGCGTGTATATACGTATATATAGGTATATATTTTATTGCGATATTCATAACGTTTACAAAGACGCTTCGAGAAACTGCCTCGTTAAATATTTTACGGTGCGATCGACCCGCCCTACCGCGTATCTGCAATGCACGAACCGCTGGAGTGAATCGAATTCAATAGGGTCCTCTATAGATGCGTGCACCACCGGCGAAAAGTGATAGAAAGGCGGGCTAAATCACGATCGGTGCCTCAAGGAATACGGATAATCGACCGTGGAACGATCTGTCTCTATTTGCAACCATTTCAGCTTGTCCGCATCGCCGTAAAAAAATTAAATGGCCTTTTAATCGTTACCATGTTTTCCGAAAGTGAATCATAGGGTAGTCTGACGCATCGTCGATGAGTTTCCATTAGACATTCGTTTCTGATCGCATTTGTCCGTTTGCTACTCTTCCTCGCTGATAAATAATTGTTGCACAGACGGAGAGACGAACAAGGATTCGCGAGAGGAAAAGGGAGGAGGAGGAAGGACATCCTTACCCCGACCCAAGTTTCTCAAGGATAAAGTTTGCCCATTCGCGGGCAAAAGGAAGTTTTATTGCGCCGTTATGAAGACGCATCGCGCCACGAAAGATAGTTTTAATGTTCCTTCCCTTTCGCGCCTTCCCAAATCTCCTCGCTTCATTTCCAAAGCTTTAAGGAACATCAAATTGTATTTCACGATTCCAAACCGTCAGTACCAAGCCGTGCACATTTCTTCGTTAGAAAGTTATTAACATTTAAAGTTATCAACTAGAAAGTTATTAATCGCAACCTCTGAACCCCCTTCGAAACTGAAAACTGATCCCTCCAATGGCTCGAGCTTTGGACCACCGGTCTAGATCATTTTTTGCTCCGACTGAACCCTAGCCGAAGCGTTCTTCAGTCATCTCTCGAAGAAGACACCGGTTAGAAAACGGGAGAAAACGGGAGGGAGATACAGCGAGGGAAAAAAAAAGCAGATCAACGTTGTTGTCGTCGTCGACGACGACCCGGCCCTTTTCACCGGTTCGAAGCTCGATACCTCGAGAGGGATTCACCGAGAGCAGAGTCGAAGAGAGCAAGAAGGAGTCTAAAGAACAAGCAGCTAGAAGCTCGAAGAGAGAAAACGAGAGAGAACGAGGGAGAATGTGTGTGTGTGTGTGTATGTGCAGGGGTCTGAGGAGGCAGCGGAGGAGGTTACTCCGGTCGGGCCGTGGCCCTCGACCTCGATTTTCAAAACGATCCTAACTCCGCGTCGAGACAAGGCACAGCGGAGGTGCAGCGGGGGCGGTTGGTGGTGGTTGCCGCATTCATTCGACCATTTCGGGGGTAGTACACCGGCGTCGAAATAAATGACCAAGCATCGGGGGCCGGGCATTCATAGACCCGGCACTGGCGCGCACTGCTTTGCTCTAGTACCTTTTGGAATTCCGATCGAGGAGGAAGCAGCCCGTGCCCGAGCAACAGAGACGGAGGAGGCGAAATAGAACAACAAGGAGGCCAGGGACCGGGGGCAGGGAGAAAGAGACGAAACGAATGAAGGCTGAGCGCGACCAGGCCAACGGATGGATCGGTGTATTCCTGAGAAGGAGGAGGGGGAGGAAACCCGGTGGGTGGAGGAGGCGGCGAGGCTTCTTTCACGTCAGGATAGTGAGCGATCGACTAAATCGCAGGTGAGTGGCTGCGACCGCCGTACAATTTATTTATATAAACGCCGAGTCACCGGTTATTAATGAGAACCGCCGCCTCCTTCTGTCAACGAAGACTGACGAGTTCCCTCGCGCCGTCCTCGCCGATTACGTCGACCCGCATGCATGTACCCTAGAAACTCTGATCGCTGGACTGTCGATTGATCGATATTCTGTTGTAGGAAGCGAGGCAATCTCAAAGAAATCATTTCCTTCTCCGTGATACACAGATATTAGTTTAATAATCCCCCGCAAATAGTCGGAGTCAGAGAATTTGTGAAGAATGGTCAAGTCGCACCGAGATAATTAATGCGAAACAAAGACGAAACCCCGCTGGAGCAGCTCAGAATGATCGCAACGTGCATCCAAAATGGCAACGAATGTATACCTGACGGTACGATCAGAGGGAAATCACGTTTCATGGAGCCGTCATCAATCCCAGTCGCGTGTCAACCCTTTCACGATGGATGCCCCTAATCGGTCGGGAATCGACAAAGTGCAGGGGTGCAAGAACAGCGGATCCAGCACGGAAAATTCGTTCCGCTGCCCTCGTCATACCGTCCTTCTCTCATTTTGTGCAGCCGCTTTATTGCTCGGTAGCCTGGATCCTCCGTGGAAGAGGTGGGACACCTGCACCTGGCTACTTCCTAGCCATTGACGAGTTAAAATATGAAGGTCCCGGAGGACGTACCAAGGCACCTGGATTCTGCTGTCGGGATCAATGAGGAAACTTTCGACAGGAGGCTGAACACAAGGTCCTCTCTCGTTCTCCAAGATCCCTTTTTCCTGAAAACGACTGAACCGGCTAATGCGTCCCCTGGGGCTCCATGAAGAATTTTCGGCAAAAACAGTCCTTCCGTTAATCGATTCATCGCTGTGACAAAACTCTCGATAGTTCCTGGCCGACGAAATCGAAACGCGTGATATTTTAGCGTGTCTTCGATTCTCGGAAACGTGTTTCGCGAGGTTCCTCGTAGACTGTTCGCCGACAGCCTGAAAGATGACACGGAGGATTTTTCGCCGTGTAACGTCCGGAATCGATTACCCTAATGACGCGGTAGACACGGTAGAATTTGTCATTGTGGTCCAGGTGAAGCAGCGAAATCCGGTTTGCCGGTGAAACCACGAATTTCACTTTCAGAACGTCCAACTTTTCGATCGAACTTTCCTCACCTCTTGTATCTAACACGTGTACGTGTAACGAAATATACAAATGTTCGACGAAACGAATGACAGTTTCTGTAATTTTCACCGAATCTCAACGAAACGACGTCGACTTTAACCCGTCCTGTAATTATCCAAATCCTTTTCCCGATTTTTCCGACACGAGGCTCGCGTCGGTCATCAATAAAAATAATCCCGGCTTTGCCCCGGCTCACCTACCGATCACCCAAGTCTCCCGTGCACTTTTATTTATTTTTAAACCGCTACGCGTCATTGCTTCAGGGTGTTCTCGGGGGTGGTTCCGGCCACCGTGGCCGTCGGATCGAACTTTCAAAAGGAGCTGAGGGTTGTACCGTGCCGAACGGGAAGGGGGGAGGGTAGGGGGGTGGCTAAGAACCAGGTGTCACTCTACCACTGTACAAAGAAGTGATGGATGTCTGGTATAGCTACCCTCGTAACGCGTCACGACCTCGCCTCAGGTGTCGCTTTCGGTCCACGCCTCGTTATCTTCTCGATACGGAACAAACAAAGCCGACTTTTCTATTTGCAAAGAGCTGATGCAACCCTCTGCTAACTTTTCTTTCTATTTTAAACATCTGCACTTATTTCGAAGTCATCCTTTAACCCTGCTAAACATTCGAGCTACGTTCTTTTAACGCCTTCGTTTAATTGCTAACTCGTGAATTCGCTTAATTCGCACAATGCCACCAACAAAACTAAGGTCAGACTCGAAAGTCAAGTTACGATATTCATTCACGAAGATACAGATCCTTCTTGGAACATGATTTCTAAGCAACAACGATCTCCTTTTATACTTTTGCCGTCGTGCCGAGAACCCTGGAAAGGCCGCCAATAAAGTATCCCGACAAATAGCGCGAGTCCTAAAAGCGAAACGTTCTTCCTTCTGCAATGCTTTTCAATTACACGGTTTTTCCTCGAATCTTCGAAATTGACCAGAACCGATGAGATTCCGATGGCTGCTTCGAGGGTATGGCAAGAAGAGCCCTTCGAGAATTCCTCGAATACCAACGTCTTAGAAGATTCCCTGTGCGAGTATTGGCGCGGCCATTTTGTCGGTCGGACGCCTCGTTCATGCCTACAGCAGGGAGCCCGCAAGCGTGAAGATTTCTAGTACAATTTCCTCTAGTTTCTTCCTTTACGTTCTTATTCTCAACATGTTTATCTTTAATGAGACGTTGAAGGATAAAAAAAATAGTGGAACCTGTGCAGAAGGTATTCGGATCTCGAAGAAACACAAGACCTCGCTTTCACGAGCGCGAGAACACAAACAAACGTACAACACTTCCACGTTGCAACGAGGAAATGTTATTTTTAATCCCGAGAAGTGTCAACCGCCGGGTAAGAACGGCTGTGCGCTGCACAAAGTCGCACCTGGACGCATCCCCGAGTCACTTAAATCGTAGGTGGCGTGAAAATTGAATGGCCAAGGTGTGATCCATAGAAAAGGACCTTCCTCTGTTGCGGTGTCCTCGTAGCGAGAAGTCGTGGAAGGTCCTGCGCGTGTTTCCTAACACCTGGAGAATCGGGAACCCGTCTCAAAGTCGGGATTTCGGCATTATTCTTTCGAACCGCACCTCCCTTCCGCCTTTGTACGGCCACGCGACCAACGAAATAAAGGGAGAATCGAGACGCGTTTAATTTATCCGTTCCTTCGAGTCCCTGCCTCGGTTCGAGCAACAAAGGCGTACAAGCTAGGCGCCCAGACAGAGGAAACCGAAGACGCGTTCATTTACATTATGCTCGGAAAAGACCACCCTTCACTGGGGAATTCGATATTTGATGAAAATATTCCGTCGTGAGATGTTCGAACGCGAAAGTAGCAAGCTTCGATGAAAATAGATCGCAACTAGCTGACACGCGAAACGAACGCTTCGTGGAAAGTAAAAGAGATGGTTGGAACATGTCAGAGAAAACCGATCCCGAGGAAATGTCCGTCAGTCGCGCGTTGGGGTGAGTTTCTTTCCCTCGAGCAGCCCAGTGGCTTCTTTTTCGTTGGGATAGGTCCTGTCGGGGGCACCTCATTTCCTTTTGAGTTGACCGCCACGGTGGGGGACAGTTCTACAACGACAATCCTTCCCCCTCTTTCTACCCCCGCTGCTTCAGCATCATCCATTGAGTCCGAGCCGACAATGGACCGTTGGTCCACCGCGCGGAGAGAAGCTAAACCGTGAAAGAGCGACGAAGAGAAAATGACAGAGAGAGATAGGGGAGGGAGAGAGAGAGAGAGAGACGCAGAGGTCTCTCTGGTATATACCTATCTGAAAATACCATTCATACGCGGAGGCTAAAGTCACCATTCAGAAACGACAATCCCAAAAACGAGCTCGCCACCGGGGTAAGTATACGATGGACTCGGTCACACTTTTGTCACCGGCCAGTGGACTCCGTCCTTTGGATGTTCCTCGAGATGGACTCCCCTCGAGTCTCGCGTTAACGTTTCACAAAGATTTTCCACCAACCAAAAAAGAAAAGAACACCTAGGAGACTATTTCTCTGTAACAACTTCACCCCCTCGAGATGACACAGATTCGACGGAACTAAACTCTACTACGATCTCGACTTCGCTGGTGATTCCACGTGAATACAGTGGCCGTTGGAGGGAGGGGGGAGCGGTAATCGGATACAGTCGATTTCACATGGAAAGTAATCAGAAAACGAGGCGGAATGCTCGACACGGGTGTGTCGGCGAAGTCTAGTTCGAAACTGGGGATGAAGGCGGGCAGCAGGCAAAGGGGGTGAATGAGAGTGACCTTGACAAAACATCGCGGCCACGGAGCGAAGCCGTTGAGCCACGAGAACAAAGAGATTCTGTCGTCCTTTGTCAGACGAGGTCCCTATCTCTGTCTCCCTGCGGCTTTCTCTGTCTCTGTCGACCTTTATCTTCGCCCCTTTCTCTTTCACTTACTTTTATCTATTTCTATTTGCCCCTATTCGTATTATTACACGACCGTATTCATCCTTCTTCGTGCCGTCGCTTCCTCGTCCACTTTGACCAAGCTTAACCACCCTCTGTTGACGTTTTAAAACCATACGCACGCGCACAAATATTAATTCCGCACGCAACCGATGCAAGCAACGAGAAATTTCGAAAGAACAGTATTTCGATGACTCGACGCAAGGGATACCTCTCTCTCTCTCTGTTCTCGCGAGTACAATGGCCGCGAAAGCAATTAAACGGACATCACCGAGCTGAACGACCTTTCCTCGTTCGCTCTCGAGGGAGCAAGACCTTTAGAGACCAGTTTACCGGTGTCCCTTTAATGCCGTCGGCCTTATTTCGTTCTAGCTCGACGACCAAGCGGTCAACCCGTTCCCGGGACGGAAATCCGCGCGGAATGTTCCGAAAACGTGAATGAAAATGGAAATTTCTGTGGGAAGGGCAAAAAAAAAAGGGAATCTCGTAACGGGCTGTCCAAGCCAGAAACGTGACGTTTATGTAACGACACGACGGGGAAGAAAGCAACGGAAAGGGGAACACAAAGGGGAGAACCATCGGAACAAGTTGGGAAAACACTTAGCCGCGCAACTAATGCTTTTATCGCGACCCTTGATTTCGGGCTCGGCCGATTTTCGGCACAAATCAAGGCATTTGTCCCCGGGACGATGGTAAACATGTTTTCGGCGTCCCCTGCGTGAAATAATGCGTGCAAGGGACACGCTTATGAGCGCGTGACAATATGCGCCGGCGAATCTGGCTCGAAGGGTGAGAGATAGACCGAGTGGCGGAAGAATGGCACTTTATTAGTACCTCCCAACGGCATTTCCAGCGAGACGCAAGGATGACGAAAACAATGCACTGTTCTTCGAGGAGAAAACGGAGAAAACGGAGTCGAATTCTCCAGACAACTTACGAATCAAACGACACATCGCATCCGTGCAATTGAATTTGCAAGTCAAATCGTGGAAAGATCGATTTCCCCTTTTCCCTCAAAATCCACGATCAGAGAAATGTGATCAGACCCGAATAATCGCATGTACCCTGAAACGTTCGAACACTAGCTATTTTCGCGGAACAACATCGAATCGAGGTCCGCTCAAAGTCTCCGGGCGTCCCTTGAACCAAGTTTTCCACGATTCTACGAGAGAATCGGATTACCCTCGCCGGATTCCACCATGCCGGCGCATCCTCCTCTCCTCTTGGAAATAAAATGGCCAGGATACGCGTTCAGACCTGGCCGGTTCGCGAATTGACCGCCGACACCGCGGTGGCAGCAGCTACCACTCCGAGGGGCAAACAACCCCTGAGCGTCGGGCGCACGAGGGGTGGAGTAGCCGGTAGGCAGAGGAGGAGAAAAGAGGAGGAGGCACTCCATCGCAGTCCGTCGCCTCATCCAGAGGGTGGGAGTAGCCGGCGGGGTGGTTTTGTCTTCCCCTCCCCCCTAGCCCTCCGCCGCCTAGCCGGCCGTGTTGCGCCTGCGCTGGGAAAACCACCCCCGCAGAGGCTCCCTCCCTTTCCTCCCGCCCCGCTACACCCACCCACCCCAGCGCCGCGTGTCCTCTCGCGCGCCACCCCTCTATTGATTTTGTTACAAACC
Organism: Tetrapedia diversipes; assembly: GCA_033822845.1. Classification (NCBI taxonomy): domain Eukaryota; kingdom Metazoa; phylum Arthropoda; class Insecta; order Hymenoptera; family Apidae; genus Tetrapedia; species Tetrapedia diversipes. Next base: position 321,420 of record JAOPTO010000601.1, on the reverse strand, counting down.
GGCTCCAACCCCCGACTCACCCTCGCCGAGTCTCGCGGACTCTGTTGGAACGATACGCGCCGATGCGTGTATATACGTCTCCGCGCGACCGTGTTTATTGTTTATTCGTGTACGTACGAGCGACATGCATGCTCTTAGACGCATCTGGGTTTCCGGGGCCAAAGGGGAGGGCGCCTTCTTCCCCGCTCTCTCGATGATTCTTCGCGCGTTCAAAGTATCGAACTCGGAAGCCGCCGTCGTCTTATCGATTCCGCTCCGACGATTGCCAGGGACAAAAATGAGATATGTCTGCGTTCCTCTCGAAAATTCAAGGTCAAAGTCACCTACATCCGTGCGTCTCATGGACATCCAGATGTCGTCGCGCTTTCATTCGATCTTCCAAGAGATCGCAGAGCCTGGTCGCGCGGTAGCCACGCGTGAGATGTCGCGAACGGGCACGGAGAGCGAAAGTGGCTCGGAAAAAGAAAAACAAATCCGGGAAACGTAATATATTTCTCGCTCTTCCGCGGCACTCGGTTTTTTTCCTCGTTACTCCGACCGATCGTATACGCGCAAGCAAGCAACATTCGGGCAGCCACTCGGTGGTCCCCAACTGGTTCAAGTACCACGTGCTCTCTCGTGGTCGCCCTTGCGCTCACGTCCGACCAAGAAGAAGTACTCGAGAGCATTTGCGGTGGATTTGACGGTGCTTCTCGCCACGGGAGCCCCACTTCTGGCCGCCGGTAACCATGGGGTTCTCTCTGCGAGAGTTCGCTCCCTCTCTCCCTCTTTCTTCCTCCCTCTTTCTCCCTCCGCGCTCCGTCGTTCCTACGCATTTTCTCGTTCACTTTCGAGGGCCTCCATATGATACCCCGTGATAATCCCCCGCCTATCGACTGGGGAGTCTCTCTCTCTCTCTCTTTCCCCCCGTGGATTAAAAGGGTGCCTTTTCCCGGGGTAGCGCCACATTTACATTTTTTTTTCCCTACGTTAGCCTGGTTGCGACGCTACCGCTGGTTTATCCGGAATCGTTTGGACGTTCCTCGGAACGTCTCACGATGAACGTCGAATGCGCAAAACCGGGGAAACTTGAAAATCGTCGGAGCATCGCGGAAAAATAAACTGGAAGACGAAAAGGAAGGAACACCGCGCAGCGGAGAGACAACGACAAACTTGATCCGCTTGGTGGTTGTCCCCTGGAAAAAACGACGATATTTATCGAGGAGCTCCAGCTCCGGCAGGGTGAAATATTCAGATCGACATCTGGTGGCTTCGTTTGCACAAACGAAGCCGGCTTGGTCCGTTAAGCCGGCTCCCGCGTAAGTCAGGCGTGCGGAGATTCAAGAGCCTTGTTTCGTGGGATTGCCGGATCTCCCGGCGATATATTGCGCGGCGACGGCTATATACACGATCCAATTTGCGACATCTTCACCGCGACTACGGGGTGTCCGGTACAAAGCGCCTCACGGTCACAAAGAGGATCCAACGAGCGAACGGCCAACGAACCCTCCTTCAGCGGCTCAAGACGCCTCGACCTTATGCGACGAAGATGTAAAAATTAATATCCATCCAAGCTGGACGTATTGGTCGTGCCACCTTGACCGCAACTACATGCCATCGAAGGGATAATAATTGCGAAAGAGCATCGTATGCGCTCATCTTCTGTGCATCAAACAGGAGGGAAAACACGGAAAAGGGACGGGACCCGTGGAATTCTTAAACTTCGAAGTAATTATGTAGGAATGCGATTGAGTGGGTACGATTCTGGGAAAATGTGAAAAGTGCTCGAGTTAAACGATAGTCGTGTGAACGTAGAATATTTGGATTAGAGTGTTCTGAAGCGCCAAAGATGAGCACTCGAAACAACGTCGCGACTGAAAAATTTTGGGTGAACGTGAACGAATGCAATGAGTGAGAAAGCTTGACAATTAGAAAGATAGGAACACGAATGTTTGGAAAAATATATGACGGGGAGAATGTAAGCACAAGGCAGAGTGTGATTGTGAAAGAAGCAAGAACGTTGAAGTTGTGTTAAGTTGAAAAGTTGTTTATATTGTTAAAGTTGTCGCTATTAAGCTATTTTAAATATATAATACATATCTAAAAACTTCGCTTTGTTTTACTCGCACCTGAACCCTACTACTATCTCTCTAAATAAAAAGTAAGATTTGCTATGACTCGCACCTGAACCCTACTACTATCTCTCTAAATAAAAAGTAAGATTTGCTATGATTACCAGCAGTAACCTAGACCGTTCTCTCATAAAAGAGGATCACGTAAGGCAGCCACGGATCGCGGTAACAAAAGCCTGTTTTTTCCGTGCCGCCGAAATGGGTTACGATCGGGTCCGTCGCGAGGATCTCCGGGAGAAAGCTCGTCGTCCCACGGGCAAAGTGGGTTAATAAAGCGATATTAAAGCCACGGGGGGTGTGCCGTGGCAGAAGCGAAACCCCAGCGTCCACTCCGGCTCGGACTTGGATCTGCGGAATTACGCGGTCTCCTCCCGACACCCTGCGATCCAACATGGTGTTTCATTATCGGCCGGCTATCTCGGCCACCTACATACAGGCGCGGACGCTCTCGTCCGATCTAATGTCCGTGCAGACGGTCGAACACCGTGGCCATCGGGTAAACTTTACAAACACAAACGCCTGCCTCGTTATTATCCCGTAATCCTGGTGTTTTACATGTTATGAGGACGCGCTGGACGGTCTGTTACCCGCGACCTTCAATCTTACGTTATTACGCTGTTACCACGGATTCACATATGGCCGGCGACCATAGACCGCGCATGATTTTACATAAATTTCACGAGCCGGAACACCTTGCCGTTGAACCACGACAACGATCTCCTGTACGGACAGGAGATGCACTCTCCTACTCTAACTTCGTTCCTATTCAGAAACATCACATTTTCCGACCTACTCTAACTTCGCTCCTACTCAGAAGTATCAAATTTTTCGAACTCAGTATTTCGATTAGAAAAATTGCGTACGAATTCACGATTTATTTGGCGATGGGGACCTACTTAAGAACAACGCGTAACGAACGAAATCTCGACACGAGTGATCATTCGACGTGCAATTCTCCTCTGTTTTGACAACTACCCCGCCCACGCGTGTTCTCACGCACGGCAACTCGCTATTAAGTGCATTAGCACGCTTTTAATGCCGGCCAGATCGCGTTTATGGGGTTCTGCGCACGGTCACGGGGTGCCACGCTCGCGTGCCCAGTGGGTGTGTCTGGTTTCATTCTTCACGCACACCGGACACGTGGCCGCGGCACGAGCTACGTAGACGTCGAACGGTTCTCTCTTCCTTTCCGCCTCTTTTTCATCCCCTGATTGGCACTTTAAAGCCGGACGACGGCCACGATCGCGACGCGTCGCGGAGGAAACGAACGCAGAACAACCAACCGTGTCGAGATCCATGTCGCCTGCGAGGCGTGTCCGCTAGTTCGCAGGATAAATCGACAACGGTTTCGATGAACCGTTCTCTCTACCATCGGAACGACTTCTCGAAAAGTATTAAAACGTCTCGCGTTAACCCCTTCCTTCGACGAAACCACCACGAGATTGCATCCTTTCGTTCATTTCCATTCCATTTTCTTCGCTCCAATGTTTTCCTGTCTTGCATCACGGTCAATTAATAGGAGTCATTTATAAGGGCAAACCGGAGAATCTGGGAATCCGCAATCCACCGGGGAGCAATAAATCTCAAGTCGGCGAGCGGGATGGAAACGGAACCCCTCTTGTAAGCTGGTTGTATTGTAGCTATTACCGAGCCATGCATCACTAGGTAACAACCACACGGTTCACTATCTTTGTCCCTCTCCCTCTCCCTCTGTCTGCCTCCTCGTCTGTCCTTCCTTTTTATCCCCCTTTTCTCGCTCGTCCCGTTTCCCGGAGGAGAGCAAGGACGCGGCACAGAAAAACGGGACCGTCTGGGAAGTTTCGCAGCTGATATCGTGCATGGACCACCCAGGTGCGCTCCGTGTATCTTCCGTGGAACCGGGCATTGGGGTGTCACGGCATTAAGAGAAATATTAAGCCGGTCACGAACATCAGCGTTGCGTGAGCAGAGAGCGGACCGACCAGATCGCTGATGAGAGGATCGCGACATCGAGGGACGTTTATAGGTTGCAGAACCTACGTGGCACGCGTGTTCGACGCGTTGGAACAGCATCGAAGGCAATCGAGACGAATTCGTAGCGGAATCAACCCCCCGAAACGAGATAGAAACGAAATGACCGTTCGTACGGTTCGTGTATCAACGCCCTCCGAATTCACGGTCTAAAAATCCCAACGTCACGAATCGAGGTGACAATGACAACAGTCCCGATAGCGAAATAAAAGGAAGACTAACGTAGGAAACCTCGTACGCGAGACAGAAGGCAGCGCGCAGAAAAAGACAAGGGAGAAAGAAAACGAGAGACCGGAAGGGAATCCACGTCCAGCCGACATAGTCTCTCTCATAGAACGAGCGTCGGTTGGAAGAACAGCGCACAAGGCTGACTGGCTGCGCGGGGGTGGTTGTCGAGGGGAGGCTGGCGCGGGATGGTTGACGAGGGTGGTACCTGCCTTCTCCTCGCGCCCTCACCGGGCGCTATAGTAACAATACGGGGAAACATAGGGAAATCAATATGGCTTCCGTTGCCCTCTTCCCTCCCGTCTCTCCCTGTCTTTCATCTTCTCGCTTGCCCTGCAACGCTCAGTCTTTGACTCTCTCTATCTCTCTCTCTCTTTCTCTCTCTCTCTACTCTACCACCGTTTCTCTTGCTTCCTCGTCCGCTTTCCCTCCTTCTAACACTCTTCAGCTCTCTTTCTGTCTCTTTCCCGGTCGCTCTCCCGCGCTCACCGTGGACGGGTGAACCCATTATGAGGGGGTGTTACTCCGGGCCAATCCCCAACCATCCGAAGAGAGAAACTGAAGAGACGAGAGTCCAAGAAGGGCGCATGTGCGTTGCTAGGGCCACCGGATGGGTCGTGTAGTTGAGCGCGCGAATCGGACACCCAGTATATGTGTGGTCAGGTCGGTTCGCAAGAAAGCACGCCATTATTGTGCGAACAGAAAGTAGCCCTACTCTGTGCGAATGCAAAATATGGACGACCAAAGCGCATTGCTCGTGCTACTGTTCAGAAATCAATGGTAGAGTTTAAAACAATGCGTCTAGACCATTATTGAAGTTACTACATTCCGTCTAAGAAATTGATATAACTCTGAAAATAAAGAATGTTTCTATCTCATCCTTAGTCCTATTTAATAATACGATATCCTGTTTAGAAACGATAAAAAAAAGCTTCGCAGTAAAATTCGACGAGATTGATTCCTGAATAAGAATTGCAAGCGCACCAGGATCCTGATGCTCTAGCGGTACATTCGAGAAACAGTGGTGCAATATTAGAGGTCGGTACAACAGGAAAATGCAGCTACAATAGTCGGATCGTTGAATGAAAAATCCAGTAAAATTTTTAATCTATCCCATATTTCACCTATGATGTAAAATTTATTTTAAAAAAGAAGCGCAGTAAAAATATAAACTAAAATATAAAGGGGCAAAAGAGTGGTCAAATTTGGTTTACTACTACAGTTCGAGAGACTTCTTCATCGTTAATAGTGATTGGGGTTTCAAGGTGAGATGGAGAGGGGGAAATCCAATGGGATTTGGAAGGGAGCTTGGAATTGTTGCGCTGCACTTGAATTTTCGCGACTGGTTGTTTTTTGCTGACCAGCTTTTCCACCTTCAGGGACGAGGGAACTAACATCTGTGTTTTATCATCCTCAAACCCATCAGGAGGAGTCCACTGGCAGGTAGAACAGGAACACAGGCCATCCATTTTTCAGAGGTTGAGAGAGACATCTCATCATATCCAGGACCTGAAGATTTGGACCGCTGCAACATTTTTCCAGAATCTGCGAAGGGGTTTTTTTGGTGGTGTTTTTTCTCCTCTGTTTCTCCTTCTTGGGAGGAGAGGTTTAGTTTTTTTCTTCATTTTCTTCTTCCTGGTGGCGTCCCTTCGCTTCTCTCTTCGTTTGAGGAGCAGAGGAAGGAGGAACAACGATGAGGGAGAGAGATTTTCATCGAGGTTGATGATCCATCCATTTTCGTTGTGATTTCGCAGAGTCCCTAACGAGAGCCTAGGTAGTTTTCTTCTCTATCCATCCACAGAATCATCATCCCGTTGAGGAGGTGCAACCTGGAGTCTTCTTCCTTGATTCCTGAGTAGAACCGGACCACGTAGGTATATCTCCTAAGCGTCTCTTATATAGTGAATGAAGGTTCATGCGACCACTTGCGAGAAAGCAATATTTTGAGAATTTATCACTAAATAACTCTTTGGAATATTCTGAAATTAATTCAGGTATATCTCCATACAAAAAGGCAAAGATTCAGGCAAAAATTAGTGGGATATACTCGGTATATTATTTAAAAAATTAAAAAAACAGTATCGTCTATGACTGAGATCATGTCAATATCCCCCTAGTGGCCAATGGAAGTAATACAAAAAGGTTACTGGAGCATCGGTATAGGGAAATCTATGCTACCGACGCATGAAAGATGCATGTTCAAATTAAGAAGCTTAAATTGCAAAAATTCTGAACACTGTATAACAGAGACGATTACACAATTAAAATTTCCTCATTCGGAAACATATTATTCAAATAAAAGTACAATAGAAAACCGACATAGTTGTTTTCATATGAATGCACAGCTGTTGATAAAGCAACGTGCTTCCATATCTTTCTTGGTACAGAGTAGAACCGAAAGTGAACTACGGTCGGTAAAGCTGCTAAAGCTGCAATCCAGTTACCGACTAAGGATTACTCTTATAATCAATAAAAAGCAACATCTTTACCGTTACGCTGTGGAATATTAAGGGATGTTGCAAAACATCAAATCGATTCCACACCGAACAACATTCAAATTATTTTCAATAGAAAAGAATAAAATGAACATTAGGAACAGAGTAGAAACGGTAACACGAAAGTAAAATATAATACCTTCTGAAAATCGAAGTAAAATTGTTTAATTTTCCTACGCGTACCGATTAAGCTCAATTAGCTACTGAAAAACGTACAACACTTCTGCCATACATCATCGTCCATAATCGAGTATACATTCTCCCAATTGTAATCTAAAATCAGGAAGGTCATGTTTACCTTCACACACAGCCGTGCTACGTGTACGTGGCCACGAAAACCACGCACACATCGAACGAAGAACGATACGTTACACAAGAAGAAGGAGCCTACCAAACTTTTAGTTAGTTGTCGGTTGACGTTGTAACGATTTCCAACGACAGAACGGTTACTACTAATAGCGTAGGGAAGTGCAGCAGGAAAATTGATAGATTCACATTTGCATGAGCTAACAATTTAAAAACGAATCAAATCGAAAGAAAAGCGCAACATGGCATTAACGCTAGCTTTGCCTCTGTCCGGTCTGGACCCGGAATATTTCGCTTCTATAGGAGCGAGAATTTTATACGAGCAAGGTTTGAGAACTTTGGCCGGTTGCGGGCCATTGTCGCCGAGCACCGCGAGCGAATCGAGCGGAATCTGCAGCCTCGCACCGTCTATCGAATCGACGACACCGGGACACACTCCGAGCTCGTCTAGGCCAGAATCACCTGCAGAGGAAACAGCGAAAAAACAGGAGGAAGTACGCGATTCGTTGACGATTACGTTAACGATCCGAGAAGTGGGTAACGTAAATGTTTTGCTTTCAGCCGCCGCTTCGAATCTACTACAGAAACCGAGACATTTTAAATTTGGGAGCGAACATTAGAGAACCTTTCTGGCAAATGAGAGTCCCGATGATGCCTCGCTACGATTTCAGAAGTTTCATGGAGAACAGGTCGGTGTACTATCGCTTAGGGGAATACGGTTTAACGGAGGATTACCCAATGGTGAGTTTGCCTCTGTTTACCAAACCGTTTGAAGGAAAGAAAAAAAAAAAAGGGAAACGACAGAACCGCTTTCGATAATGTTATATTTAATACTAATCACAATTTAACGGACTTATATCATATCAAAACGTATACTATAGTCGATTACACTACACGATCACTTTTAAAACTATCAGCAGGCTCAACCGAATTATTACGTTCGGTTTTTTAAAGCCTTCGATTATTCCTATAGATTATAATTATTGTACGGTTTCTGTGCGCAGTATCGCTCTAAATAATTTTGGAATCTCCTTCAACAGTCTCTTCCTACAATTACGCGTGATCTCTCGTACATCCTTCTTTCATGCTGAAGAAACACGTCAAAGGAAATGTCTTCGAAGGTGTCCTGTTACAAATCATTCGGTATCGTGTGAAATAGGTTCTATCTTCTCTGCTCCGTCGTTTTCCGAGCGGGTCTGCGTCTGTTGCCTAATAATATCTAGCTTTTCCGAGCTGAACCTTCCGTTTGTAATTTCTTGAAGCTGATAATACAAGGGCAAACAAACGATCAGACCGACGGCCCAATACCTCACGGGCCACGATTTTCGCCAGTAGTGGTTGTACGGGAATTGGGCGATTTTCGCGCTAACCACCGAGACTTTGCCCGACAAAAGGGACGACGGCATTTGATTCATTAACGATAACAATTTCATTTCTTTGATCCCCTGAAAATCAACAAACATCCTCGTTGAATATTCGAATCGGTTAACGCGTTCCACGTTGCGTGGGGCGTATACGCTGCACTTTCAATCGGGTATTCTTATTGTGAAATGAAGAATTTTAAAAAGAACTTTAATTATCATTTTTTACTATTGAAAAACTGGAAGGTGTACGTAGGTGAAAAACATTATTTAATCGTAAAAGTGTCGGTCGTACACGCCCCACGTGGCCTGAACGGAAAATCTTCAAAAAATGGTCCGGCACGCAACTGGTTAACGTGTAAAACTTATAATATACAACAGTTTAACGTACTTTCGGAAATTTACGTTTGAGGTCCGTCATCCGAACGTGCTTGATTTTGTTGTGAACCTGACGGTAGCGTGCCGTTAAAAAGTTCTGCATCGTAAATTTCCTCTGCGATAACGTTTCACAAATACAGGAATCGTATGATCGAACGGATACAGATTGAAAAGAACCAAATGAATCTTGGTGAGCTTGACAAATTCGGTCGGTCCTCTTCCCGTTAGGCTTAGGCCATTTTGTGCGAGCCGAAAACATCAAAGACAAAACAGGCTCGACACCTAATATATCCCTCCAAGCTAATCATCGAACACCACAGATCGTAGAAGGCGAAATCGTGTAACGAAAGACCGTCGGTGTTTCAAATTTCTTTGTTTCAAACTTCGTTCCATTTCGAATCGACATTAATGAATTACTAAAATTTAATTAAATCAAAATAAAAAATTTTCAAATTTCTTTCAAATCCACAAAATTGCCGATTTCAGCCTGACAAATGATCCCGTTGTTTTATTTTTGACAGAGAGTTTGCAAGGACTGCGACTTCTACGAACCATCGCCGTATCTGTTTTAACTTCTCAGCCACGTTTAAGATTGCCGACGACAAATACGACGTCCTGGACAGCTAACTGTGATAAATAAATAGACAAGCGGCAGCCGGCTTAAAACGAGTCCACGGTGGAGAAACTCGGACGAATCTGTGACAACGAGGGAGGAACAAGCAGATTTCTGGAAGAAACGTTAAAAACGATCGCGTGTGTCTGGAATCGAGAGTGTGCAGATTTTTACTTCGTACTAGCAACAGCAATTTACCAGACAGCGAAAACAATGCTTGTGTCCATGGGTTCGAAGAGCGACACGAAATTTTGCTTAAGATTTTTCCTCATTTTTTTTCACTCCTCTCGTTTTGTTTTTTTTTTTTTTGTTTTTTTTATTCGCCAGTATCGCGTCGACCGAACGATTAATTGTCAGATACAAATCGACAAGCGAATTCGCTGAAAAATGTTGCAATTTTTGCTCCCCCATGATGCGCCAGTTTTTGTTCACCCGTTAATCGCGCCAGACAACTACGCCAATTTTCATTTCTAGGTTGACGTTACGCGACCGTGTATCTGACAATTACATCATCGTCGTCGATTACTCGATAGCCGGTTACGGGCTGCGATGGTCATATATATATATATGTATGTATCATTTATATTTTTTTAATATATACACGTATTTATGCGTACGCATGCAGGTTGAACGAGACGAGTCCTTTTGCTATGCAATCTATGCATACGCAGTCAATGGCTCGATTAAAAGAGAACGACGAACATTGTCGAACGATTTTAAAAACAGCCTTCACGTCGAGCGGCTTCGCGAGCGATTTATTTTTTCTTTTTTTTTTTTCTTTCTCTCTTAGAAAACGTACGAAAGCGACGAGCGTCTGTACGTTGCAAAGAGAAACCTGCGTAACGTTACAAACTTCAAGATGAACGGGAAACATTTGAAAACGACCGAATTTCACGACGAAACTTATGCGATTCCCTTTTTCGAAAAGCTACGTTAACGTCAAAGCATAAACAATGTCCATTTCTTTCTCTACCGACGAAAGATTATATTAATTGACGTTCGGATAGTAATTCCACTTGCGACTCTCTCACGGGTAGAATTATTCATCAAGCATTCTGTTAAAATACGCCTGTCTGTATGCAACGATATAGCAGGCTATTATAATATTACGAACAATCGACCAGTGCGCTATAATTATAATTGGCTTATACATTTTCAGGATAAATGTAATGCGCGCTCGCAGAGTATTGTAATTGTACCGAAGCGATTTCGCTAGAGTCTTTACTGACCATTGTTTATAAGCGGGTAATAAACAACATTTTACAACGAGGCCACGTTACGCTCAATTATTTAACTAATGACCCTTAAACGCACGACTTTCATTCATCATTCCGCAACGATTGAAATCCAACGCGTCGCATACGCCATCAAACGAAGCAGAACCCTTCAAGGAACCTTCACCCTCCCGTCTCCCACAGTACTTGACGAACTTTCATCAATTGTTTGTCCAAAAAAACAGCGTTTCGTTTCCAGTAATGTTCAAAAAGTGCAACGTCGACTTTGAAAAACAAAAACGGCCTAATTCGTCGAAGATTTCGGGTCCTTCCGAAAGAAGACTCGCTCCAAATCCACCCCCTCTTCTAACGCGATATTCCGTTCCACGAATCTAACGCGCAAGTGCGCACACAGAAACACAACACGCTCGTGTCCGTTAACTATTTACCCGTGTCGGTAGAACGCGAGAGATCCTCTCTATCGGCGCGCAAGTGTGTACGTGGCGCGATCGTGTAAAGAGAGAACGCACCGTGCGAGCGTGCGAAGGGATGCGCGACGCGAGCCGTGCAAAGGGATGCACGCGCACGCATGCACGCGTGCAAGCGCGAGTGCGTGCGTGGGTGCGTGCAACGCGCGCGCGAGAGATGTGCAGGACGACTATTCAGATATTGTTGTTATTGTTGAGGGAACAATCGCCCGTCAATAGGCTGCCCCGGCACAATGTATCTATTCAGGTGCGGTCAGGGGTGCTCAATCGATCGGCCCCCCTTCGCTCGCGATTCTCGAAAAACCCTCGCGAAAGAATCGAAGCTAAGCCGCTCTCTTCGACGGACTCGACATCGTTCGTTCATAGGGTTCGAGGTCTCTGTCGAACAGATTCGCATTCGCTCGCTAACCTGTTATGCTTCTCAACGGTGTATTCCAAACAGCTCAGCAATTCGAAATAGATGGAATTTCAAATGATGTTATCGTGGATAATTTTTTAAACGGTCATTAATGCCAGTGATAATTGGTGGGGAGATTCTATGAGGACCCGAAGTGGGGAACAGTCCCGAACTGTTGATCGACAGGGTGGAGTAAGAACGTAACCTAACCTATTACGTTCTTAAAGAATTGACCGGGCGGCAAGGAATCGCTTTATCGGAGGATCGCTCCGATGACCATCGATAAACTGGAAGCTGGATGATCCAGGAAACGATCCGGGGGAACGATCGTAGAATATTAAACAGGGATGCCCGCGTAATTATCAGTTTCACATTTAAATAGCCGCGGCGTTTCGACATTAACTGCCATTGATTAGATACATTGTAGCGGGCCGTTAGAAACACGGCTGATTGCGGGCATAAATCGGCTATCGCTTACGATTATTATTATCCGGCCTGTGCTGGTATTTAAACCGATAAACGGCTCGCGGAATCGCGATGGCGCCGCCGGTGTCATTGTGCGTTAGAGGAGAGAGAGAAGAGACAGAGAGAGCATTGAAAAGCCCCGGATGGACGGTCGTGGAACGGGACCAGTCTGAACCGCGGCGGGTTAGGCTTGAACCGGGGAGGGAAAAAGAGGGCGCACGGTGAGAGCCACTGCCTCGCGAGTGTACCAGCCTTCCCTGGCCATAGCGATGATTACGTATGCGGGAATCATTGTCGAGTAACGCGCGATGCACATGCAAAGGCCAAAAATCGTCGAAATCAGTCGAGTTCAACATCAGCATTGTACCTGGCCTTTGTCTCTGCCTCATTGTTGTCGGTACTCGGTGTACAACGTACACGTACGTACCTACGTACAGAGTTAGCGAGAAAGAGACAGAGATAGTGCGAGAGGGAAGGATGAGAGAGAGAGAGAGAGAGAGAGAAACGGGATAGTTCGTTCTCTGGTCCACGGGAGCCACACACCTACAGGACCTTCCCTATTTGCTATTTATGCTAGCGAGATCCCGAAAATCGGAGCATTGTTGCATCGGTCCGCTCCGGCATTGACTAGAAAATCGATTCGGACCAGCGAACGCGCCCGGGAAACTCGCTTTCACCGATATATCTGTCCACTTCGTGTGAATATTGCAATTTGGATAAATATTCGCCTCGACTCGCTTTATCCCCGATTCCAGCCGCGGGGACTACTTCGCGAATGTGTCGCTTTTTAGCTCCTCGCTGATCGACTGGTTGGCCCTGTATCCGCGGCCCTCGCGTCGCCGGAAACCGCATCAAAGTTTGCCTCGTCTAGACGGAATCTCGCGCGAACCGGCATTCGTATATGGGTAACCGGGCCATCGGAACACGCTAGGTTAGATTGACGGTTCGTGCGAGTGGTCGACTCTTTGCGACACTCACAAAGCGTACTCGGGATCGGTCCGCGAGTCCAGCACGACCCATATCCGGAGAACGTAAACCGAATCATCCGGTAATCGATCGGGTGGCTAGCGTTTCCCCAGCTCGTCCCGCGACGTCTCAAAGAGATCGACGCGAAAAGGAGACTGTGATGCGACTGTGAATCCTTTGGTGGATCCGTGCAAAAATGATGAAAATTCTTACGGAGCCCAGCCGCTATCTCGCAGAGGATTTATCCGAGGCAATCTCCGCGTAACAAGGCCGTAAACCTTGCAAAGCTGGCCAAAGTAATAACTCAAGTTGCCGGCGGAATAGATAAAAATTACATTCACCGGTGTCGACGGTGCACCTCGTCTTTCTTTTTTGCTTTTTCAGATAAACAAGGCTACCAGGGCATAGGACATAGCTGAAGCGACCATTTCTAATCTTTCTACTTCTAGGTACATGATTTCGCTAGCTATAACCTGCTATTAGATGGAATCACAAAATCTCTTCCTTCGTTAGCACAACATGGAAACACTAAACGCTACCTAGACACCGAATCTGTTTATTCATGTATCTATCAAGCGTCGATCAAAGTTAAAACTAGATCGGTTACCCCAAGGCCTCGCGCTGTTCTTGCGAACAGTATTCCAAGCAACCACCACCTGCAACCGGAAACTCGGAACGGGAACGGATGCCCCCATGATTTTTCGCGCGCGCACAGTGGTACATACAGGCCCGATAGGATAAGATTTCCGTGGCGATATCGGAACGAACTAGCATGGGAGGGGAAGATAGCGGATAAAGGGGTGAGGAAGAGCAGGAACAGCAGCGGCAGTGGGGGTGTAGAAGGAGGCGCGGAGGGGATAGGAGGAGAAGAGGGCATAGAGCAGCTGAATAGGAAGCGACACAATGGACCTGGGTGGCTGTGGAGGCGTGTTATCAAATGGGTTCCTCATTCACATACTGCGGCCTGAGCTACCTGTGTCTGTCTGTACCGGTGTCTGTCTGTTATACTTATTCATACCGCCCATTGTGTCCTCCACTGTTGAGTCGAGTTCAGTTCAGTTGAGAACGCGATGGAACGTGCCACAATGCACGAATATGGGCTGCGCTGCTCTGCCCCCCCCCCCTCCATCAAAGCTAACTCTTTCTCTTTCTCACCATCCCCCTTTGCCATTTGCCACCCACCGCCCGGACCGGGCTAGATTCGCTCGGGCGACTGAAAAGAAAATTGTGTTGGGAAATTGTATCCGCGAGAAACCTGGCCGATAATGTGGAATTCTTAGCCTGAACCGTCGAACCAGACTTTGTTGCCGGTTCGACGTAGACTCGACATAGTCGACGAGTTGGTTAATTCGCTGAAGCTAAGAAATCGTAGCTGCTCCAAAGAATGTCCCGTGTTTCGATACCCTCGATACTTTTCTACTTAACGCTCAACTACCAACGGAGCAATTGTGGAACATTGTTGGAAAATCAAGAAAAGAAACACGGTCCTGTCTTGCATCCTTAAAACCTTAAACTTGTACGGTAAGGACTGCTTCTCCCTTGAAAGAAACCGCGAGAAACACGCAAAAAACGTTTCTTAAGAAACTTCGTCTTCTTTGAACCAAAACCAAAGCAGTAGCCGTGCCAAAGAAAAATCTTTACTACCATGCAAAATTACGTTTCACCCCCCCCCCCCTTTCGGCTCTCCTCACGCGGAAAGTAGAAAGTTCGCGAGAGGTTTCTATAAACAATTTCTCGAGAAAGAGTCTCAGAACCTTTTCCGGTAAACGATAGACCATCGATCGATGGCTCGCCTCCTCGTTCCGTGGATTTCTCGTCGAACAAAGAACGAGGAAGAAAGAGAAGCCGGAGAAAGTGTCAGAGGGCACGTCAAAGTCAGACGTCAATTGTTCGCGAAGGAAAGCACCGATGCCCGATTAAGTCCGCAAGATCACCCACCCTTCCCGTCACTTTTGGATCCTGCGCCCGTCCCTCGATCCTCCCTTTCGTCCACCCCCCAGTTCCCCTCCCCCCCAGCCGCCAGAATCTCCTTTCATTCAAACGAACGCATAACGAAGGTAATTACGGAACTTGGACAGGTAATCGTTGACGGAATGACAATCCTCCGTGATGATACCGCAAATCTGTTCGCTCGTCGACGTTTCAAAAAATTCTAATTAGTTTTCGCTATCGGTATAAGAGAATTGAGTAACAAGAACGAGGATAGCTTTGTTGTTTTCTTTCTGATTACAAGCTTCCACCTTCCTCCCTATCTTTCTCTGGTCCTGTTTTACCGAACCACGCTTGTTGGAGCTCCAAGAAGTATTTCGCGATCGCGAACGAAAACCTGTGCGACGCGAGTAACAAGAAGGAATAGTGAAAGACCGTTGGGAAAACGGGGAGAAAAAACGGGAACAAAGAAAAAGAGCAACGCCACGGACCCTCTTCTTCGCGGCAAGGAACGTAGGAAGAGAAAAGAGAGAACGTATTACGTATAAGCAGGCATAGACGCTGGATGAGCCACACGCGGACGCAACGGCATACAAAACTCGCTCAATACGTCATTCAACCGAAGAATACGGTTCGTTCTCGCCATTTTGCTCCCAGAATGAGAGTTTCAAAGGGAATTAAGGATTCAAAGGCATCTTTTGCGCGGCGCGCACAAAACGGCCAGCCACGATCCTCCTTCTCTCTTTCTCTCCTCCACCTTGCTCCTCCTCGCGATTCTCTCGCGCCTCTCCCATCCTCCTCCGGCTCTCTCTCCCTCTCTCTAACCATCTCTGTATCTACCACGTTGCTCTCTTCCCGTCTCTTTCCCCCGCGAGAGAGCATAGAACGCGCTCTCAAGACGAGGCGATTCGAAGCGGGCCGTTGCGTGTACGCGCCCACACGGCGAAAGAACTGAAATCCGTACAAATCGTTGTACAATGCGCGCGGAGCGCGGGTTAACGCGCGCGGCGTCCGCTTCACCGCTTCGCCTAACCAGACGCCGATGAAGAAATCCGTGTGAATGGACCGGCGAACAAGAGACCGACCGTGTTCCGAGGGATATATTCAAGCCGTTCGCCGCTGAAACGGCCGAAATCGTGGAACTAAGACGCGGCGAGGAAGAACGCCAAGCTGCCGCGAGAGATCGCGAAACTGGGCCGAGCGTAACGCGGGAATTCTATGCGAAAGGGGAACCTTGAGGTTTCAGATTCGTTTCGCGATGCTTCTCCCTTGATATAGCCAGGCGAAATATTGGAATCGACCTTTGCGAGGATAATCCGGCAAATATTTGAAAAGGGCACCCTCCCAGCGTTGGGACGCAATTATGGAATCGGAATTCATGAGAGTCCCCGGGAAAAAAAAAAGGTATTAATAGGGGAACCAAGAATAGAACTTGCCACGAGGCACACCGCATTGACGCGAAAAAAGTCCCCCTCGGAGGAAAGAATCCACAGCTATGACCAGGTCAATCGTCCTATCACGTGGACTCTGTCCGCCAAGCTGCTCCAACTCGTGCAACCCCCCCTTCGTGGATGCGATCCCTTGCTTTACGATCTTCGTTACGTTCCTTCTGCCCGCGTCGCGTCGCCACGGAACAAATTCGAGCGAGGATTTCTGTTTACAATGGATAGAGAATGGAGGAGGAAGGGAAGATCTGCGGCCCCCGATTGGCTGATTAACATAAAAATGCCCGTGCTCGTAAAAGGCACCGTATACATATATTACGGGCGTTATATAGATCGCGAGGGAGGAGTTATAGTTTCTGATTGTTATTCATATTCGGCCGGTAGCCACGCGGCCGGGCATGAATGCGCGCTTCTGTGTTGGGTCAATACAACGTCAGCCAGCGGAGGGTGCACGCGTGCAAGGGGGGTAGAGGCGGAGGTGGGGCGCACTTCCTTCTCAATGACACTCTTTTTTTTTCTCTTCAACGTTAATGCCACGGGCCGTGGCGCACGGGTTTAAACGATTACTCACCCACGGCTCTGTCTGGAATGAAAAGGGCGAAAGTGCCACTTACCGCGCCACGGGCCTCCGAGACTCCAGCACCTGGAACAGAAATCACGTCCTAATGAGACCAGCGGAGTTAAGCAGCAAAGTTGTAGAAATTGCCGGGAATTTCGAGCGAGCCGAGCGAAGGCGGCCTGTATCTGCCTTTTAGAGCGTGCTTCGCGCCGAATCGGCGGCGGCAAGTTCCGCGATCGAGTTTCGAATCGTTTTCGCGCGTCGGACGAAATTAAGACCCGATTGAAATTTTCCTTTGCATCTCTTATTCTCGTTCGATCGCTCGAGCAGGTGTGAAACGACACCTTGCAAGTATATACTTGGGACGCCTAGGATTAATCTGTTTCGAGCCACGATGCAAGAAACAGGCACAGCAGAAGTTGTAACGAGCGAAACGTCGAAACCCCGAAAGCTTCCGTTCTACGAAAGGAAAGATTAATCGCGGGTCCGGGAGGGTGGCACGCAACGATCGCGTCCGGATCCACTTTCCAATAACTGGGAAGTATCGGTGAATGCGGCAGCGGGAGAGTTCAAGGCTCGGCCTGGCTCGTTCTATCGTCAGGGACGTCGAGAGGCACAAAGGACGAGCGTTTAGCAGCGGCATGCGATTTCGATCCGCGGAAGAGGAACGAGGAATCAGAAGAATAAAGGGGCGAGTACCCCGCAAAGTCACTCGACCTCCATCAGCCATCCTCTCCTCTCCCGGGGCAACGACGCTCTATATAGCTTCTACCTACATTATATTTCTTTCGTATCTGCCTCCTCTCTCCTCCCTCTCCCCCCTCTCTCTCGCTCATTCTCTCTCTCTCCGCGCGGCCAAACACACAAACGACCACACGTACACGTGCACACAAGCTGAGCATTGCCGCGGTCTTATCGGCAGTTATCGGGCCGTGATGTCACACAATGGGGCAGACAATGCTCGGTACAATACACCCCCTGCTTCTAAACCATCCAACCCTCGCCAGCCACCTCCTGGTTCATCCTCCTTTCTCCACGACCACCTTCACCACCCCCTCGAGCCTCCGCGGATCCAGCACACTCCTTTTCTCTCTCGGAATCAAGCCCAACCCCGGCAACTTAATAAACATAATAGCTGACTACGCCGCTCCGTGGTCACAATGAGAGGTCCGCGCGGAGAGATACCCGAAAATACTACCAGCGACCAGCCTCGATGCCATTGTGCTGCGTGCTTTCGACGAGCTTCTGTTTCCAATGGATTATCCCGAACACTTGGTTTGGGTTGGATTTGAGATGCGCCAGAGAAGACAAGACGAACCAAGGATCGTATACACCAAGATTTCGGAATCACTGTATCCCCGGGAAACGCAAGAATTTAAGAGGGAAATAATTCAGAACCGCGTTACTTTAGAAAACGCTTGCTCTAACGGCAACGATTCGATGAAGTAGATCGGGACGAGTCTCGGAAAAGTGTGCACAAATTTCGAAGGATGAATTATCGTCTATAGAGTTGGATCATGATTATCGGTAGCAGTATCGTTGAAGAGAATGGAACGCATCTTCGACGGCAAGGGGAGGAATAGAAGAAGGTGGAGAGTCGAGAAAATAGGCAACGGAGGGTGAATCCGTGAACGCACCATCGAACCAACACCACGCCCCCCGTACACGCTTCCAGTCGATCCACCCCTGCGATCGCGCAATATGCTACCCCGCGTGTAATCACCCTAAACCACGTGCACGAGTCGATGCACGAGCCATTGAAAAATGCGGTCAGCCGCCCATTATTTCGAGAAGTTTTCACTTTACGCGCATTCACGCGTGCGGGCAGAGTCAAGGGGGATACAAAGCAGCGTCGTCGTCGATGAATTCGGGATGCACGCGGCCGACAAGGTCGCATTTCATCGCTCGCAAGCTATCGGACAAATTGTTGCTCGTGCATTGTTGAACCGAAAAACACGAGCGTGAGAAAAACGAAAACAAAAAGAATAAATACTAAATGATTTATCGACTACAATTACAGACGTCAAATGCTGGTCCATTTAAACTTGTCAGAGGCGAGGTTATTTTTATTCTCTCTTTTTTTTTTCTGCGCGTATAGCCGGTTTAAAATATAAATCGAAACGCGTCGCAGGACTGACTGATTAAATAAAACTGCGAACGGCTCGAATAAATCAAAACGGACCTGGAGAATAGGAAGGAATCCCCGTCGGTGAATTTTATCGCTCGGCAATAAAGCACGTCACGAAACACAATTACATCGACTGCTGACATTTCCAAGCTACACCTTTCAACGCGGCTGCGACCGTTGATACGTATCTTCGGAATGGCATCGGAGAAACGTTAATTAAGCGAGCAGATGCGCCGAGGAAATAGTAAATCATACGACCACCCCGCGCGAATACAACACTCGCCATCGTCGACCGCCTTATCTTCGTCGGGTTATCGAGATAATGATAAATCGCCCGTTCGAACTGGCCCCGCTAAGGGCGCGCCTTAACGACCCCAATGAAGGGTTGACAACTGTATAATGCGAGAATCGTGAAGTCATCCTTTTTAGGGGGCATCCCTAACGATACTTTTAATACCTTCATCGTCCTCTAACTAAGCTACTTCAGAGTACATAAAAGACGAGACTTCGATTTCCACGTCTCTCCTCGAAGGACAACCGAGTCGATAGGAGTCTAGAACGAATCCTCGATGGTAACTTTAGCGGCGTTCGAAAATAATAATATCACGGGGGTGCGGTACATTAACGAGTAATTAACTGCTTCGGTCGATTCGGTAGACAATCCGGAAGACGGCAGTAAAACAAGGTTAGTTCGCGGGGTTGAAGCTTGAACACGGCACCGGTGGCGATGGTGGTGGTGGTGGTGGTGGTGGTAGAAACGGTGGTAGTGGTGGCGTCGGAACCGCCCCGGCTTTGCAACCCCGGCGAATGGAGTGACAATGCTGCCACGGGATTCACAGTTCTCTACCACCCCTTTTGTCTTTCCCCTCTTTCCTCTCTGTCTCTCGCTCGAGCTGCCGTCCCCTTTCATCCCATTTGCAACTTTCCGGCTTTCCAACCGCCCGCGCCTTCGTTCCTCCGGCCACCCACACAGCGCCCCTTTATCCTGTCTTCATACGTCGCTACGCTCCTGCCGCACGCGCACCTTAAGGCAAACGCCTCCTTCCGACACGATTAACCTCGCCACGTGGGCGAAAATCGCATCGGATTTCGATGAGCATGGGAAATATCGGGAAACAATTAGTAAGGTCAGGCCTTGAGCTTCCAATTGTACCCGGACTTACGACTGATAACGATATGGCGAACATATGCCCTTGCCCGGCTTCGAAATTACGAGGACACGGACAAGGAATGGTCGATATTGCCCCGTCGTTCGATTAGTTTATTTGGTATTCCGATTGCAAGATTGATATAAGATTCACCACGAAGAAGACGAGGCAGAAGGAACTGCGAGACGAATATTGTTTACCCCCAGAAGAATACCCGGGCACACGTGCCACGAGACGAGACAACGAACGGGGGAAGCCCGCGTGCCAGTTGAGTATAAAGACACGCAATCGAGTAGGAAAAAGGGTGGAGGGATGCGGGCTGAAGCGTATCGAAAGGATCCACCACCCCTATTTCACAGAAACGACGTTCGACATCCCCTCTCTCCACGGTTCTCCCGTCATCCTTGTCGCAGACGTCGTCGTTTCGTCGTTCCACCCTTAGAATCTCTGTCTCTCCCTCTCTTTCCCCCTCAACCCGTCTCTATCTAAGCCCGAACGAGCCACCCTCGCACTCTCTCCTCGTATCAGATCGAGTCCCTCTATTTCGCGTCCTCTATTATTTCTTTTATCAATCTGCGCGCTTTCAGGACGCTTTGAGGCCTGCTGAAAGCTGCGTGATAAATCATGAAATGTAAGAACCTACACTGGCGCACATGCGCGCGGCTTACATGCATTTATAGATATTCGTCCGTACGTGTAAACACACGAGGCGGAGACGCACACTAGCAGGTCGAACGAGAAAGTGTTAGCGTGACGGAGTACAGGATGTGTGCAACAAGCTCCCATAGGTGCACGCGCGTGTGCACACACGTGTGTATATGTGTGCGTGTGTGTGTCCTACGAACGTGTGTAAATACGTACATGTATAAGCAACGGTTCAATAGGCGGCATTGCCGGAGCGAACGGCATCCATACAGCTCGCCAGATGAGGTCTTCTAGCTTCCGTCGAGTCCGCGTGAAAGGATGCCCCAATAATATTCCATTCACCAAACCACCCCCAACTTCCACCCTGTAGCTTTCCCTTCCGCGTGTATTCCCCATCCCCCGGCCAGGTCCGGCCCGTGCCCACCCGCCATTGATTTTTCATTCGTTGGCTTTTCAATAGTTTGTTATGAGCTTTCCTTCGGCGACGTCTCCTCTCCCGGCCTGCACGGGCCAGGCTTACTCTCCTTTGAAACCAGAAAACGTCGGGGGTTGGGGCGAATTTCCGTCAAGCCAAGTCCGACGTGTGCAACCGCGCTACCGTTCGACGAATTAGATGCGTTTGTTGCGAGACGCGTACCCGTTAAGCCCGCTCTTTTTTAGGGGGCTTGCGTTCGAACCACGTTCGATAACCGGCCAGCGATAACGTCTAAAAAAGCGCGACGATGGAGAAACACGGGGCTGCTGATTTGAATTTCAATATTTCTCGCTGCGAACGCGAGTGACAGGCGTTGGCGGAGGACTGAGAAAATTGAGATCGAACGAACTCGAAGAATACAGGAGGAGCGCTGAATGTCCCATTGATGTTAATTGAGCGGGTAAGAGGGTGGACGATCGATTACTCGATGAAAGCAACATTTAGAATGTTGATATATAAGAAATCTGACAGAAAAAAGGGCACTGCTTTCGAGTTTGCGATTCATTTCGTTGAAATTTGTAATCGGTAATAAAAAAGCAACCGTATGAAAACTATTATCAGTAAATGGTATAAAATAAGGGGCAACGAACTTCATAAAAATTGAACCAGAGATATTTTTAAAACGACCGATTCGATTCGATTTAATTCGAGGACAGTGACAGTGGCGGGTTGGAAATCTTAGAAAGTATTCCACCGCGAAACAGAGCGAAAATAACCTATAACTTTAATCAGGGATGAATAAAGGCAACCCTTTTCGGAGCGGCGCTGCGTCAAGGCGAAGAATGGAGATGAGGATGTAGCCGAGTATCGGCATTGTTTCCAAACAAAGCACGCCTTTCATACCACCGTGTACCCGCCCTGCAACCCCCATCCGCTTGGTCCACCCACAACCCCCGCCCGTGCACTCCCCACGGCTTTTCAGTCATTTGACACGCAAAGAAGTCAGGCAAGCCGGCATTGTGGCGACCACCACCACTGCGACCTATTGTTACCAGACCGCTACCATAACCACCACCACCACCCCCGAAATCCACCCCTTTCCTTGTTACCCTCTTGCCACCTTTGTCGAATTTGACGATCGATTCGATGACGACAGCCTAACGGAAAAGCCGTTCAAACCTTCGCCACGTTCTCGTAATCTCGATGGATAATCGAAACCCTTTCGGTTCGTTTGAACGGATAACGGATCACGAAAACATTCGTATTTATTCCACGACGTGTGATGTACCATACACGATTTAAATACCGTCGTACCGGTCACAGAAAAGTTAAAACGTTTCTCATCAAAAAATTGAAAAGACCGTCGAGGAAAACTGAAGACGTTCCCCGAAACGACAAACCAACTGAATGGCGAAACGTTTGAGACCGCCCCGCAACGATAACAAGCACGCACGCGACACGGTGATCGGCGTGCACGTCAGGAGAATTTGCGGGCACGCTTGAACCGCGCCAACGAATCAACCGTGGGGCGCAGCGGTCGCGAAAGCATCGACGGAATTATGCATCGGGCTGCATAATTCCGTTGCACACGGTAGCACGCGCGTCCGCGGCGCGCCGCGCCGCCGCGCCGGAGGGGAAAACTCGATGGCTCGTAATGTGACAAACGAGGCGTCGTGACGCTGTCACGAAAATACCAGCCGAATGCCCGATACGCTCGTTCAAAGCCATTCTATTCGAATGTCGATACCTCGCGTCAGTCTTATTAATCTTCCGGCGCGAGCGTCGGGATATATTGCGTATTATAAGCCGTAATAAAAAGAGGCTCCGACGAAAAGAGAAAAGGGAGGAGTGGGAGGAAAAAAGAGGCTGCAAGAGGGAGAGAGGAAAACAGAGAAGCGACCAGAGAGAGAAAGAGAGAGAGCGAGGATGGAGGCGGGGGAGGAGGTCGAGGGGGTGGCGAGCATTCAGCGAGCGAATTCTATGCGACTCGTACAATGCGAGTCCTCTCGCGGAAAGCTTGCACGCGGCTGCTGCTCGAGATTTCCAGATTTCACGGCGCTGAATAAGCTGCCGATGCAAATTTAACCGGCGCTGTCGTTCTTCCCGCAGAAAAAGCCTAAATGCGTGCCGGAATAATTTGAATTTTTTCCCTCGTTTCCGGCCGCACAATGCCGGCCTCTCGCCGATCCGAGAGAAAGTTCGCGCGAACGAACTTCCCTCTGTGTCTCTCTCCGCGACTCCGGTCTGTCCACTAAACAACGATTTTCCGGTCTGATTCGGAGCTCGGCCGAAAACCGACGAAATTTACGAGGACGCCCGTCGACGGATGGCCGGCTAGCCGGGAAAAATAAAACGGGAAAATGATAAAATCGAATCTGGTGGGACACAACAGATCGGCTAATCGAAAGATTCGATGAATCGTCGCTAGGAGGCAGAACGCCATACGCAAATAGCCACGTCTGCCGACAGAGGAACCTGTTAAAAGTTGGAAACTGCACTGACAGAATAGGCGGCGCGATGAAAAGGTATACACAGGTACAGACGGACGTATGTGCGTGTACGTGTGTGCGTGTGGATGGCAGTGTCCTCGGTCACACGCACAGGACGAAGGACGATCGTCGGGTAAAAGGGATCGAGGAGAAGCAGGAGGACGTTGGGCTGGTGTCGGATAAAGGGGAGGAAAAGGGTGGCGAAGTAGAGGGGGTGTAGGAAAGGAGGAAGAGGAAGGGAGAGGGGGGAGTCCATGCGAATATGTTATACGCTCAAGCTCGTTCGCTCGTAACCGCGCAGTAGAATAGACGAATTGTTCGGCAGCGGAGCTTTTGTCTATTTTACGGAGTTCCAAGGGCTTCCCCGGTGGAGGGGTGAGTGCCGCAGCCAGAGAGGAGAAAGACACAGAGGGTGAGGGAGTGAGCTGAAAGCTCGGAAATATATTCTCAACTGAACGTTGTACGGATTCGCGCACCGGGCGTTCCTAATTATTGTTTTCCAGGCATCCGTCCTTTCTGGTTGCTGCGGCGACTGAAATTCTCGTTTCGAAACTTTCCCTTCGCTGCTGGCGTCGACGAATTACCGCGCCACGAACCACCGCTCGCCTCATTTTTTTCCCCACCTCTTTCCGATCCCATTCAGGGGAGGCGTCTCCACGCTTTACCACCCCGGTATAAAACGGCGCGCGGATATTAATAAATTAACAAAGAACGACGCGTTTCCCGAGACGTCTACAATTTCAAACGATTACGACACACGTGCGATACGTGGGATGGAGCGTTAAACGCATTCCCGAGTTGTTCTCCATCCGTGTACGCGTACACGCGATTTCCCCGTTTACCATTTTCCCCATACACGCGCGCTTCGATATGCATATCCACGAGGCAAGACAGCAAACGTCTCGTTGGCTTTTCAAGGCGCGCACGAAGCACGGTAGAGACCTCGGTTCATGACGACAGAGAAAAAGGATGGGCGCAATGGGGCAAGCGAAAGCGGAGGAATAGGGGTGGCTAGTGGAGAACAGGAAGGAAAACCGAGGAAAGGGATGCTGGTGGGGCGGTCGTATCGGTTAAGTGGGGGAAATTGCAAAACAATGAGACGGCGGGGTAGGGGTAACAATGTGAGGGACAATAGGCCTGATAATGTGCCAGAGAATGGACGCCTAGACAAAAGAGTCGAATAAGGGCGCGCGCACCTACCCGATCCACCGTCCACATTACACCATCAACTCGTCCGGCGACGTATAGAGAACGGGAAAAAAGACACCTGCATGCTTCGATGTGGGTTATTTTAAGTTTGAAACAATACCAAGTCCGTGCGAGTTAATTTTTCCCTAGAGTGAAAAAAAGAAGTAGCGGAAACCTGGACGAACAAACGAAAGGAATGTGAATTCGGAGGTTCCTTGATAACTATAACTAAGATAACCAAATAAAGAATGATTTGACCATTTGGTAAAGCTGCACGGGGAATATTCTTTGGAAAAAATCAATCGAATCGAAGGATCGGTTAAGTTAAAACGATTGGGTTATCAAGCGGAGGGATGAAACACCAGCGAGCAACCGCTATGCGGAATAAACCAGAGGGATCAGAGCGGAGATCAGGGACGAGGGTAACGCGTGGAACCTACCGCAATGCCAGAGGCTAACGCCTGACATAACCGCGAGTTCTGGAGGGGCTGCGAGTCAAGGGGTTGAGGGATCGAAACCTCGGTGTTACCAGCCCGCTCTCGTCTGGCGTGCACCTGTTGTTTCTACTTGCCCTGAATCAGTCAGGCGCCCGTATCAGAGCCGCGACCGATCCACCGATATTTACATTTGAACCGGAATTATTATTCCTTAATTTGTCGACTATATAATCAGTCTGTAGCATTTTTAATTTGTAGCTTAAAACGATCTACTCCTCGTTTCTCGCGTTTAGAAACCGCTGCGATTAAAGCGCGTTTAACAACATTCTTGCCGACGAAAACGCCTTAATGACAAGCATCGTCTCGCGAGAGTTCCGCCTTCGACGTCAGGCAGCGACGCAACTTCCCTTTTGTGAAAGAACACGCCCTCCCCACTTTGCGCCACCCTCCAATAATTAGCATTTAACGCGGCTGCCGGTGTACAAGGAGGATGCACGGCTAGGTAGAGAACAAGAAAGTGAACTCTCTTGGTGTTTTCGCTCGGTGAAAACTACGTCTCGACGACGTCTACGAGATCCCACGGTACCGCCGTTCTTCCGAGTTAAGGAAGCAAGCGAAGTCGACGACTTTGGACGAAGAAAGGAAAGAAAGAGGCGGCCGGCTAGTCGCGAGAGGCGAAAAACAGAGCCGAAGGAGGAGGCCGGAAAGCAAAGAGGATGAAGAAGACGAGGCAGCGAAGAAAGAAACCGACGGGATGGAGGAGAACGTGGAAGCTTGTAGAGGAACACGATGAAGAAAAAGAAGAATCGCGGACGAAGAGGAGAGAGAAGTTCTGAAGAGGAAAAGACCAGGGCACCGAGGACAGAAGTGGCCGTACAAGGCAGGAGCGCCACAAACAGTCCATAGAAATTCCCCGGCCGTAGAATGCAACTGCTTCTTTGTGTAGCAGCTTACACAGATAGCAGACCTGGAGTCCGTGTTTAAGCGAGCGTCGGTGTGCGCGAAAGCTCGCCAGCGCGCGGCTGTTATTTAAGCTTCGCATAATGGCAACTCTTTTATGCTTCTTGTGTCTTACATCTGAGACTGTGTCGCTCCAGAGGGCGCATTCATTCCCGTGAATGCCGTGCACGGGCCTCACAATGGCCTTCTCTACGCCGCCTGCAGCAGCTACGGCACACCACCGAGCTGCGCACTCAAAGTGCAGCCACTCTAAGGATGCGCAACGCGGTCGCCTTAGTTTACAGCCTTAGGATAACCACCGTGCTGCCCCTCTTTTCCCTATCTCTATCCGCGGCTCTAGCTCTTCCTGCACCGCGACGACTCTTTTAGCGACCTCGCGTCCTCTTGGTCGCCTTCTCCGCGTCTTTGACGGGGCTTCCGGTTTGATAGTTAATTTGCATCGCGACCTTAACGAGACCGGGCTTCCTCTTAGCTTTCTTCGGCTCTCGGATTCCAAACGGAGAGCAAGAAACTTGAGGCCGCTCGGAAGATTCGACTCGCGGTACGGATAGGGGATAAAAAATCGAGATTACGATAGGAAGAGGTAACGTCGTCCGAACAATTGTTCGTGGAAGGGACGCGAAACGAGGCAGGAGAAACGGCGCAACCCCCGGCTCTCGGCAACTCTTTCATTTATTCCGCGGGGGCAGTCGATAGGAGAAAAAGCTCGATCCGCAAACTTTTGTGTCGCTCGTTCCGGCGGCGACCTTCCGGGGGAGGGCGACTTTCGAGGCCGGTTTATCGTCGAACGATCGTTTCTCCGAATAATCGCGAACGTGCCTAACGATCGTGGCCGAGGTGGTTGGTTCGTGCACACGAGGCACGCCACCTTGCGATCGGTCACAAAACAGCGACACAATAACCGGGCCGCAACAATGCCGAGCGACAATGCAGCGCCACCAACACACCGGCGAGCCGAATCTATTGTCTGTACTTCTCTTGTTCTCCTTTCATCCCCTGCACTTCCACGACGAGCCGCAAAGAATGAGGGAGAGGCCCGGAGAATCGAGCTCCGCGGGGCAAGAAGGGAGGAAAGCTATCCGCGAATGTCGCGACCTCGCGGGACGACTTTGTTTAATTGCGCTGACTCGATTAGACCACCACCGCTATCTCTCTCTCCCCCTCTCTCTCTTTCGTTTTGTCAACTCGCTCTGGTTCTTCTACATTGTATACATTTTCACGCTCCACCGCCAATGCCATAATCATCGCTCTTCGAACAGAAATTCGATAGACCGTTCTCCAATGACGTGATCTTTCCACTTGCCTTCCCCATTCACGCTACCGAGGACGGTACCGAGAATGCCTCTACCTATTGGGAACCAGTTCCTGGTCCATTCGAAACCTTTTCTATTCGAACAGAATCGAGGCTGACCGTCAGGAGGATCGCGCGATTCCCCTCGCGAATCAAAAATGCAACTATCAGCAGATGGGGTGGGTGGAGGAGAAGATCGCCTACTTCGGGAAGACCGGCCAAAAGAATACGGAGTACCGGAGAGTAAGGAGAGTACCTTCTCGCGGGAAGATGTACGTGAGAGGGAAGAAGAAAGACGACACGGGCGAGAGAGGATGCAGAGGGAGAAAGAAGGAGAGAGAATCGGCCACCCCACTCATCCTCCCGTCCGTCTCATTGTGTCGGACGATTGTCTTAGAATAATGGCGGAGACTCACAATAGTGACTACAATGCTTGCTCGTCTAACAATGCGGTGACGTCACGCAGCGGCGTGTACGTGAATGTACCGGCACGGGCGCCCCGACGCCGTGTGCGTCGTCTCTTTAGAGTTCCTCTTTCTCCCTCCACCTTTCTTCGCGGCTCCAGCCATCTTTCTCCCGCACCCCCTCGCCTGCATCCCCTTTCCGTGATTCTTCGTTTTGTTATTCGCAGCCCGATCACCCACTTACGCTCGAGTAAGGTTCAATTAACGTTAGTCCCGAAGATTGCGCGCGATGGATACGATTAACGAAGGTCCCAAACCTGAGGAACGGCGAAACGATCGTCGTTTCGGTTTATGCAAAAAGAGGGTGGCGCCTACCGGACGAAAGGTCAATGGAAACGAGCCGACAAAGGCTTCGAGTAAAAAGATGAAACGATGTAACGACAAAATTTGTTTCCCCCGCACAATGTGTCCCTCTTTGAGAAAGACAAATCAGCTTTCAGCCGCTACCTTTTCCGTCCTTGTTACATCGATCAAGTCAGACTTTCATTGGTCGCGTGTACGGACCCAGAACACCCTTCGGGGCACCCCTGCGTGACCGTGGATTCGGTCAAGTCATCCCCAGGGATGACTTCGAAGCGCGGTTCCGCTCCCCTTCCTTTGTTACGCGATAGAGCAACGGTTAACGGGGTTATTAAGCGAAACGATAGACGCAATTACACGTCGACCGTTCCACGCATATCGAGGACAATATTGACGAAACATGTTCTAAATAAACGCAATGGAAAAAATAAAAAGATTCGTCGCTTAACAGATTAAATGACAAACGAAACGAGCACCATTCTGTGCAGAGTAACATCTTCGGGGATGCTTTGCGAATAATAGCTCGAGCGCGAAAAGGAATCACGTCAATGGGATCCCGCGCCTTGGGCACGCGAGAAGAAGCCTATCGACGAGATAAGAATAAACCGGCGCGACTTGAGCGCGTGAATGGAGCCGACTGTTAATTAATACCAGCATTCAGCTGTCGCATTAAATTGCACGAATTGTACGGCACCGCCGACGCTGCGTTTTGCAAAGAGCAGGTGCACGCTGAAAAGACTCTTATTAGCAAATAGCACGGTGCACCGAGCGGAGCTGATACACGAGCGAATCGAAAGAACGGAAGGAGGATCCTCTTCCTTGTACGCGGCCGCGAATCCAGCAGAATCTCGCAAAGGTGGAGAAAGCCAGACTGCACGAGTGAAGCTGGAGGAAGGGACGAAGGAAGAGGTGAGTTCTTTCGACGCGAACGAGATCGCGAGACGTTACGCGCCGCGAAGGCTGAGGATTTAAATACCTTTTGGTGGATCTGAAAGCTGTCTTTGGAAAGGGGTTGCGTTTCAATCGCACGCGACTAAGGAAACTACGAACACCTTTTGTATCCCCTTCTTTTCTTACAGCTAATTCAATTAATTTTATGTTACTCTAGATTCGAAAGGCTCTTAAATTCATAAACCAAATTCCCAAGCACCCCCTAATTCAATCTCAAACTTCCCCGTGTAACTTCTCACAAATATTCAAGTAGCTAACCAAACGCTGAACCGTTTTAATCGCCTCTTACGATAAATAAAGGTTGCCGTGACTGTGTTTTTCCCATTTACAGAAATAAATATACGAAATCGATGTTCACCAGAAACGAAATGATATTGCAAGGTAACCGCGGGACGAGCACTCGGTTTGTTCGCCGCGTTTCAACCAACAGGAACGTCCTTTTCAGGCCTCGTCGTTTGATGAACGAGAAACGATCGGCGACGTTCAAAGCGATCTTGCGCGCGGCGGGAGGAACGACGATAGCACAAAGATTTCGCGAAAGGGGTGGAACGGGGGGGGAGGAGGGTGATGGGAGGGTGGTTGGAGGCAGGCAGAGGAGAGAAAGAGATAAAGGGAACCCAGAAAGACAGGGGTACATTGTGCCGGGCCGCTTGATACTTTATTCCGTATAAAAGGAACGACGGAACAATGGCGGGAACGCGGAAGAATGGAATGAAATGGGACCGAGGGAGATGGATCGGGAGAAAGGGAGAAAGACAGAGGCGCACTCGCGCCAGTGTGAAGACTCATCACTCTGTAAACAATGCGAGAAGCGAGAGTGACTCAAAGAGTGGCGGGATCCTCAGAGTCCTTCCCTCGGTCGAGAGACGGAGAGAGAGAGAGAAAGAGAGAGAAGAGGGAGGAGTGATATGGGGACCGGAGACGAGAGTCCATCTACGCTTTCATTTTTCTAATATTTCGACTTTCTTGATTGATTTCGGCTTTCTTCGTCGACTTTGTGGTCTCGCGAAAAGATTACGCACGGATCTCTGATGGATTCTGTCTGGTCACAGTCTCACGGATTATAATGATCAACGAACATATACGTTTAATATCGAATAATCCTGATCGATCGCTTTTTTTATCCTACTGATTGCTAAGGCTTCGAGTTACGTCTTTTGAAAACAAGTGTCCCCCATTGCTTTGCAAATATTACACGGACGCATCAATGAATCCTGCATTCTCAAGCAACCATCCTCAAAATTGTTAGCGTGTTAATCGTGCTCTCCGAAGAATTATCTCCTCCCGCTCGTAAAGCTTACAATAGGTGGATAAAAATGGTAAGATCGAAGCTCTTCGATCGTTAAAAGCGTGCGCGTTCAAAGAAGGCCGTAATCGTTACGGCAAATGGGATCACTCGCGGATCTAGGAAACAGCGTTCGCGCAAAATTCCAGCGACGCCGGGCGTCTCGACGTCGTGATCGTCGTGGTCGTTGTTAGGCAGAGGGCTCACAAAGCTATCGGCCAAGCAGGGGCCGCGGTATTGTTGGACGAAGATAGGATTCCTTTGATTGTCCGGGACTGTGCGAAACCGTCCAGGAGCGAAGGGAGGAAGAGGCGAGAGGCACTGGCAGGGGAACCCGCTTTACATAACGCGTTATCCACCGCGACAATGGCCGCCGAGAGCCGCGCCTCGAGAAAGAATCGTTTGATGTCGAAGGATTCATCGCGGCCGTGCCTCAAGTGAAAGACCGACGAGGAAGAGAAAGGGGCCAGGAAATAGAGAGGGAGTGGAACAAGGAGGGCTGGAAAATTAATTTCAGCCGGTGAACAGAGAGGGAACGAGAGGCATCGGCTCTGGTTGAACGCTTTAGAATAGCCGAGCAAGACGGAGAAACCTTTCGACCGTCCGGGATCGAAGCGCGACGTCGCCTACGAGCGATTTTTTATCGCCGTTATCGGCACGCTCGACAAATGGACTCTCCTTTCGTCATAAATATCATGTACATCGATATTCAATTTTCTGTTCACCGTAGACCATTTGTATGTCTAACCGATAATCGAAGCGCTATCTGTTTAATTTCCTTCCTTTTGGTAGCTACCTGTCGTAAGAGAAGAACGAGTGGACTCGTCTTCGCGAACTTGAAAATTTCGAAGGAACGTAGTTTCGTGTTCGTACGAAGCATACAGGAAACAGGAAGGAATTCATAGTGGGCTCTTGAAATGATTCTTGTCCGTCGACTACAGGTTGAAGAGACTCAAATGTGCCGCCGATGGCACGAGGGTGCGCGGCGCCAAGCCAGGGTAAGTCCCATAGAAGTCGGTGGAAAGAGAACGACAAGCAGAAGAAGACGACCCACAAAGAGCGAGGACGGGAAAGAAAGGCGAAGGGGGCGGGATGGGGGTTGAAAATATTTAGACATCCGCGAAGGGATGAATAAGACTAAATTGTATCCACAATGCTGTCTCAGAGGCAGACGCGCTCTGAATAGCCTTAATAAACTCGCTGAATCCTCGGAAATATT
Organism: Tetrapedia diversipes; assembly: GCA_033822845.1. Taxonomy (NCBI): domain Eukaryota; kingdom Metazoa; phylum Arthropoda; class Insecta; order Hymenoptera; family Apidae; genus Tetrapedia; species Tetrapedia diversipes. Next base: position 289,538 of record JAOPTO010000601.1, on the reverse strand, counting down.
TCCAAGCCAGAGGAGTACCGAATGCGGCGAAAACTCTTCTCCTCCCTGCCCTCCCCCCTCGCCCCCGACTTCGCGTTCTTCTCGTTCTAGCAAAGCAACCACCCCGGACCATCCCTCGCGGCCAACACCGCCATCCTCTGCCCCTCTTTATCGTATACGTATCCGCGAGACGTGAACGTGACAGGGCCCCTTGAAAATTTCCTCGAGGGCCTCCGCGCGACGAAACATAGAAATCGGGAAAAACGCAAATTTCTCGATATCGTTCTCGACGATCCTTCGAATCTCGAGACACTTCAGAATTAAAAGAAACTCGCACGAGAATCGCATAAAATTTTACGAGAAAGATCAGCGTTCGATTTGTGAAACGTGATTTGTGATAAATAAGGACACAGTTCTACCATCTCGCTGTTAGGGTCGCGTCAAATGGGTGTCAGACGCGTGGCAGAGTTCACGCACGGTTCTCCCATCGATCTGCATAATACATAGATTTGCTACCTGCTGCGAGATACACTTTTCCCTGCATTAGGAAAAGAGCATTCGCTCGTTTGTCCCACAGAGCGATCTGTTTAAAGCTCACCCCTGTGCGCCCCACACAGCCTACCAATTTTCAGGAGGGTCTAGAATCCTGCCAGGATTCCTATCAAACTAACGCGTTTAGATAATCGCTCCAACTAATGCAAATGTAAAGCAGTGAAAAGTACCGATTTTTCCTACTACCTAGCAATTCCTTCGAACCTAAATCGATAGGTCGTTACGCGTCGACAGAGATTGCACAAGTTCAGCTTTAGCGATTCGTCAGGGAACAACGACGACGACGACGACGACGACTACAATGAGCACGACGAGAAACGCGAACACGTCGAACGCGGTGCACGAGGTACGAGCGAAACGAGCTGCGTGGAAGGGTGCGGAAAAGGAAACGGCAGGAGGAAGGGGCAGGTGGAAGCGAAGCCGGGCAGAAACGGATTCACGATTTCGCATGAATCGCTAGTTACTGAATAAAGTCCTTTCGGCCGGGTTGGCCGTAGCCGGCGGTGGCTGACTTTACTTTATTATATGTATATTCGCTGCAGCAGGATGGAAGAGGGTTTTCGCGGAGTTGAAGGGACTCGGAGGGTGGACGGGGCGGCTGGCGGGGGGAGGGTGGCGGTGGGTGGAGGTAGTCATTCAACCGTGCGGTTCTATGAAATCAAAGGCCACATTGTCACCGGAATTACCTCCATTCGGAAACGACGTATTCAGGCTAGCAGGCGCACGTGGAATTAACCCTATTTGTTTGCCGCCTTCGAGTCGCGTGTAACGAAGCCACGATTTATTCGCGTATGCCGCACGAGGGACACACGGATCGTGTGTATGCTGGTGGATTCAGCGGCCGGAATCGATAGGACGCGCACGGGCGCCGGGATATACGAAGGAAAAGGAGTTTGTTCCTCGACAAGAATCCTGAATCGCGGCTAATGACTCGTTACCAGTCGTTCGTTCTTGAATAAAATCCGCGCGTCAAACGGGACGACGACGTGACGGCACCGGCGTTACCGCCGCTGCTTTATGCTGAAATACCAATTACGCGGACATGACGATTAAGCGAAATAGCCCTTATTGAAGCGTGTCGCCGTGACGACGCAACGATTAGACCAACGTCGGACACTGGGACTCCGGAATTTCATACGTGGGGATTTTTTTGTTTATAATTTTAATAGGTACAATAGACCGAGACAGAAATTACAGTACGATTTCGTAGCCTATGGTTAAAGCTATATCGGATTTCTGAACAATGCCACGAAGATTCTGTATTTGGGACCGATTGACGGTGAACAGAGAAAACGCGCGTGGACATCTATCGTTTTCCCGATTGGAAGTGCGGCCGAATTTTATTGATTAATTGATCGACGATCCGTCATCGAGGTAGTTCACCAATAGGGTTATTATATAGGCTATCGCGTCGACCCTGTCAGCTGTTGGCATTACGGTTAAACCCACCCGAAATTTCACGCCTGCAGATGACACCGCCTAATTCACCGGCTATCCCACGCTGCGGCGGTATCGGTTTAGAGATTGGACTAGCCGCAGTGAATTTTCGTTTATTACGAGCAGGTGTAAATTATAATTATTTCGGTAACATCTGCCTACAGCTAACGGTCTTGGAACACTATTTAGAGCTGGGAAACGAGAAGGTCTCTCCATCAATTACATCGAACGTTAAATTCTCCACGCCTCTCGTTCCATAAAACTAATGTCTTCTGCTAATAACCGAATTAAGACCAACGGGAAATCAATTGACTGCCAATATGAAGTCTGCCAACAAAGGCCTGATGGTTGACTAATTTTCTACTCTGAACCAAAAATTGATCGAATTTTTTTTTTAAACGAAAAGAACCATACGGTTCGGAGGATGAATGCATTCAAAAATAAAAATATCTATTCAGCCACGTGCATTTTCACAACCACACAGAAACATGTTCACAGGTGGCTACAGTGCTTGCATGCAGATTTCAATGGCGCAAAACGTGGCAAAGGGGATTCGCAGGAGGTGCATTATTTCAGAAGCTTTCAGAGAGCAAGATACTTGCGGTCGCGTCGAAGACCGCTGACGGAGCACCTCGTCTCCACCCCGAAACCGCCACCGAACCACCCCCATTCCGCCTACGATAACAATGGTCGATTTTAATACACCTCGCGCGACGAGGGTGAACGAGATGGACGAGTAACGAAGGGGAAGACGTGGTGCACGTTTGACGTGCGTCATGCAAACAAAAGTTGAGGCGGGAGGTCGAGAGAACGAGAAAAGGAACCACCGAAAGGAACACGACATAAGACGAAGAGACCTGGAGGACGAAGACAGAGCAACGATTAAGAAAGCGGAAGAAGAAGAAGAACAGAAAAGACGACACGATAGGTCGAGTGTAGGTCGAGGAAAGAGGAAAATAGAGAGGGGCGAGAGAAGAAGGGCAGAGCAGCGTGCAAAAGCGCACGCAAAGAAAAACAAATGAACGCTGCCTAGCCGAAACAATTGAAGCCTGCGTGGAATAGGGGTTGCTGGCCTTTTATGTTGCCCACCCTCTATGCTAGCCACCCCCGACCAACCACCACCTTTCCCCAGTGTGCCTAACCCGCAGCTATATCCAACGCCACCTCCACCAGCGCCTCGCCTCTTCTTCCGTCAACCCCCTACCCCCATTTTTATTCCCCCGGTTTTTGGCCCTCCGCCGCTAACCACCCCCTTCTGCCCCCCTTGCTCCTGCGTTTTGCCTCGACGGGACTCGAACGAGGATATTCGAGCGATCGTTCTGATGAGGCCTTTATGCGATTCGCGAGAGCCTTTCAGCCGCGCACGCCTCGGATAAGAATTTCAATTTCTCTCTAGCAGCGCGCGATTGTATCGGCGGTCGCTTATGCATCGCTGATCGCTTCCTCGTTTCCCAGGGATAGGACTCTTTATATACGCTTTTCTTTCCTTTTTTCTCTCCCTACCTATTTTTTCCTTTTCAACCGGACCTGTCCCCCGAAGTGGTTTTCGAGCCGGATTTCGGGAAACAAGCATCCCGATTTTGCAACGAAATCGCGAGTCGCGAATGAAGATCCTCCACTACGGTCCCTTGCCCATTGGTAACAATGAGACTGCTCTTTCTACTCCCCACTCCCCCCATTTAAAGATTCGAATAAAATATGCGCTTGAAATATCATGGATAATTTTTTATAATATAATTTAGTATAGTCATTGTATCTTATAATTTTATTATCGTGTTATAACCGCTTGAACGATTACTTTTGTCTTTAAATAAAATGCAGTTTATGTATCAATTATAAATTGATCTTAACATCAAGACTGATCCTATACTAGTTGATATCACCAGTTTATTGAAGAGTTCGTACTAACAGAGATTAATCCTATTACCTTGAATTTCAAGAAAATATACTGAAGTCTGCAGACTCGATAAAACGGTAAATTAAAAAAATAGTACTATGTAAACATGTATCGTGTAGTTAGAATAGAATACTTATATCTAATCGATGTTAATCTAAAAAAACGCGTAATCATGGCGCGAGACTGTCGCGCCGCGGTTCCGTTGTAAGCAGGTGAAACCGTGAACAAGATGCAATGGTGTGAAACGGTGAACGGGCACCGATCGAGCGCTTAAAGAGTAGCATTTAGACCCAATGCACACGAGGCGTTTTAACGCGCGTCACCTCCCCCTATTCCTCATCATCCGCGAAAATTAAGAGGTATCGCAATAATGTTGCCAGTTAATGTATACTTCCCCGTATTATAATTCAATAAATTTCGAAAGCGTTACAAGAAATACGCGTACAACAATGTTCCCTTGTGTGCAAGGGGTCTTTAAAAAGGAAGAAAAGCGTACTTACCAATTCGATGTTGCAGAGAACTTGGTACACGGCTACATAAATCAGATCCCCAAGGATGATAGAGATACCGCACTCTAACAGCCACTCAGTCAAAGCCAAATGTCATAGCAATCCGCGAGCACTACATCGAGCCTCGTCGACGCGCGTGTCATGTCAAAGCAAAATTCAAAACCGAAATTCCGAGTATTGTCCTCTTGTCATAGCGTCAGTCACACGCGAATCCGAGAATCACGGTACCACTGAAATTGGCCGCTGCCCGCGAAACAAGACGCGATAAAAACACACGAGGAAGCAAGGACGCGTACTCTACGTATTTTGTATTCAAGGACACGTTACAAAAACACCCGTATATTTTACTTCTCAAAACGCTTCACATTGCATAAGACGTGCATTCGCGTGGTATCCCGCCAAAACTGAAACCGGAAACGAAGAAATTTTTTGGTCCACGTAACGCGAGAACTCCTATTGGTTGCTCTTTTTTGCAATAACGAATCATCGTTCAGAAACATCGACTACGCTGGTCAACAGCTAGGTTAGGTCCATGGTAGACACCCGCGAAATGACAAATTCCAGTAGACGCTAATGACGAAAGTTTTCACATAATCGATGCAATTTAGGTGAAATGTCCCTTTTAGAGAGTCGCTTTCTCGTTTACTCGCAACGTGATACACTGTCAACGCAATATTCGGCACTAATATTGCACTCCACGAAAGATGACGAGCACTTATCACTCCGAAACGTACGGACGCGTACATACTTTTTTTTCGACACGGCGACGCTTACAGACTTCCCGATACGTTTAAATAAGACAAACAGCCCGTTGATATACGTGCTTACACATGACATTCACTGGGGTCGTGAAGAACGCGGAAGAAAAACAATTTCCGAGAATTGGAACGAGAACCGAGCCCTACCGCGTTGTTTACAGTATCGCGCGCAGCATGGAACTGCTCGTCGCTTCGTGCGACCGTATCCCCCCACCTTGACGTGACCCCCACTACTAACGCCTACGGCGCGCTACGACCCGTGGATTAGATACGTATAGAACGTACATCCAAAGGATTAATAATTTGATTTAATATGTATTGCAACTTGCAAAGGATGAAACATAGAAATTAATCATACTATACACAACACTGTTAACATGTTAAACCTATCCTAAAGATGTAAACTATTACGTTTATTAAGGATCAAACAAAAATGAAACATAATGACTGCCATGACTATTGAACAATTTTAACAATATTTTTTAAAAATAATTTAAAATAAAGCTAATAATTTAGATTGAGGCTAAAATTTTCCTTCATTAAGATATTTACTAAAAGGTTTACCATTGTTATTCGTAACGGAAGGGAGAATAATTAACCAAAGAAGGTATTCATAAAGCTTTCTCGATAAGAATACTTTAGTATCATAAAGAACAAAAGACAGAAGCTCGAAAGATTGTTACTTTTATTGTTGCAAGCTACAAGAAAAGTAACTGCAACAGAATTATTAGTGTGGTATTAAACGAAAGATTATCATAATTTATATAAATAGAAGAGTGACTTCAAGCTGAAACCCTTTACAATACGTAGACGTAATGTAATAATATAATAAATAACAATATATAAGGATGCAATAAATCATACTAAATAATTAAAGCATCTGATATGAAAGTTCATCGCATTCATCGTTTTTGGAAGAATTCGAGAACGATAGATTCGCAGGAAATGAGAATCCCCTCGGACATTTAACACGTCCTCGAGGCTCGCCCTTCGGACATCGAGGGTCCCACCTTCCTCCACCCTAAAATGAGCTCGAACCATACAGCAGGGGGCATTGTTACACCCAATCCCTCGATATCATCGTTGTCGATTCATTCGATACGTTGAAAAGAACTGCCCCTTTCTTTTCTTCACCGCGAAGCATATTCGTGAAGGACATGGCCAGACAGTCCGCAGGTGGCGTCCGATTCTTTTTTTAACTGGAATCAAAAAGGGACCAGGGGGTGGGGCAGGGAGGGAGAAGGACGCGTTTCCTTTCTATTACCGGGGGAAGAAAGAAACGAGGAACCCGGGGATGCAGGTTGGCTCATATGCATCGCAGTCGACGGCTAGAATGCGATGAGACTTCCATGGGCATTGTCGCGAAATTCCGTGGACGTAATTTCGAGCGGCTCCGAAGCTCCGCTATAAATTGCGCGGGCGATGAAAGAATCCTTTCACGAAGAAATATTGAATTGTCTCTTAAACAGAGTTTTAAATAGAGGTCTCTATTTCACATGTAAAACACGCTTTAAACGATGACTTCAAGCTTTAAGTAGATGCAATGATTTCCGGGAATCTGTCAACGTCACCAGTGGAATAGTAGCGAGAAAAATCTGGAGAACGATTGATTCACACTTGAACTGAGTGACGCCGTTCAAACGACTAACTATTATTCCATTATAGCACGAATTAACGACTACTTCTGCGCGCAGGCGTCGGCGAACCGCAGGAAACGATTATTAAGTCCGGACCGTTGTCTTCTTCTCCGAATGAGATGCAATTTATAATTCAGTCGTTTGTCCAGCGGTATCTAATTGCATTCGCTCCGAAGATCTCCGGATATGCATCTAATTGTTACAGTGGTTCCCACTTAAAAGCAACTTTGCATTCCCCTGTCCCTGTTAATACTACCATTGTACCTGGATCTTCGCTTAGCCATCGGTAACCCTGAACAATTACACAAATTATCCAAATCCTAGATCCATTGGAAAATTCCGAAAAGTTCTGTCTGCGCGAGGTGGATCAAGACGACACGTAGTCTGAGCCAACATAAAATCATCATCATTCTATTTGCCTCAATCAATTAGGCGTCCCCCAGCGTGATATCGGGTTACCTACCTTCTTCATTGGATCATCAATAAAAGCAATTGTTATCGGTACTGCTTCTTTCTCGTGCGGTTTGCTCCTCTGGTCCCGACACATCGTCGGAACTTATCCTTTAAATCGCAGTCAGCAAACTGCTATCATCCGAACACGGTTAACTCGTTAACTCGGAAGAACGAATTAACTTCCCAAATAGGTTACCAATATTTTGCGGATAACAATTACAAGTCAACGAGTTAACTATAAACCTGAAAAGAACTTAATACAGCAACGACCCTACTTGGTTCGTCGATAACTGAACACCAACGTCTAAGCTTCCCGGACATCGATTCACAATTTTTAATCGACAAGCAAAAAGGAAAAACGCGCCTCGGTAGGCGCACGCACCGCTTCTTATATCGTCTTAAGAAGACAATTGCCGAGGAAAGAATGGCACCGTAAATGTGATAGCGGGATAAAAGAATATGGAATAAGAACGGCTCGTTCGCTTGGTGGCCGCGACGGTGTTGGTGCTCGTACATGTACACAAAGAGGCGGGTTTGTGGACCGCGAGGGTGGAGGAAAGCCGAGGGGGCTCGCTGGTGGCACCGTGGCACCTATACATTTAAATAAATAGCGTTTCATTATAACTTTTGTGCGCGCGTTACTGTCCGCCTGACAATGCCTGAAACAAAGCGCCCTTCCATTGTTTTCGAAATAAAAGAGCGCCGGCCCCACGGCATGGCCGCCGACTACCGACGACGACCAAGCATCGTCCGTGCCGTCTCCAGCTTAGAATTGACACCGTCTACCTGGAATTTGCTGGACAACCTTGTACGATCGTCCTTTTTAATCGACAAGTTAACAGACTAATTTTCTGGATCTCAGCCACTCTATCGAAGCGATTCGCGCTGTTTCAACATGATGTACGCCTGCAGCATTGGCTACAAACACCTTAAATATTCTAAGACGCCTTTGGTCCTTCGCCTAGTGTACTCTAACTTAAGTTGCATATCCGAAAGAACGGATGTCTAGCGAATCTCCATTGAAATAAACACGTTAAAACTTAACGCGTTCCAATTTAAAGGGATAAAGCGACCAACGGAAAGGACTGCTCTGCGAGATACGAAGGCAAGGGATAAGAAAGTACGTCGGAGGCAAAAATAGAAATCTCAAGTGCGGTGAATACGAGTCGCGATGTAATTCCGGACAAATTTCAGCAAGAGGGATTGCAGCGAATCCTGATGCAATGAAAATCGCGAACGCGGCGTCTGTAAATAATGTATATACACACACACGACGTGTGCGCACTTGCCACGCAAGCTTCCAGAGTGCATAAAGGCCCCCGGTAAATATAGCTGGCGATATTGTGCACGCGGCCTGCTTTGTAAGGAGCCAGGTTGCCGTCTTAATATCGCGGGAGGAAGGATTAACCGCGGGACCCTGTCTAAGAATGGAAGGATCACGGTGGGATTCTAATTAAACGGAAAACAGCTTCATTAAGTTCGTAACTGCCTCGGGGTCATGCTCCATGGCTCCGTACCTGTGCCATGTTAACGCGAACCCTTGGATGCGCGAACTATGTAACGATGAGTCATGTATCCCGCCCTAATTACGTAACTGTCCGCAGACGTATCATCAAGACAAGTCGATCATCGGACTGATTTATCCTCGGAGCAACATGCGCGTTTTCGAAGCCGCGTCAGAGTCACCTTCAGAAAAAGAAATAGTCAGGATCCAGATGACACGATTCTAGATTGCCCACCCTGCTTATAGACAGTGGTAGCGCTGATACATCGATCAACGCCGTTAATTTCCTTTCGATTCAATCGGATCTAGTCGAGCTCATCGGATAGCGAAGGATCGATATTAAATGCAATTTTCGTCCCGCTTGAAACTGAATAGCTAGCTGGCACGGGCTGGATATTTATAAACCCTGCCACCGACTGTTCCGCGTATTTTCGCGATTTCGCGCCGTCCACTGCGGGCTTGAAAGAGGGAACACGAGGGTAGAGGAGGCGCGGTGTGGCGATGGCTGCGGAATCAAAAGCGGCGCAAAGTTGTCGCTGTGGATGCAGTTACAGTGGCTTCGTTACGTGTCGATTTGCCGTCCAGTTGAAAGACACCAATTTATAATTATTGCATTGAATAGACCGGCATCGTACACGGCAACTCCCTACCATTCGATATTACCACCCATTGTGCAGTTTAGATTCTATGCAGCTATCGCACTTCTCCCTCGCTCTCTCTTTCGCGTTGAATGTGGATTTTCGATTCCTCCCTATTTCTCGTACTTTCTCTCTCTCTTCCTTCATCCTTCCCTTTCTACCTATCGTATATTATTATTTATTATGCAAAACCCTTTATACGCTCCTCTATATTTGCTCTACGAACGAAAATTACGTTAGACGTTTCGCGAAGTAAGCACCGTTCCTCGAAAGTTCGACGATCTCCGTTCTATCCGCGTACCGCGTGTTACCAAAAGTTCGTTGATCGGTCGTACGATTAAAGAGACATCGTAAAACGTTAGGTTGAAGAAGCTTAAAAAGAATCCACCGCATACTCGGGGGCCGAGCATCGGGTCGCACCCTCTCGATTAACGCTTTCCGGCAGGTTCGCCGGTGGCTCGCGGCCGAGGGGCTAAGGAAAAAAAGAGCAACCAGACAAAGGGCCGGCAGATTGGCGATTGCAATTTGCAGAATGGACCCGCGAGGATGGGTGCGCATCGGGAAGAACGAAGAGCGCAGGAGAACGGAGAACGTCGACGGCAGAGAGGTTCGGAGGCAGAACGTAGGAGGGAAAAGATAGAAGGGGGTCGGGGGGAGGGGGCAGGCGGCGGAAAGGCAGAGGCAGAATGCAACGAATTCGAAAAGAGCGGAGCCCTGTGCCTGCATACGTAATGCCATCGGGCCATTGTCAACCGGCGCCGACCCCCTTTTGTCTCCCGCGGGGGCAAGGGGGTGGGCGGAGGACGGGCGAAAGGGCAGAGCTGCCCCCGGTACCGGTCGCGGGAAAATTCTGATCGCAGCCAGGGACCGATATCGATCTTCGGCCGATCATTTGCATGCTCATTGTTCGAGCATCCGACGACAAAAATTCCGGCGACGACGCCCGTCGAGAACAATATTCTCCGCAGCCGCGACGGCCTTTCCTTTTCACGCCCCTAGCGTTTCTAAGGGTTGAGGCAGGGCACAGGTGTCCGTGGCAATAAGCGTTCGCCGGTTCCGATTCTTCCGGCTGTTTATTACGTGGCGCCGCGTTTTTGGCGCCGATTGGACCTTCGCGACTTGTCGTTGTCGCCCCGGCGAACAGACAACAGAGGCAGAAGAATTTCGAAGTTCATCGCGAATCCACCGTGCCCCATATCAGCAGCCCTGTTTTTCGTGGGAACAGAAATCACAGGGAGGAAATCCTCGATCACGGAGACGCGCAGCGTTCGCCTTCCGACAAGCCGAATTAATTCGCGCGTGTTTGCACGCTCGCGCGACGCCGACAGACGTTCGTCTATGACGAGCGCGCGAAAGAAGAGCGCGAGAGCGTGGAAAGGGTGGGTGGCTGGAGATGGTGGAAGAGACAAGCGGAAAAGTAACAGACGGAGAGAAGAAAGATGGGACGGGGAGGAAAGGGAAGAGGAAGAGAGAGAGGCATCGGTGCACATATTTTTATGTCATCGCAGTAGAGGCGATGCATTGTTGTCGCGAGACAAAGGCAAATGTGGCGGAAAAATTGCGGAGGAAAGGCGAGGCACGGGGAGAATCCTGGCTCTGGGATGGGTGTCGGACTGCGAAAAAGAGCGGAAGAGGGATGGAGGATCCCCTGGAGGGAGGAGGGTGCTACACGCACGCGACAAAGCGGAATAGGTTAATGCCGGATCTCGCGCGATTGCATGACGATCCTTTCCACGGAACGCTACGCGGAATGTACGCTCGCTGGATAAATTCTGACAACGCAAACAGGAAGTCCCCTGTTGCGTAAAAATTGTATCGCCCTGCCATCGATCATCGAGTACCGTCGCGATTAAAATTTATCCCGCCGGAACGCGTTATATTTTTAATGCCAATTTTCTTGCCCCGTTCGAGTTAAAATTGATGTTCCGCGAGGGTTGGTCGGCAGCATCCCCGACGGGAGAATTCGCCGAAACGTATGCCGGGCCGAAGGAAACGACTCCTGGCGCAGGATAGAGAGGGAGGGGGAAGAGAAAAAACGAAATCGGGGTAGAGGAGACGCAGCAACTACAATTAAGCCAGTCAGTCCGTGGCTGAGTTGTTCCATTGAGAGAATTGGCCTGCACAGGCAGCGAACTATCGAGCAGAATTGAGAGCCGACGGGGAGATTTCGCAGATTATCAAGCATCAGTTGCCGGGAAGAATAAGCAACCGCCAACCGTCATTTAACTTTAACGCTCGAACTGCCCTCGTCCGCACCCCCGGCAACCCCCGAGGGCCTCCGCTGGTCCATGCTAATTAAATCTGCCTACGTACCTACCCCCTCCGCGGTGTTGCCCTCGACTAGACCTCTTCGTCGACTTTCTGCCCCTTCGAACCATTCCGATGATGCTACTTTATTTGCGTGCACCGCGACTCCGGCTATTTCCGTCATCTTATCGACATCATTATTTTGTATTACCTTTTTCTCCTGCACTTATTTTTAGTAGCAAAAAGGACACGAGAACGGTCCGAAAAAAGTTGCTCGTTAAAATGGAAATGCATCGTCCGATGTCCACCGTTATTCTCCTGATTAGAATTCTGCATTATCAGCGAAAGGAAGCTCAAAGAAGACGTTCCAATGCATCGTGTCAAGGAGCATAATATCGTGGAACAAAAGCGCTCGAAGTTCTTTGAAAGAACCATGCTGCATTCATATTCGTTGTTTCTTGAAAACAGTATGGATCGCTGTCTGACGCATAAGCGACCGGAACTACTGGCTTACACGACCCACTATCCCGCGCAAGTTTCTTCGCGTGCTCTGAATATTCCCGCTCGTATATGGAGCAGTACTGGCATTCACTGTTTGTCATCGTTAGAGTTTCAAGACATGCCATAGCTTTCTACCAAACGTTAAGACCGATATCTTGTATCGATCGAAAAATTCCGATTGCCATGCACGCGCAAAAATTCAAATCGCGCAGTTCTCTGGCATTTTTGAGTTTTGGCTTGGTCGTAGATTTTTCTCGCAGTATGCACGCTCAGAATTGTGTCTTAGCGATGGCACTCTCGTATTCATTTGATTCAGCTATGCAGCTTACCCCCGACGAGGCGCAGGGTAAAGCGCAGGGGTATGTGTTATTCGTTTCCACAATAGCGTCATTGTTGGAGCATTGTGCTTCCATCCCATTCCGTAGATTCGTCGCGAACACTTTACCTCCTACTCCTTGCTCCTCGCGAATACACGTATACGTGCTTTACACGCACGACAACCTTTCTTCTTCTTCTTCTTCTGGTCCTAGTATTCCTTCCACTGTCACCCCGTCAGCGTTACCCCTTTACCAGTTCGCACTTCTATCCTTCTTGCTATTAGATGGAATAAAAGAACTGAGAGTTTCTTGATCAATATCGATTCTCCGAGAAAAAAAAACGTACCCTGCGATCATTCTACGAATAGCAAGAAATTAGAAACCATCCGGTAGACAATGGATTATAGCAGTATACAATGAATTGTCGAACAGCGAGGATTTGGAACGTCACTCGGATCGTTAAACCCAAGTCTATAACTAACGTTATCGAGTTTCCAGTATCACGTCTAAGCTAGTATCCCGGCAACAGCAAGCTGTGAATCTAAATGCGTGCTCCGCGAGCATAAACCTCCGCGAATTACTATGTGGCTCGTCCAGGAACGATGCCTGATTAACGACGGCACGATATTGTCCCGGGGTTGCTCGAAAAGGGGGACAAGGGACAGTAATGCGCTCATCTCCCGTGCACAATAGAACAATGCGTTCCATAAGTAAAGCGCCACCACTCTCACGAAATATACACGTGCACACGCCGCCGCTGTTGTGTACACACCTCCGAATGAACCCCACACTTAAATGTCCCGAGTATTCACGGTGAGACCCGTTCGAATGGTCTGCAAACTCAAACACCCTGATGGATCGAACGATCTTCCGCTCTTTGCGCGCCTCTTTGGATTTATCGGTTGTTCGGACTGAAAATCTCAAGCTTATCCAACGACAGGTAACCTTGCGAGTAAAAAGGGAAAACAGCGGAGGAATCGATCGGTGGACAGAGGTAGCAACCGAACGATCGAAAGGCAGGAGTACGAATCCAGGATTGGGCGAACATTGGGAAACCACTTAAATCCCCAAAGTAAGAAAGCGGCTCGGAAGTCGACGCCTAAAGTTCACAATGCTCAAGGTAAGAGAACGAAAAGACGGACGGACGCGCAACAACGAGGAAACAATGAGTCGCCGTCGGCCGAGGAGGACGAACGAGCGAGCCACCGTCAAACAATGCGCCGAAACAATACGAGGAAGGAGGATGCCACCGCGTAACAATGTGGACAATAGACAGATGGGCACAAAGAGAGATAAAGAGAGAGAGAGGGAGGAAGGGAGGGAGGGCGTAAAAGAGAAAGCGAGCAAAGAGAAGAGAGAGAAGGAACTAAGAGACAGAGGATAATCGCGAAAAGCGCGAGCGCCAGGTGGAAAGAAAGGTACGGTCACCGGCAAGAGAAAAGGAAACAGAGAAAAGCGGAGGAGATCGCGGCTAGCGCGGAATCCGGACAGCGAGACCAGCCCTAACGCGGACAATATGACTCCCGCTTCCGCTTTCGAGAGTAAAGCGGAAGAAAAGATGTGGATCAAATGTCTCATTGTTTCAACGTTTTACCAGGGCCATCTCCGTACACGGATCAATTAATAAATCCGTTATTATCGTTAATTCGTTCTCCACCCGTACAAAAAATGAAGAATGATCGGTGGACGGTTGAGGGTAACCCAATTCGCAGGGAGAATCGAGCACGATCGTTCGCAAGCTAAGAAGAAAAGCCTTAAGGCGTGTCCGCAAGCGGAATCGCGACGCATGCCGGCCGGCTGCTACGAGCTTTATGATCGAAAGAGAGACAGCGCGGAGGATGGGTTAACAATAAGCGCGAGCGAGAAGGAGAATGTCAAGTGGACATTGTTGACGGTGACAATGCCGCTGAAATTGCCGGAGAACAAAGAGGTCTTATGATGACGCTGCTGGCGAGCGAGCGAGCGAGCGAACAAGCGAATTGAGCGAGTTGCTCGTGGACAGGGACTTCCCCTATATTCTCCTCCGTGCTGGCCCGCTCTTCGAGCGCGCCCTCTCTTTCTCCCTTGGCCGAATCAAGCGCCAGAGAGCCGCGTTTCATCTTCGTCGTTCAACGAACACACCGCGCCACCCCCTGTGTATCGCATGGCATTATAATCATCAGCTCTATCGCGACGCCTGTGTCGATACTCGTGAATTAAGCACCTTGATCCATTAAGGACCGGCGTACACTCGTGTGCTCGGAGTTAACGGGTCTGTTTGGCATTGTTTTAACGCCGCGGTGACGGTGTGCAACGCGTTAACGCCACGACTGATAACGCGTTAACGGTATTACGTCGCTGCTTCCGTGATCCAAATGTGTTTAACTTGCTGACGCATTCGAGAACGACGATGCTGTCGCAGAACTACCCCCGAAAATCAACGAGTTTCGCTCGCTTGTCTTTTATGTATCTCCTATCGCACGATTCACCCTCCTAACGATATTCACACCTTGCAAAATTGCCGTTAACACCGATGATCGTCGTCTCGTTGAGCCTTCGTCGACCGATAAAATTGGATACCACGAACGAGTCAAGCGAATTAATCAACAGCGGGGAAGGATCAAGTTCACGCAAAGAACTCAAAGAATCGTTTTTACTTCTCTCAGATCGGTGAATATTTAAAGCATCGATGGCGCTCAAAACTTCGAGGCTGCGCCGCTCGTGTTCTTCGTCCATGAAGAAATGTGCCGCACCCGTACATTTTCGCCAGTTTTGTATGTATACTCGCGGCAGAGAGAGAAAGAAAGAGAGGGAGAACAAGAAAGAGAAGAAGAAAGAGAACGAGCGAAAGAGCAAAGAGAAGAGCTCTATATACGTACATAGATCTGTATATGTATACATGCAGGTATACATCGCCATCGTTCCGTGCTTTCATTCGTTCGCGGAAAGAAGTAAAGAGCTTTGTCGCCGCGGCATCAAAAGCTTGAATGACGCGACGATGAAAGAAGGAAGTATCGGTACAAGAAACTGCACAGTGAATACTGAAAAGAATGTAGTCACGGGAATAAGGAGGACAGGGAGAGGACAGGGGCGGGATGGGAGAAGGAGTTAAAAAGGAAAGGAAAAGATAGCGAAAACTGGAAAAGGAAAAGGAGGAGGGAACGGGAGGTGCATTGCGGGGAGAAAACCTTCCAGGGAAAGACCGATAAAAGTTTCTGCCTCGAGACGGATATTGGAAATGCGTTCCTCGATCGACTACCACGATTTATTAATTAATTCATTCCCATTTTTGTGAGAAATCGAGAGACTGTCGTAGTAGAAAATTCGCACGAACTTTCGAAGCGATCGCGGGAAAAGCTAATACCGGCATTTTCGCTGCTCATTATGATTATTCAAATTAACAATCATTGTCGCCTCCTGGCTCAACGACCGGGGAACACGTATCGCATTATCGCCGGACACGGAAGAGTTCTTATAATTAAATGGGACGCGCAAAACTATTACATGCCTTCAAAGCGCGAGCCTCCGTTGTTTATACAGGGTGTCCCGTATAGGCGGCCCGTGGAATCACGGCGAAATGACGTGAAGCCAGAAGGGGAGAGGAGAGGGCTGAAAAGCCGTACCCGCGGCAGCGTATGCAGATAATCGGTACAAAGCCTTTCGTCGAATGACAAAGGAGAGCAGTGGCCAGCCTCGTGGTTCTCTTGCATCTATATGCCAACGCGTGCGTACCCGCTCGCATTCAGTCGGTATTATTATACTGGGTGGCAGCGTGCTACCGCAAGAAGCCCAGTTTCGACGGCTTTATTCCAATCGTTAGAACGATACAGGGGTTGTTTCGCGTGTCCCTTGAATTCCGTCGCGGATCTAAGAAAATACACGAACAAATCATAGCTGCCTGATCCAACGAAGGAACGAACGGTGGACGCGAAATGATTTAATTAGATGAAATACTTCGGAATTATCGGAAATCGTGTACTCCGATCGGATCGTACGGTACCAGAATGGCTTTCCTCGAGCGCGTCGGCGGCACGTCAGAGGGCAACATCTTACTTCGATAAAAGTCGCGGAAGTCTATTAATCACTGGAGCGCATTGTGACATTCAACCGAGCGGCATTCAAGGTTTCAATATTATCGATACTCAACAGCGGGGCCAGCATCCGCGTCTATTGAAAGAGAGTTTATCAATAGAGCGCAGGACACTCTTGCTGTATCCGCCTGTAAAGAGCTCTAAGCATGCCGAGGCTTCTCGTACAATGTTTCGAAAACGATGACCGCCTGTGGCCAAGAATTCTTCAGGCAAGGTAGACGCGATTCATTCGTTCGGATTTACTACGTAACCTATCCCTAATTGTCACGATATCTACGATATATCGCGGACGAGCGAAGATCTTGAGAGAACTCAAGTTGTGTGTGATAAATGGGAAAGTAGGCGAAAAAATCGGATTAGAATTTATTTTTTGGGCAGTTTGACCAGCCGAGCACGTACGTAAAAGAAAGGATCTTCAAGGTATCAAAAGGGTGAAAATAATCTGAGTTAAGGGGATTTCCTGGAAAAAATGTTTTTCCTTAAGGCAACTTCATACGAATTTATACACGCTTTGTAATCGTCCTCTTTAAATATCTTGTTCTCGGCTCGGTATTCCTAAAGACTCGTCCGATTAAGTTTAAGGAGAATCAGAACGTCGTTGTCAGACATCGCTTCTCGCTGCTTCCAGACTGCTTCTCGTTTTCTCGCGTATCTAATTATCCGTCCCATTTTCGAGCTCGTCGAAGACATCGTGCGCAGCGAAAGACACGCCTTCGTGCATCGACGTTCAGAATGGATCCACCGTTAATCCGGCCGGCATACAAATAGAAAAAGGCACGAGAGCCCGGACGAATTCGCGGAATGCACGGTCTCCTGACCAACAGACGATTCTCTCCACGGTCCAGTTAGACGATACGGAATTAAGCTCGGAAAGTACTCGGCGAGTACCGGGGACGGTGAAATACCGGGCCTATACGGCTATAAAGAGCGACAAAAGGATACCGAGTGGGCGACGAGCATTGAATGTACGAGAAAGGATTGTGTGCCAGCGAACGCTGCTGACGATGGTAGCGACGTTGCTGTTGCTTTTGGCATACGTGTGTCACGTGCCGGGCTATGTGTGTCTGCGGCCTGCTTTTCGGTGTATCCGTGCTGTCGGCAGAAAAGAGGAGTATTTTAGCCCGCGTCCATATGAACGTAGGGACGAGCGAAACAATGTAGCTTTTGTGCGAGAAAGAAACGGAAAAGCCAAGCCAAAGAGAGAGCCTAAGAGCGATTGAAATGCTCGGCCGTCTGTCTCTCGCTCTCCGCGCCTATTTCTTCCTCGCACCCCCCCTTTGCCTACCCTCCGTTTCTTCCCCTACGTCTTTGCTCTCCCGCCTTTTTACACTCGACCATCTCCGTAGTCTGTTCCCTCGCAGTCGTTGTTGCGTGTTCGCTTTGATCGCGACGCTGCAACGATCGCGAACACGTTCGCGTCCTCCTTGGACAACGACGATCCATTTCGAGTTCCTTCATCCTTCGACCGACTCTCCTGGCCCATTGGCCTTGACCGCCTGAATTTATGGCTCGGAGAGTCGTCCATGCGTATTCCGTGTAGATCCTCTTGAACGTAGAAACTCTTACCGCTGGGCAACGGAAACGAACACGTAGCAGCGCGGAGTAAAACCTACGTCGATCGACCATCGAAAGCGATTCGTTGCTAGATCCCCTCTCCCACTCTGAAATCGTCCATGACAAAGGGATCGTTCTTTTTTGGGCGAACCTCCGACAGAAGTAAGAACGACAGAATGAGAAAGTAACGACGCGTAGGGCGAAAGCACAGTTAGCAATAGAAGGGTGGTACGTGCAAGAGGGGTGAGTATTGGTAGACACAGATGCGAGGGGTGGTTGCAGGTTGATAGTCAAGACTGCCTTCAGATTCCAGAGTGAAGCATTGTGTCCCGAACGTGCATTGTCCTCCCGTCACCGGGAACTCGACAATGCCGAGTCCGTAAGTTAGTAACCCTACCGTAAAAACTTATCTCCACCCCAAACCATCGACCTCCAGCCTCCGTGATTCCGTTCGATTTCCAACCTCCTCTCTCCCGCCCACCCTTCCGCTTTTCTGCCCTGCCTCGCGACTTCCACCGCTTTTCCTCTACACCCTTCGATCGCAAGAATCCGGCGATCTCTGTAACGATGACATCCTTGCTGTTTCCCGAACGATTCGAAGGAACTTGCAGCTTGCTCTTCTTAACCCTTTGAGTGCTAAACACTCCCGATCGAAGTGCTCCGCGTGAACGGCGCTCTATTAGCAATTGTATTGCTCTAAATGGGAGCGAGGAAAAATTGACAAACGCATATACGTGTCCATAGTTCACGCGAGTAGCTTTCGTCAGACGCAAATACGCGCCCATAGCAATTAAAGGGTTAACCTTTTGAATACTATGAACGCACATATGCGTTTGGCGAAATCTACTACAGTATTGTCTCTCTGTGTGGCAATTCGTTACTACTCTGTAATTGGTAGACGCTTATCCCCGCTCCTTGGAATATTTAGCATTCATATGCATTTGTTTTTCGATCTTCCAGTTACTGCAACACTATATCATATATTCTCATACTAGTGTATGGGTAACAATAATGCTATCCACGCAAATTTCGACTTAGAGTATTCAGCACTCAAAGGGTTAAAATCGGTTATGCAACTCGTGAACAGGTAAGACTGACAACTAAAATCCTGGTATCTATGCTAAGGTATCGCTACAGTTCGTGCACTGTTTTAATCACACTGCGCTCTAAACAAGACAAGTAACTGGTCGTTGTATCCAAGTTATCGCATAAAGTAACGCGTTTCGCAACGATCAGAAAGCAGTGAGCCGAGAAGTCGATGCGATGGTCGACGAGCGGAGAGACGCTGTCGGATCGGAAGCGAACGTCCTGGAGACCGGATATAAACATTAGGGGTTGGCGGGCGGTCCTCTCGTTGGGACTCAAGTTGCCGAGCAGCCGGACAACGCGTGGTCGCCGGACAAAGCTCTTCTAATTGTCCCCATCAACGACGAAGAATGGACCGCGGGCCTGCCGCTGACAATTTCATTTGTAATTTGCATAAGGCTTATTAAAATCACAATGGACCTGGACCCACGGGGATGCTCGATCAAGATGGCCGCGGACTTCTTTTTTTCGGCCTGCTCGATAGAGAATAATCACGATCACCGACCGCGCTGATAATTGAACTTTAATAAGGAGCAGGACCCGTGTCGACCATTTGCATCGACTGCTCGTAAAAAAAAAAAAGAATCGACAAGGATCTCGATTGTTTTTTTTGATGAACTTACGTTTGAAACGGTTGATCCGGCCACCTCCTGTTTATCCGTGATCGTATATCCAGGTACACTTGACACACTGGCGCACTGAATTACAATTTTTAACAAATCGTACTTAAATAAAGGGAGCAGGGAAGGGGGGAAGGGATTGAAAACGTGTAAATTGACAAAACGTCAAATACTTTTCGGTGGGTAAAAGACGAATAAAAAATGTCTGCGTGGATAAAATTATATAAGAACGTCGTTAACAAATGATTACATAATAAGGAGTCGATTTATCGATACTTTTTGCACGACGCCACGGCTTCGATTGTTTCGCGTTTCCTGAAATGTGTCGCGCACGTGAAAGACGGCGCGGAACTGAACCATCTCAAAACGCTATCATATCGCGCGCCGCCACATTCCCCCACCAGTTTCTACCAAAATGCGTCTACGCATCTCTTGTTCACGCTGTTACAAAAATCGTTCCGATACATGTGTGGATTAGTAACGCAAAATACAAACACACGTCGCTTGACTTAGGTAAATGAAAAAGTAAAAAATTGAATAAAACGCAAGAACAATTGAAAGAGACGAAGCGTGATCCCTTTCAGCAACATTTTCGTCAACGCTAAAAAAGCTTTACACGTTGGCGTAGATTCGGTTCGTCTTCCATAAATTAATGTCTAACTCTGGGACAGCTATTTTCCAGAACACAAATTCCTCGATTCTTGTCGCGTACGTATCCCGATTCGCAAATGCAACCGCTTAAACAACTTTTTGTTTGAATGCAATATATTGATTCCCACGTATCGAGATTGTCGCAACTCTTCTCGCAATCCGAATTTGCTTGACATTGTGTGAAAACCTCGTTTTCTCCGCATGTACCGTCAACATGGACTAGTTCGGGCTCTTGAAAATTACGCGCAAGAAAAGAATCTCGTTTAAGATCTAATTTTTAAAGTTATGTAAAACAAAAAGGAACGAACGAGTAATCGAACATTCAAGTTACTTACTGTACAGTATCGCTCCCATCACCATGGCTGAATATTCCAGTAGAAAAATACTGCAGATAAACAAAATAAACTGAACCGAGGAAAGCTTCATTTTTCTCGAAGTGTCGGAGAACAAATGAAAGCAACGATCGACGCTGCAAGTATAAATACCCGATGATCGCAAACGAAAACGCAGCGATATCCAAATTGGCGTGCTATCAATGAAAGAACCAGTTTTAATCGCGCAATGGCAACGTTCTCTGAACGGGGGCTTCGTAAGTGGCGCATCAGGGCAGATAAAAAAAATGAAACTTGCAATTAGTGGTAAAAAACGCATGCGGGTGGAAATTTTAGCGGGCGTTGTTGAAATAATCGTGCGTCTGTTTCCTTGTTTTCGTGTTTATGTATTTGCGGATCTTTGAATTGTACAGCAACTCGTTTACATACAACATATATAAGTGTCTTACTAGTAAATTACTTCTTTTTATGATACCTTAAAATAAGTGTTCGTAATAAAGAGGGCGCCTGTGATAACGTGTTCCGGAACAAAGCAATTACAGAGAATAATCATCCAGGGATATTCGACGGTTAAAGGGAAAGCTATTTTTCTTTACTAAGAAAGTCTCTTCCTTGCGCTGGCGATTCGAAATGCGAATTCATTTATCGATACCGATGATGATCGAAAAACGATTAGTTTCTCTTTTTTACTATTTTAAACACAGAACTTCGAAAAAATGATGTGCAAACACTACAACTTTGCGATTTCAAATTGGGGGGGTGGAAACGTCGTAAATTGGGACTAAATTCATTTATCATTAATACGGCAAATTGTTGGTTATCGATTCCTAGTCATGACAATGAATGATAATGAAAAGCCACTCGCGTATATCAAATACTACTACGACCAGATACTTCCCTTCGAAGGTGAGCGTCAGTCACAGCAGAAGCTTCTCTTTTTCCCTACCTTAATACTTATATGCGATAGTTACGTTACGGTAAGAAAAAAAATGCTACAATACAAGAATAAGTACTAAAATCGAATGACGAGTAAAATCTTTTCGCTCATAATTAAAAAAAAAGGGGTGGAACGAGCTCGTAAATGTTCATTATATTCACAATACGAACACGTTATTGAATTGGCGAGAAATGCATTCGTGTATGCATTAAGCCACAAATCGTTTACTATGTAAATATTCAAATGTGAGCATGACAATCGAGCGAAATGACTCCGATTACGACCTTATTCCATAATATTACGTAGGCTATTCGCGATCATTGTTGATTCTGATAAAGCTAAAACGGTTGAAGAAAAAAAGTACTACATTTCTCTCGACTGTCATAACCAGCTGTGCCGTTTATCTTATGATATACCACCTCCTCTCTCTTTCTTTCTCTCTATGTTTTAATACTCTGTTTTACGTATACCGAAAACGCTCGGTATAAGAATAGAGTAAGAAGTCTATGCCTCACGTGGTTGGGTCGATGTTTAACGTTGAAGAAAAGTAACTATATCACAGATGAAGGAGAAGAATCGAAGAAGCAGCAACGGGGTTTCTCTACCAAACCTTAGCAGCAAGGGCTCTCTGCATTAAAACATTCTTGCTTCGCTGCTTCATGCGCTCAATGAAGTACTCCTTGCCTTCCAGGTTATCGTCAACAGGTCCAACCTCCTCATTCTAGCAACAAACGAGAGTTAGTTGGCTCCTACGTCGCATCTTGCACGTGTGGCTCATCACCATCATCATCATCATCACCATCATCATCATCATCATCATCATTATTATCATCATCATCATCATCATTATCATCATTATTATTATTATCCTCATATTATCATCATCATTATCCTCATATTATCATCATCCAGATTATCATGATCGTCAGCACGAAGATAGGCTATTCTTTCGCAAAAGCCTATAGAGAAGAGACCTAACCAACCTTATTAGCTGTGTCGCCCCCCTCGCCCTCTCCCCACCTCTCGTAGTCATCGTCGTCTCTCTCTTCGCCCTCGCTCAAAGGTCCATCTTGTCTTTTACTAGGAGGGACGTTCGATCCTCCTCCACCCTGTTGATGTTCTACCACGTCATCCCCACCTTCCAGCATCTTGTTGATCTTCTCCTTTGCTTCGTCAACCTTCCTCATCGGATCGGGGGAATAGCTACGGTCGCTGTATCTGTCGCGAGAAGCTGCTCGACGGTCTCTGAAGTCTCGCCTATCTCGGAAATCGCGGAAGCCCTGCTTACCGTGGAAGAACCTACCGCCACGGTTACCACCACGTCCGCGTCCACCACCACGATTATTAAAACCACCGCCGCGTCTATTTCCAAAGCGATTATTGTGCTGATTATTATAGAACCGGTTACGATTTTGGAAATTATTACCGCCGCCACGATGATTAGGATTATTAAAGCCCTGGAAACGTGGTTTATAGTAAGTGCCGCGGTTATTGTACGGTCGAAACTGCCTTTTACGATAGTAACTCCTGTCTCCAGATCTGCTGCGACTGCGACTTCTGGTATAAGATCGGGAACGCGACCTAGAGCGCGATCTACTATAAGTGCCTGATGGAGACCGACTATACTTTCTTTCGTAACTTCCGGATCTTCGATTAGAGTACGATCGTGAACGGCTTCTCCTGGGTGAACGAGATCTCGAAGAACCCGATGTAGAAGCACTGCGCGATCTACTGCGCGAACGTTTCGCTGGTCGATCTCTACTCATTCTCTTCGAAACAGCTCCTCCTCTACCGGTCGATTCTCGCTTCTTAGGCGTCTGTCTGTGCTGTCTCTCTGTTTCGCTATCGGAGTCCGTTCTAGGACCCTTGGCCTGGTTCTGATTCTTTGTCGGCGGTGGCGGACGCGGCGGTTCCGGTGGATGACCGGCACCGCTATTACCGCTTTGCCCAATTGGTTGGAATTTGCCACCAAGATTGTTACTAGAACTGAACTTGGCAGGTGTTGTCTGTGGCACAGATATTGAGGGATCCTTGTACGACTGAAATTTATTCTGCGGTTGTGGCGTAGGATATTTTACTGGTGCCTGTTTTGGTATCGGAGGTTCTTTGGGTAATGGCGGTGGAGTAGGCGCAGACATGGGTTGAGCTGCTGCTGCTCTCTTTTCTGCGAGTTCACGCTGCATTTGTTTCCGTATATTCATCGACTTTTCCAATGCCGCACGCTGCAGCTTCTCTTCTAGCTCATTATCATCATCTTCGTCGCTATCTATGTTGGGCTGCATCTTTTTGCTCTCCGGTGGTATATCTTGCCACTTTTGAGGAAGAATGTCCTTTTGTCTGACAAACAAAAAATTACCATATTTAAATGCAAGACAGCTCCTCGATAATAGCTTTATAATGCGAGATTAGTATCGATCGATTTATTTACCTAGCAGCTTGTGCAGCTTTCCATTTTGCATTCAACGCAGCCGTGTCAAGAGTAGGTAATTTTGGTTCCGGATGAATCAGTTGCGACTCTTGTTCAAATATGTCTGTCAAAGGTTTCCTCTGAATCTCTATAGAAAAAGTACAATTAAACGGAATTAGATTGCATTCGACGCATGTAATTAGCACACTTCCCTACACAACAGTTCCGACAATTACCTTTACGTTGTTGTGCGGTCAGTGGTACCCTAGCTTCCCGTTCATGATACGCCTTTGAAGCTTCATCTCTTTCCCTCTCTCTGCGCAGCTCTTCCTCCCTTCGTGAACTCTCAGCGAGCTTCTCCGCGTTGCTAAGAGGGGAAGCTATGTCATTATACTGAGCTACATACCTAGTAAATATAAAAACATAAATAAAATACGATAGGTTAAGACCCGCGTTTCCATTCATGTATCTTTAAAAAATTAGATGAATCACGAAAAGTTAGCTAAGAAAACATGAATTAAATGCAACATAAAAGAAAAAAATACCTGCACTACTTTTTAAAAAATATTAATTACACAACAAAAATATTTTGTAAAAATAAATATAACCGAAAGACTATAATTATCAGGAACTGGCCATAAAGGTTCCAACCTTTTCAAAACAGCAGTCTCTTTCTCAACTTTTGCATAATACGCATTCAGTTTTGATTCCAATTGCTCTAAATCCGGTAATGAAGATTTTTTCAGGGCTTCCAAGTCTCGTTCAAGCTTGTCCTTATTTTTGCGTTTCTTTCTTTCTTCCTTCTTCTTCTTCTTTCTGCTTTTCTTCTCCTCCTTTTCTTTATCTTTTCCTTTCTTTTCTTTCTTCTTCTTTTTCTTCATTTTCTCACTTTCCGAATGCTTTTTTTCCTTCTCTCTTTCTCTCTTCCATCTTGCTGTTTCTTCTAAGAATTTTCTTACCTAATAATATAAATATAAATTAAATATAAATTAATAAATTAAGTTAAATATAAGTGATAAATGAAAGAATAAAAATCATATAAAAATATAACATTCTTACCTTATCTTCGTAATCAGAATCATCCTTCGTCTGTTCCAGAAATTTTCGTACTTTTATCTCGTAATCATCCATCTTATCACGGGTGTTCGTATTGTAAGATACTGGAGCGATAACATCATGCGTAGCCGTAGTAGCAGCTGGCGGATTGTTATACTGAGCCATGCGCTTACTAAGAGGTGAAAGTGAGCCACGATGATCTTTCTTATGTTTCCGCTTGCGACTAGGTGATCGAGAGGCAGATCGGGAACTTGCAGACGAAGAAGAACTACTGGATTCAGAGCTGGAGGAACTCGAAGATCCGCTTGATGATGAACTAGAACTTGAACTCCATCTCTGCCTCTTCTTTGAGCGTGATTTCCGTTCCTTCTTACGCTTCTTCTTTTCCTTCTTATTTTCCCCGACATCATTTTCAGTTTCGAAACTCTTGAACGTATCCAAAGGGTTCAAAGAGGATGTCAAAGTCTTAGACTTGATGTATTCGATAGAGTTTCTAGCTTCTTCATGGAACGGCGCAATCGTCAAGCAATCTTCGTATGCCTTCTGAGCTTCGTCATACTTCTTTTCATCTTCGTAACTTCGACCCAACGCAACAAGAGTTTCAGCCTTGTATTTACGAGCATTCGTGTGAGTTGGATTTAGCTTCAACGCTGTCTCGAAATCATCAATTGCTTTCTTAAAGCTGCCGTTATTGGCATGCCTGTAACAAAAATGTTCATACATGTAAAGTAAGCATAATTTAAAAGTATACTTTCCAATCAAAATGCAATAACTTGGGATGTAACTTACAAAGCTCCACGGGCCACTAATCCTTCTACGTTTCGTGGGTCTACGGTAAGTGCCTTATGGAGACATTGGAAGGCTTCTGTATGACGACCAGCTTTGAAATGATCTATACCCTCGGCCACGCTACGAAACGCCCACTTACTAGCCTGCGCCTGCCTTAATTCCGAAGCGTATTCATTAGGTGGGAATCTTTCTCTACAAAAAAGAATTTAGAATTGCACAATAAAAATTTTATTGATTACATACGATAAAAGAACATAAAGAACAATGATACTTTACCTTAAACCAACCATATTGGAATGATTTTCTTGACCGAGACCCATCAAGTCGCAAAGATATTTTATGTTGTTTGGGTTGTTGAAGCCAGTACTATTCTCCAACATCGCTTCGTAAGACTGTCCTTTGTTGTCCATTGCTTTCCTACACCACAAAGAAAAACGACCAATTATTAAGTTGCAAAGATCATTTTGACCTTTGCCAAAAAGAGGATACCAAAGCTACTTCGTTAACGGTAAAACTAAAGACTTGATAATCATGATGACCGAATGTTTGCAAATTCTGAAATTATTCCTGGCGGAGATCTTTTTTTTTTCTCGAACTTATTTGGGTTTTCCCATCAATTTTTTCGACATCTCGTCGTCATATCTATTTTCATGCATATTAATATGCACGTCCTTTATGCTGTTATTCCTTGCACGTGTTAACGTGTGACATACCCCTTCACTCGCTTGTTCAATCCTGCGTGATTCACCTCTTCTCTTCGATCTACATGAATTATTCAACGATACAACACTAATGCCAAAGATGTTTCAGAGAAAAAAGGTTTCTTCGATACAGAAGAAAGGTAAGATATCAGACACCTCATGGTATTAGAGTCGATCAAAATCTACGTTTATACCGTTAACAAGCAGCAGGGGTCCGAAACAGGGATACATTGCAGAAAGTTTGGTAAGTTTCCTTTATTACCAGATATTTTCTTATGTATAAATTTACAATGGTACACAACCTCATTATTATGTAAACTCGTCTCTCACCTTTCATGTACCGCTAAGACGTATATTTCTAGTATTTTGTATCATGTTTGTAATCATAGGATTTCTCAACACAAAAGCACACAGCCTATCATCAATCGACGGTGGTTTGGTTTTTTATAAGTTTTGGTGCGATAAAATAAATTGCATAGCCCTAGGATAGGTTGGGAGCCACGCCTGAGTATATTTTATCTTCCAAGTTGACCAAAAAAATTTTTTTTATATGTAGTAGTACTGTCGCCTGTTTTGCTTTTTGTGGTGTCAATTCAAACATGACATCATTTTTTTTATATTTTTTATTTGTCAATTTAAGCTGTAAGTTTAAATGAGGCATTATTATGACAAGGCGCGATTCTTTTGAGGCTTAAAGGTAAAGGTTCGGGCGATTAAGATTTTAGTTATTTGGTCTCTGCTTTAACTTCATGAGAACTCCAAAATGTTTTACTCCATTTCGCATTGTAATACGTACGAAAGGTACATCGACAGCACGTTGACATATCATGCATTTTAGCTGCTCGGTAAATTCTAATAAAAAGGTCTTGGGTGCACAAAAATATTTTAATGGGGTATTTAAAATATTATACTTTATAAACATTTTATTTTCTGCTTATTTATTATTCGTCTATAATAAGAGACCAAACAACAGTAAATCATTATTATACCTACCGTCTGCAGAACTCACTCTGACCACCCAAGGCTCAACATCTCATACTGGAAATGCAACCTCAAAAGACATTGATGTCATTTGGCGCCATTGTTTGGCTGGTGCTTTGAGAGTAACATATCACAAACGTAGATAGAATATTGTGCGCAACAGAGCCATGTCAACCAATGCTCAAGGTTTGAATCATTTGTATCACATTATAAATTCATCATCATACTGACTATCAACTTTTTACGTTACTGAGAGTGTCTGGCACCTAAATTCATAAAAACGTGTAAGAGGAATCAAATCTAATTTACCTTGTTTTGTTAGTATCACAGTGCGTCTGTTAAATCTCAACTTCTTTTGGCCACCATACCATTTTCCTTACCTTCTTTTTAACGAAAAATATTAAACAAAACACTAAAAATACAAATCTGTACTCTCACTTATTTTACAATTTACAAACAATATAACTATATTTGTCAACAGAAGATACATTTCGACCACGATCGAGACTTTTATATCGATCCTAAATTCGAAACTACCAACTGTCGGAAAAAATTCCCCCTGCCTTCTGTTAGTGCACACGTGCTCTCAAGGTATGTCGCAGTAAGCAAATGATCAAAGAACGATTCATAATTCAAATAAAAATTCTGAATCAAAAGTGCAATTGATGCGTCACAAGACACTTTTACCGTTTATATCGTGTATACAAAATCTCCTATAGTGATATACATATCAGTTTACAAGAGTTAGTGAAGCATTATTATTAATACAAGGAGTGTACTCAACCAAATTTTTTGGTACTTACTTATAAGCTTCTGGAAGATCATCAGAATGGATAAGTCCCATAGGTGGGTGCGGTGCTTGCCCTTCGCGGGCGGGTACGTTCATAACTGCAACAACTCGCTCAGCTTCAACGTTAACTTCACTCACTACGACGCAGATGAGGTCATTTGCCATGTAGCCTCTTGTTACACCTTTCTTGTCCACCGCCGGCACTGTGGCCGTGTTCAATATCAGAGCCTACCATTAATCGCACATTATATTAGAAACTGATCTGAATGGTTATGAGAAAGCGTACTACAGGTAATATTGGTGTACCTTAACTCCCAAGTCGGTTACAACTCTGGGGCAATCACTGCAGTTGCAGAGCACCTTCAGAAGAAGCCCAGCAGCACTTTTACCCATCACTTGCGCGTAAATAACATCTCCAACGACCAAACTCTAAAACCAAATTTTTTTTTACAGCATATTAGTTTCAGAATTCTTGTTAATAATTATAAATTACAAATAATTATAAATAATTACCTCCAAAAAGTTACGAATACGCTGAGATTTTTCCATGGTAACAAAAGTATCAAGACCTGGCATTGTTGCATAAAACTCTGTAACAAGACAAACAGGATATTAATTGCACATGATTATGCAATACGTGAAACATCATTCTGAAGTGAAAAAGAAATTAAATTATACCTTCATCTCCTAACTCTTGCTTGATAGGTTCAACTGTTTTCTCCAAATTTGACTTATCATAAAGAGCATCTGCCTTTTTTGCAAGGAACTGCTGTAGTTTTAGCCTTTTTCCTCTATCGCCAAAACTATTCCACAGAAAGTAAAAACTTTGAGATATAATGCATTTAAAGATACCGAATGACATTAATTAAGAACATCACAAATGATATAATATATACCTTAGAGTCTTTTGACGTTGTTGATAAATTTCAAAGCTTGGTTCCTTGAGATTAAGCATGGCCAGCTCATTCTCGTTGCGTTCTCCTTCCCACACTTTCTGCAACTGTTGGCCATGGTAGTTCAATGCTTGCGCCACAAGGCGCGCATCCATTGATTCCATTTTGATTCTGTACTGCAAGCAACCTAGCCCTGCAATACTATGAAAATCGACGGATTCGTAATGTTTCCCTTTTTTCTTCAATATCCAAGATATTATCCAAATATAGACAAAGTTCTTAATAGCTGCCTCTGACCGACTGCCCGAAATTGGCATGCAAAAAAGGACATCATCCAACAGCCAAGGACACGTGTTTGTAATTGATAAACCGCTCTCCACGGTGATATCCAGAAAATTCTGGTATTGCAATCATCTAAGGATCGGTCGAATGCTAGCAGTAAAAACGTATCGGTTTCGTACGGTTTCATGAACCGCAAATTGTATCTCCAAAATGGAATGGTACTCTACGCAAGAATGCGCTTGAACATAAAGCGAATCACCAAGAACCGATTCCCTGAACAATTTACCTGCAGCTGTTGATATTCCTCTGGCGAATCGTAAAGACGACGTAACAGAATAAATCTGTAGTATATTCTTTTATTCAAGAAAAACGCTTACATAGGAAGAAAGGCGCGTTATGTATATTGATTTATCGATAACAAGATGGTCGTCGGGAAGCCGGATTGCGAAGGCTGATGGTGCCATGACGCTCCCCAAATGGCCACCTCTTTTATTCCAAAGCTCATCCACGCCAATTTTTTCATGAGCATGCCAGACTGGCCAAAAAAGAACCCGGTTTATTACTCACCGTTGCTCCTTTATTATCTTCCGACGATTTGTTAATGTGCTTTCCAACTATATCACGGCCCGCTACGTAACATCATCAACGATTAAACAACTGCGCGCCTGTATTTCACCATACGCTGCACCAGTCACGATTATGACAAAACCGGAAACGACAGACTTACAAACGCTTGCGTAGAGTCGCTTTCATCCCTTCCCTTTCTACATAGAAACGTGACAACACATCATTTCCGGTTTGGCGGACAATTTAAAATGAAACAGCCTTTTGTTAATAAAATTTATTCTTTCAACAAAAATTACAATATAGTCCTTAAGCTTATAACTTTTCAAACAGTAACAAATACAATTTATATAGCATTTTCATATCTTTACAAGGATACTATAATTTGTCAAATTTAAAACTGTATCTAATCGGTTTAAGCAATTTCGTTAATGATAATGCTTGAGGTATTAAAATAATAAGCTTAAAAAAATCAATTTAGACACATTTGTACTTTTTCCACAAAAGTAAATATTGTATTATTCTGTTACATTTAATATAAAAATGATCGTTTAAATTATTTTTATTCGTTTATATAATTTATTTAATTGCTTTATTTTTTATCTCATTATTATTGAAATATAAAAGATCTTATTAATTTTCTTTTTGAGCCTTTTTCATTTTATCTTTGCTGGTATTATCTACATTCCAATAATACAAAATTTGAGCAGCTATTATAGCATTTGCAGCAGTGGAGCATATATACATTATAATCATTGTCATGTCTCCAGTTTCTTGAATAGATGTGAATATTCTTGCCAGAGATCCAAAAAACAGCATAAAACCTGTTGCTGCTGATAGTTGACCTGTACTTCCATTTGAGTAATTTGTATAGGCTTGCATTAACTACAAACAGTGTAAAGAATTAAATCTTCATTAAATATTTATATATTTTATGTAACAGACTTTATTTTTAGATGACATACCTTACTGATAAGAACAATAGGTATATTCATTGCTTGGCAAGCCCAGAGAACTTTCACCGGAGTTAACCCACTAGTAGCAGCAAATAGCACTGCTAAATAACCAGCAAGAAATGCAGTTGCTTGAACTGTATTACCACTGAAATGCATTACTAAAACAGCTATTGCTAAGGTTTGAAATCCTAGAAAAACTCCATCACCCCATGAACTGAAACATATTTCATCGATTTGTGAATCTTAATACATGGAACCTAATAATTCATTATTTCTCATTATTTCTATTATATTACCTAAATGGAAAACCACTAATGAAACTGTAAGATACCATTGCAGTGATAGCAAATAAATCCAACAGCACACTGAAAACATTGATGCCTTCTGCACTTTTGTTTTTCAAGATTTTTACAATTTGAGGTACTTTGACTGAAACAAAGAAACTAATGTTACTTTAGAAAGCTGATTTTGTAAAAAAACTATTCATCAAATAAATATTCGTAATGCTTGAAGTAGAGACAAGATAGTTGAAATAATTACAAGGTTAATTAAAAATAAATTTTCTAACCGAGGAGAGATCCGCTGATGATTCCAAGGCCTAAAGCTCTGCTTAGCGTTGCTTTGAAACATCCAACTGAAACATGTTCAAGGTTTTCATGTTTTACTTGAAGAGGTTCATATCTTCTTCGCAAGAAATTCATTTTAACTTTCGTAAAAATTAATTTTAATTATCACGAAGGAATAACGACTTCGAATTTATCATCGAAAAAAAAAAGTTGAATATCATCGAGAGCTCGTTACGAGTATTATAAAATTCGATTGTTCGAAAATTTTGTTGTTTATCGGAAATAATTTTACAACCCATTAAAATACAAAAAGAATTATGTTCTATAAAAACATAAAAAAATACAACTATCTTTGAAACGTCTTATTTTCGTCAAATTTTCATTCATAATCCTATAAAGTTATAATTCTATTGTATTTAAAATTTATAAATATAAAAAGAAAAATAGAATAAAAATTATATATTGTACTTTCAAACTAGTTAAAAATATCATACATTGTAATACATCAATTAAATAACTTTTTTCCAAATCATAAGTGCACTTTTTAAAATCATACTTATGAAGTTCACGTGATCGCAACAACCACATAATGTTATATGAACAAAATTACATTTTTTGTAAATTTTTCTACTCAGAAAGTCAGATACTAATAATTAATCACTAAAATTCATATACTTACCGTGAAAAAAATTTAAATCCTCAAAATACTCTTCCATACATTCTTCCGTAAATAATAAAAGAGCTAGGTTTCTTACTAAGCCAGCCATACTTGTTACACATTCATCGGCTTTCTGGAATGTAAAGAATAATCTTTCCTCGCTATATTTTAATGGTTAGGTTAACAGAAGCACCTTTTGTGGTAGCAAATCTTTTTATACATATACATGAATAGATAAATTATTGCATAAACAAGGTACTAGCACAGACAAAGAAGACGTCAGACTTTACACCTAATGTATTTTTTTGTCCATGAATTTAAGGGTTTGAAGACCAAATCACTATTTCAGTGTAATTTTTAGTGTTAATAATTCAGATTGGAATCAGATTCCATTTCTTTTAGTGATTAAAATCAGAACCAAATTGAATGAAACATAAAACAGAATACCGTATAATCATAGATGAAGTTCAGAATTCTACGTATGTACTACGTATATATATCTTCTTTAAATAAATACTTTTATAATATTCATTACACAAATAGCTTTAACAGTATGAAGATAGGACTAGAAATCAAAAGACAAAATGAAAAATCAACAGTGGTTCTACAAAAATGGTTTTTGTTGTACTTTAATAAATTAGTTATCGACAATTTTGCTCTGAACAATGAATCCAATAAAGATGTATCTATAAAAATCATCTTATAAATAAAATCTTCAGAAAATCAGCATAAGAAGAAAATATATTAACTAGAAAATAAGGTATAAGCAATAACGTTCATAAATGAATGCTACAAATACATTCCTTTGCATGTTGAAAATGAAATCAATTTTTGGAAATGATATATCACAACCATCTAGCGGTAACGAGATGGTATTAATGGTCAGTACAAAGGTCAAACAGACAAGAATAAATATTCAAATTACTCGGTTTATGAACAACCATTTGGCATGACAGAGAGCTCAAAGTAAAGCACACAACATAAGAATTGTTTTTCAGGTAATTATGTTTCGATTTTTTACCTAATTTACTTAGTCGAAACGATGACTAAAAAAACAGATCATTCCAAACATTGTGATGCCATCTAACGAGGTAGTTACATAGTTTCAGTGCCCATAAGTCGATCAAAAAAAAATTTGTGAAAAAAATGCATTTACAGCACTTATTCATGAACACACATATCTTCTTTGTTAGGCTTAATATTTTCCTCTTATATAAATTCCGACACAATATTGTTAATAATAGGTAAAAATAAAATTGTGCTAGTACGCTTGTAAGCTGCTAGATGGTGCAAATGGTATCTAAACTGAACGATTTTTCATTAATCACTTGTTGTTATTAAATTAGATCGAAAATTAATACAAACTTATGTATACACTAATCTTAAAGATCTGAGTTTTATTTTAATCCATGAAGCGTGCGAAAAGATTGCTCAAAGTCGAGAAATTTGAATATCCATTTTCATCTGTTTATTTCTTACATTAATAAACAGTATCGCCCTTTCGTCACTAGATGGCTATAGCGTATCATTGTCCAGAAATCGGACAAATATCTAATCGTAAAACAAGACGTTTATAGTCGTTTTTTAAGGACTGTTCTACTTGTGTCTTCTTTTTAATCAATATAGTTGCTTCTTGTACTGCTTTTGTAAGTACTTTATTCGTACGAAATTATGTTTTGAACATGCGCATGTATCAGGTACTTTACTCATAAAAAAATGTCATATGGAAATTACATATAATTAATTCTGTTGCATCTGTTTAAGTTGTCTTTCTGTTTTGGTCCAGGTACATTAAAAATACGTGAAAAAATGAAAGGTTCACGAGGTATAAAGAATCTCTTGCAACTCATTATTCTTTATTCTATAGATGGCAGCACTTTTATCTTAACTATTTAGTGTCATGCGACGTTTTACTGTCATATACGGTTATCAAATTCTGTTCCTGCATAAGAATATATAGTTTTGGTTTTCCAAATTTTTAAGGTTAATTAGCGATTATTATACAAAAATCTTAACTATATTTTAAGGTAAATGTCTTTAATGCCCGTTAATTTAATTATCCATTGTTTTAGTTTAACCCCTATTTCAGCGTGCTCTGCACGTTGTTTCATATGTTTGTTTGTGAATAATTAAAAATTTTTTACATCCTACATTAATACATCGATTTTGTAAACGTTTCGTTTATATTGAATGATACTTTCAATTCATATGATATTTATAACTTTCTACATATTTCTTGTTCTAATATAATAAAGATTTTGTAGGTTATATTTTCTGGTAACATAATTCAGTAATAATTGAAACGTAGTAGCATATTATTTGAAAATATTATTTCCTTTGTTGCATTATTGATTGTTTGAAAAATGTTGCATAAAATTAGGGGTATACTTTTAGAATGTCTGGTCGTGATGGTGGTAAGAAAAAGCCCCTTAAGGCACCAAAGAAAGAACAGAAAGTTTTGGATGATGAAGATGTAGCATTCAAACAAAAACAGAAGGAGCAACAGAAAGCACTTGCTGAGGCTGCAAAAAAAGCAAGTCAAAGAGGACCTCTTGTCACAGGCGGTATAAAGAAATCTGGCAAAAAATGATCCAGCTAAGACTGAGAAAAAATGCGATCATCGTGTACACCATGTTCTTTTCAAGGCATGATTTTGATATTATTGTTTAGTATACTATCCAAAATGTTTCAGATTCTCTACTATGAGAAATGGTTTGCATTTGTAAATAAAACGTTTATCTATTAAATGAGCACAGTATACACATTTTATGGCGTTTTGCATTTTTTTATTTATTGCTACAATAAAAATTAAACAAATATGTTAATATGTGCTTTACGTTAATGTTCAAATTCATTAACTTTGAAAAAGTAGAACTGTTGACTTATTATCATTAATTGAATTTCTAATAATAATTGTTTTAAAATACATCTTTGAAGTGCTTAATTCTAGATTTGATCTCAATTTAACTATTAAATAATAAACCGTTACAGCAATTAACCTTGACGTTAAAATACTCTGTACAAAGATTTCAGATGTATTTCAGTGATGCAGTCACGTGTATTAAATTGATAATATTGCGTAATGCGAACAAAATACGGAGTTACAGGTCATACAGATAATACAGTTAAAATAATACATATTGACTTAATCTTTTAGAACATTTATTTCTGAAATTTAATACAAACATATTTCGCTTGAAGAAGCGTGAATTACAGCTGATTGCCATATGATCGACAGTGTTGGCAACTTCGTAAAAAAAATTCTTGATTATGTCTTTTGCGGTTCTGTTCGTTGCACACTGCGTTGACAATATTTAAGTAAAATGTATGTTTTAAAAGCTTATAGTAAAAGATTAAATGCATCTGTTTATTTTGTAAAAGTTCATCTTTTTGGAGTATTCGTATAAGCCACTTAATAAAACAGGAATATTAAAAAACGAACTATGTATCATGCTCTTTTCAAATCCTTTATTTAGAAGTTATAAGTATAATTTTATTGATATAATGCAGTCATGATTTGTTGAGATATATTCGGCAATGTATACTTGAAAACAAAATTCTTATGATGTATCAGAATTTTTATAACAAATGGGTCTATTCGGTTTCAGGTACGCTTGAGGTTGTATCGTTTGGGTGTCTAGCAGTTATTTTATCGTGCACAAGTTGGTAGCGCAGTGGTTCACGGAGAGCTGTCACTGGCTGGATCAGTTGGCAACAGACCTTTGAGGTGGTCGTAAGTACTTGTGTTGCGATAATCTTTCAGTCCGTCAAATTTCTTCCATTAAGTTTGCACGCAAAGCATAATTGCAAGGGATTCTCTTATATGCCGTGACAGAAAAACCACAGCCACAAAGGACGAATTCGCGAGTGCGTCGATAGTTTGGGAAAACCATGGAGCTCGTCAGGATCATTTGACCCACGGGAACGACTCCAGGCTCGGTGGATCGTGCTACCTCGCGTGATACTACAAATCGGTAAGTACTACGAAGTGTTTTCCTCTTTTTCTTTGTGACAGTTGATTTCCATACTTCTTTGGGAAATAGAAAATTCTTTTTCTTTGTCCGTTACACGTACGATGAAAACGTTCTGTGCCATGGACGTATAATGTCCATGCATGTGTGCGTGTGACCACAAAGGGACACCATGTTATTCACCTGCATCACGTACCATATTGCAATCTTGATGCTTTTTCTCTGCCTTCTCCACTCTTAGAGGGTTGCGCGTAATTATCAGTGAACTGATACAGCTCTATTTCTTGATCTGACTCGGAAGCATAACGCATAAACAGCCTATTGTGACTGTATTGCGAGAAGAAAGAGAGCGTACATTGTTAACGTGTATATTTGTCTTTTATTATACATATTTTGCTCAAGCAAAGAGTTTTAACTTTTTCACATAACACACGCAACCCTTTATGGTTTCAAGATTTTTAATTAAAAGCCGTCAGAGATTGTTTGATTTATCTTAGTTGTTAAGTTAGACATATGTCGGATACACGATAGAAAATTTGTGCAAGCGATTCAAATATACATGTATGTCCCAATAATATTCCACACAAGCGTTTAGGGATTTCAAGAAAATTGTCTCCAATCACTCCCCTTCTTCGATTTAAACTTCGTATTTGTTCATTGTTTAGAACTAGAAGTCCCGTTTATTCGTTAGTGATAAGTCATTTCTGGAACAACAGAAATCACGTGTTGCATGAAATTCGGTAAACCTGTAAGTTTTCTATAGCGTAGCAACTCGTTAAGCTTACGTCATTCGAATTCAAACGTTTAAGAAGTCAGCCTCGCGTTGGCATGTTTACTCGAGTTTATCGAACATTTATACATTTTCGAACGCACGGATGGTTACTTTGTGCTCGCAAAATCATTTCAACCGTATTCCTTCGAAATCCTGAAAGCGTTACACAACCGTTAACTCCTAACGAAAACCGTCGATCGTTCGTTTGAAAATGTTCAAATCGATCGAGACGCGGAGACGTTTCTCGATCGATTCGCGACTCGCTGCGGTAAGCGGTGAAACAATTGCTCGCAACAAACTTATGACGCATTCGGGATGCACACGTGCAAAGCTCGAGGGTGAGCGGGTTGTCCGCGATGCGGAGCTTTAATGTAACCCGATATAAATCATGGACGCGCACCACGTTAACTTTGACCTTCTGTTCCGTTTCCGTCGTGGCGAAGTCGCGCTTCGGATTTCCCATATTTATTAATTAATTATAACCGTGCGTTGCGTCATTACGTACCCTGACACATCGAGCCACGCGCGATAATCGGTGATTTACCAGGCCTGATATATATGAAAGTTACGGTAAATTTTAATCGTACGTAGATTTTCATTGTTTTCTTAATTTCACGCGGACAACGAGTGCGATACTGCACACCACGAGAATTCGTTGCGTCAGATCTTTCAACGCGTCGCGTGATCGGTAATGATTTGACCGAATTCGTCGTTTTCGACGATTACTTAACGTAGTACCAGAAGTTTTCGGGTAGGTTTCCTTAACTTGGAACACTTTAGATACCAGAAGTCGCAGCTTTGTTTATTAATCATCCTCGGCGCACGCTGATAAGCTGTAAGTCTGTTTTCAGAAGCTACGTTCAAAAGGAAACGTAGTCGTTGCGCTCGACGGAAGAATAACGCGATCCCTGTCTTTTTTTTGTTATCTGCATTCGTAGATACATCAGTTTCTCATCGTTAATTTCGGCCTCGTCATCGCACGCGGGTACACTCGCTGCAGTAACCTTGTGCAACACTTTAACCGTTCGTACCTACGCGTTCTTCTAAGCCGGTAGAACTTTTTCTATATTCGGGGGATGGAAATATTTTTTTTTCTCCGTTAAATTTTTTTTTCCATCGCATTGCCATTGAACGGATTCAGCTTGTTTTTCTCGTCAGCTGATAGCGATCGGTTGCGTTATTTGAGAGATCACACGTCGCTCGCGTTCGTTTATTATTTATTCAGTTTGCCGTAGAAAAAGTGATTACATAGTTAAGCGTTTTAACGATCGTTCGACGTAACCACGATCAGTAGTTTTTTTCTCTCAAGCTATCCGTACGGCGATCGCGTTAAATGTTCCGCGAATCGCGTTTCACAATCTTTGGACGGGGCACAAGCAGTTATAAACATTCGGGTTCATGATCGTTCGACGAGAACAATAATTCGTGACAGTGTTACATCATGTCGATGTAAGAGTTACTTCATACGAGCCTGGATTTCGCATGGCTCGTTTACATGCGCATATAATTGATACCGAACCAAGGTCGAAGTTCAATTGCACGTCCAGATGCGGAGAGTCGTTTACATAGTAGCGTTTTGCGAGCTTCGACGGTTCATTATTAACAAAAGTCAGCGCGAATAGGAAGCTGTTCGTATGTTGGGCGAGTCATTTCACTGTTCCACCTGAATTCACTTCCAAACCACTTGTTATGTAAAGCAAGAAATTTCGAACGAAAATTATTAGGTATCAAACGGAGCACACGGTGTTATTGTATTTTTCCCACTTTTTTTTACGTACTTTAACGATTCCTTTCGAACGCACGCTCAAATGCGATGCGTTGCTATCAAAAGGCCAACATGACCTTTATGCTTCGCTAAAAAAAAAAAAAATGTGAAGTAGGATAAAAATTAATTGCATCGCCCCTTTTGACATTAAAGGATTTTCGTTGGACGTGTTTCTATATTTGATAAATAATTCGCAAGTTAATTTAACCCTGCTACCTGTAGAAATTTTTATTCTATAAAAGAAACAAAAATTCCTATTCTAATGCGATTTAAAAATTTCGAATGCTCATGATCGAATATTAACCTTTTGCACTCGAGGGGTGACCGTTAGTCGTTTAATGATACTAACTTCAAAAATTTTCAAATTCGAAATATTTACTATGATTCCCGTATATTAAACTTCATTTAGTTTAGTTAAGTCGTACATTAAAATTTACATATATTGACTATTTAACGTCCGGGTCTGAACTAAAGTCTGAAAATTTGCGAAACTATCATATGCTAGGATTACGATGTCCCATGAGAGGGGACAGCCGAGTGCAAAGGGTTAACAAAACGGAGAGCTGTACCTGGACAGGTGTGTTCCGTTTGCCAAATGCCAAGGGCGGTGCTGTAGGTGATACGTTCCTATCGAAAATTAATTGAAATTTCGCGAAGCTTCGATCTTGGACACAAATCAGATCTGGTCGGTTTTTTCCCATGAATAGCAGCTCCACGTATAAATTCACAATGAATATTCCAAGTTTTCATTTAAGACGGATACAACCTTCTTCGTGTACAGCCACATGAAGAAATCGCTTTTGCATACCACTCAGGTATCAATAGAACGATCATTAATGTTAACAACAGCTATCCTACCCTAGATCTATTCAGTCAATCTCTTCACTCTATAAAACAGCTACTACACCGTTCTTCTCTGTAAAATTTTCTTATCTTCATACACTTCTCTTCCACTTGTACATTTTTACGTTTCTCTATTACCATTATTATATTTTCATACCTTACTGTAACAATTTCCTTGTAAAATTCTCTGATGGATTAATCCCGTATAGATAAATGAATGAATAAAGTAACGATTCTTTTGTCGATCGTGCGGCAACAGAAAATTTTCCTTCGCATCATAAGCATTTGGAATGATTCCCGGTGAAATTGATCAAACGCTTTTCGATGAAGTTTTAACGATATTACGTAAACGGGATCGCGCCTGTCTATGCCAAAGACTCGGTCAGAATTATCAGGGATCTCTTTGAATCTCATTTAAATCCATTCGTTCGTAAATAAGCACCGACGCGTAGCCGCTGACCGCGTAAGGACGCGATGGGCGCGCTGCTTGAATTTCCGTTCAGGTAACGATCGAAGCTTATCTCGCGCTGATTCGAGCATCGATCGAAATCGTTCCGATTAAAAGGGTTCGCTACGAACGTGCCAATTTTCTCATCGCTACGTAGGGTAAGGTTCCTCAAGTCGCACCACTTGAATTTTGAACGAACTACAGCGCACACAACCACAAGCAAACGTACATTCGAGTCAATCAGATGTTCTACCAATTTCGTGATAATAAATAACAACGATATTAACGCAAGTTTCGAATAACACGTTTAATTTATATTTGCTTGATAAATCTTAAGTTTTACACGGACTTTTCCTTGGGTTACGCTTTTCTTGTTCAAGTTAAATAAGATTTTCAGTTGCATTTTGAAAACAAATTTAATGAAACAAGTACTGAAGCATAAGTATAGAATATACAGCATAAAAATACACGAATTACATTGTACTTTTATTTATTTATATGTAGGATATCATAAATATTACTTTATCTACGTTGAAACAATCCAAGTGGCGACTTTGGGCAATTCAAACAATACGTTGTCGTTTTTGTAAGGTTTTTTTTTTTTGCTTGTTGGCGTTCGACAATGTGCCTCTTCTTTTGGTAACACAGGACGCCACATCCTTCTCGCTTATCACTCCGTTATTGTTCTGGTGTGCCGACAGTAAAATTTGAGCCCGCGAGAAACTCAACCGAATCACGCTTGGCGCCGAACGCGTTAACCCTTTGTGATCCTATGTCGAGTGTCACTCGACACAGCGCACTAGGGGTATTTGTCCCAAAAAATTGGCCGAAACTCTTTCCATATTCACTGAATCTTTAAACTGACCTAACTTCGCTGAAATTTATTCAAATTGGATAAAACAAAGACGATTTTAAAGTTAACCCTTTGTGATCCTATGTCGAGTGTCACTCGACACAGCGCACTAGGGGTATTTGTCCCAAAAAATTGGCCGAAACTCTTTCCATATTCACTGAATCTTTAAACTGACCTAACTTCGCTGAAATTTATTCAAATTGGATAAAACAAAGACGATTTTAAAGTTAACCCTTTGCAGTCCTATGTCCAACGTGTCTCGACACATCGTCAACGTAGGAGCTGCTGAAACGAAATTGCGAATGCAGCGCGGACCGTAAAGAGGGTACGACTTGAGTAACTTTACCCTACGTAATTCGTGGTGTCGATATGAGCCGCGAATTTCAACGCATCCTATTTAATCTGTCGATAAGCCGTCGTCGGACCATGACTGATGAAACTGTATTACAATCTCGACCTCTTTTTCGCGCTCCCTTATCAGCCTCCGCGTGTTCGCGCTAATAATAAAGATCCGTGTTAATTTCGTGAATTTTCTTCCTCCCTGCTTCACCCGTTAAGATGATACGCTTTCGACGAATCTTACGGATTCAGAGAGCTTCTTACGGAAAGAAGCATCGAAGTAGTTGCGCGCAACTTCAACGGCTAGATAAGCTGCGAGAGCTGGTCGTGTAAACGAACTGACCCACATTATCGAAGAACCGTTCTGTACGAGCAGGATGTGTACGTGTTCACCGAGCGTTTGTATGCGCCACCGGAACATCCGAGTGTGTTTCGTGACTGCAGACCACGCATCGATTGAATAAAGACATTCCCGTAGGCCCTTCGAATCGTGCGCGCGTATCAAAAATGTTACCGGTGGTTTCCGTGTCGATAGGTTTTCAAGATTTAACACTATTCCTACCGACGCTTCACGTGTACTTATTCCTACCGCAACATTCCCATATAAATCAGACTACAAGTTTATCTCGAAAAGTAAACAATGAAAAAAGAAGTGAATATTGAAAAATGTATTATACGTATATTTGAGGAAAAGTCTAAAGTTTAAAGGCGATTCAATTACGTTGTGTATATGAAATTGTAATCAAAATTTTAAAAACGATCATTTGACCGGTCGTGGTAGGAATAGTGTTAACCCTTTGCACTCAAGAGGTGACCGGTAGTCGTTTAATGATGCTAACTTCAAAAATTAAAAAATTCTAAATATTTACTAAGATTCGCCTACATTAAATGCCATTTAGTTTAGTTAAGTAATATACTAAAATTTACATATATGACTATTTAATCTCTGAGTCTAACTAACAAGCAAGCTAGCTAAAGTCTGAAAATTTGCGAAACTATCATTTGGTGATTAACAGTCACCTCTCGAGCGCAAAGGGTTAAATCTAGTGCTGATAGCTCGCGATTAGATTCGGCGAAGAATACATAATTTATTCTATCGTTAGACGATCTTTATACGGTTCGATCGATGGAAGGATTCTTTTGTTCGACGACGGTTCGTCGTAAAATTTTCGATTGCCGATGATCGTTAGCCGTTTATCGTGGATGATAATGGAAGACTGTTAGAACCGTTCTTTTCTTTTCCTTATCGCTAGAGCCACCGACAATTGAAGTATACTTATTTGCATAGAAGAGATGACATTGGAAATCACACAGATAACTAATCTTTATTTACACCTTCTCCAGAAAATCATAGTGAATTTCGGAAGCAGCTTTACCATACTAAATTTATCAGATTGCTACGAATTAATCACCAGTTAGTCATTTGGACTGGTCTGGCAGTTCTAACGTTATCATCGTTCAAGCATCGAGATCACGCGGAAGGACTCGCCCTCGAACGGAGAACGTCGTTCGTGCAACGGAAACGAGCTGGTCCCCGTGCACTGTGCCACTCTTTTCAGGCTGTAATAAAATAACGACGGTATCACAATGTCGTCTGTCATATTTTCACGATACCTACACAACTAGCGCGTCGATGACTCACCGGAATGATCGCAACAGACTCGTAAAGTTTTCATGCCTGGGCTCCACTTTCACAAGTGCAAGTAGCACATCCTTGGTGTTCCGTGTATCTTGAACGGGTGGGTGCGCGATTATACGGTGTATTACAGAAACAGTGCCCGAGACCGTTGGAGACCCATACAGCAATCTCTAAGATCTCGTAAAAGCTCTTGGTTAACGTGCCACCTAAAATTAATCCTACCCGTGTAAACCGTAATCTTAACGTCTCCTTGTGAGCACGGTGAAATCGCAGCGATGCCTGGAAAATACGCGCGAGGGTTTAATAGGACGAAAGAGGAACACGTATTTATAGAGGTATACTTTGACTCGTAATCCACAGGTATATGAATATTGCATTCGAACGGAAGGTAGACCCATTAAGTGCCTCTTGTAAACGAGGAAATAAGCTTTTGTGCGTTGGTACACGATTTCTTTGTTGATATCACCGGTATCCTTTAGCGATGCATCCTTTTCCCTCGGATTTCCATCGTTAACGTACCTTCGAGCCGACTCCTTTATTTGCATTCAATGCATTGTCGAGAACTCCGTGCAAAGAGAGCTCGAACACTCGCAAATGCAAAAGTCTCTCGGGCACCTTTTTTTTTTTCATTTTTACGACCACCCAGGCACCTTCGGTCACACTCCGATCTCTCGATGGTCAGCGGTCGATTAATGTTCCGCGAACGATTGAAATTAGTCGCTGCAGCAACGAAGATGGATCGATAAACGATGTCTCGCAACTCGTTGCTCGTCTCTATATTCGAGCAGTTTCGTAACCGATCGCTTCACGCTGCCCCGTTGTCGTTGACAAGACATAATACCGCGATGCCTTATGTAAGCTCGATCCATGCGAGATAGAAGATAGCGGGCGCACGTGTTGTACGAGAGATGAGACCATTTACCGCAGCCTTGTTCGGGGACGATGCAGCTCGTGCAACTGCATTGCACCTTGGCCATGTCGTGATATCGCCTCTGCTTTAATGTCCGCCGTTTCGTTGCTACAATTTAGTCGACGCTCGTAACTTCCATTTGGCCGGCAAACGGAATTTACTTCCTCTTCGCGCAATTTCGAGGAAAATTGGCTTCGTACTTTTTGGCCTCGCGCTCGCGTAAAAACACGTTTGAACGATAAGAAATTGAACACGCTTGGATCCAATTAATTCCTACGTAAATACGAAAATAGGCGCAATGACGAATATTTTTAGACGAACAATAGTATGTGGAAAGCGAACGGATACATTCGATTAAGTTCTTTAATTGTTTATACTCCCAAGGGGTAATCGATGGATTTTGTGGAAATCGTTAAGAAAACGAGTCACAGGGGTTACGGTTATCTTTTGATAACTATCGGTTTCGCTCGCTTTCACCGCGATTCATTTCGATCTACTGCCGCGATAATTATCGTTGAATCACAGATTCGTGAAAGTCGCGATAAATTGCCGACCGTAATTATCGTCGGCGCAAGCTGCGCACCGCCGCAAGGTTGTTCCGTTTGTCTTAACGGTTTTGTAACCGGTCGATTCGCTTGTGAATTTTCGAAACTCGCGCCCGTTCGTTTCGTGACGCGACACGCGCGCGTTTAATTCGAAAGACAAAGCGGACGCTCGACTTTCGATTTATTTCGTGAACCGAGGGTCGAGCAGAGATTCGCGGAGTCATCGCCTCTAATTTTCTCGCGCGTATGTCCAAAACGGTTCGGTTCGTCGTCCCTGGTTCGGGATACAACGCCCCCGCGTTGTTTTGACATAACTCCACGTGTTTCGCCGCCCATAAACGATCCAGGCAACAAAAGCCTACGTCGGTTTGTTATTCGAAGCCGACGAAAGTCACGCGTGTTTCTTTGTC
Organism: Tetrapedia diversipes; assembly: GCA_033822845.1. Lineage (NCBI taxonomy): Eukaryota > Metazoa > Arthropoda > Insecta > Hymenoptera > Apidae > Tetrapedia > Tetrapedia diversipes. The sequence goes on along the minus strand of JAOPTO010000601.1, from coordinate 244,721 downwards.
CAGGCACAAAGGGAACGCGCGTCGGTATTATTAGGTCATTGACGTTAAAACAAACGCCAGCGAGATCGCTAGCGGTTCAAGGAATGATGCGCGTGCCAAAAGTTCAAGGAAAGAATCGTGGTTGTCGAGTATAGATCACGAGGATCCTCGCGTTGTGCCAAAAATATTCGTTTCTTCTTATTCATATTTTAGAACCGACTCTTTTTCAATTTCTCGTCGTCTTTGTTCCGCTGGTTGCCCGAAAAATTTAAGGCTTTCACCCTCGGTCTCTGTTCTCATCGTCGCTTCGAATTTTCCCCGTTTCCTATATCGGTGTAAAACCTCACACACGGTGATTACTATTTCGTTTTTCAGACTGCGCACGATTTTTCCACGGGGAACGCGCCTCGATGATTCTAGCGATCGTTTACGGATCGTGCGTGCGTAACTGTATGTCGTTGATATGTTAATTAGGAATTGAACAGAGAGGCTGGCGGATAGTCGAAACATGGAGTTGTTAATGATCCGCGTGCATGTGCATGCATTCGCACGTGCGACCGCGGAATTGCAGCGGTGTTGGTTGCATAATATGCAGGTAACCTAGATCTGCACCCACTGCTTCCCACCCACCGGCCTCATTACCCCTTTGAGATCCTCTTTTCTCTCCACCTGTCCCTCTAGCGACTCTAGAAAACCTTTGTTTCGCGTCAAGACGCTCTCTTCACCATTTTGAGGCGTCGCAGTGTGCCGAGTTCACCGGACACGAATGCGTTTTCGTGTAATTGCACTAGCAGGCCACCAGTCATGGCAGTCGTAGTTTCTGCAGATCTTTCTTGGTCGAGGTTGTTACGAGAAGAACGGGGGGTGGGGGATCGATGAAGGTGGTAGATGATAGGATCGGAAATGCTCAAACGACGGTTGTTCGTACGCTTTTATTAAAAACAGGTTTCGCGATACGAATCGTAGGTCAGATATCGTGGGATAACGTTATAAAGAAACGTAACGCTGTTTGGCTAATTGGACCACCGTGGTAACGATGGCTCTTTAATTATCAGGGTTCGCTTTTCTTCATCGGCCCGTGCGCGACGAGGGTTGATTTCTCGCGTCGGGGAAAGATGGAAACGAGCGCGCTCGGTGAGTGCATGGTCGAGCAGGGCGCAGCATTTAGTAAATACTCGCGTAACTCGAACGCGAGAAGGAGGTGAAGTGGTTGTACGGTATAAAAAGAATCCTCTTCGAGCCCTTTTTCACCCTCCAGCAAATTGACGTCATATTCCCTTCCCTCGCCGAGACTATTCGTCGATGTGGATGGTGCATTGTGTGTCACGCCCCGGCACGACATGTCGTGCAACACACTGGGTCTATCATTTATTCGCGACACACGACAGGCTGTTTCGAAGCAACGCGTTTACCGGTCCAGGTGGGAAACACGCAACACGGTGAAGTCTTTTGCGAGCAAACAAAGGATAATGGATTTTCAGGGTAATCCTTGTTCTTAAACTTACCCCGTGGCGTCGTTCGAGTGAGAAAATTCAACGGTACCATAAATTGGTTCGCGATAGATCGAGAGCGTTTAATCATCCGCGATCCGTTGAAAGTCGCATCGGTGCAGGCAATATTCGAAACGAGAAGTTCCACGGACGGGGCGATGCTTATGCTCGTACGCTCGTGCCAAAGACAAAACGGATGTAGCGAAAAGAATCCAAAACGACACCTCTGTATCTCGTTCGGGGCCGTCTCGGATTTCGATATTGCAGTCTACTCTTACAGCGTTGATTATCATCGTGAAACTGGATAGTCACGACCTCCGCGTGTATTAGAGGTACAATACAGGTACGAGACTTTCTGTTTTTCTGCGGTGGTCTTCGAACATTGGTAGAGCTTCTACCTGTGGTCTTTTTTTCGAGAGCCGGTGGAGACGATGATCGATCAGACGATCCGCGTCGAACTGTTTGTATCCGCGTTATCGCGATAAAGCACGCACGGTTCTCCACGGTTTTATTCCTATTTTAATTGAGAATACTCGTGGAAACATAAAATCGAGGTACGAAGGCTCTAAGGGAATTCGTCTCATCATGGGATACAGTCGATCGAACGAATGTCAGAGGGGAAACGAGTATCGATCGTATCGCAAAAATTACACGGATCGTTATATGAATTTATAAAACTTATATCTATTGATTCCTCATCCTGCGCCCTGAAGGCGTTGCCTGCTTCATTTACTACAAGGCTGAGTTTTAATTCCAACAACCGGTTCTAATCTCGTTAATTATCGCTGCGCGAAATTTGATTGGAAGTCGAACACGTTCCGATACGAAAGAGAAGATAAATTTCGCGTACGCATCGTACCGCGAATTGCGAGTTGTATCAAGCTTTCGTTCCATGCGAACACCTTCGCTAAATAGAGTCTCGAGGATGCACACATTGCATATGGATATTTAGCCTCCAAGTTGCACCGCGTCATACGGGGTTAATTCGAGCGATGTTTACGAGCTGTCGTCCGCGTTCGACGGTGGATGTTCAGCTCGTCAGAGCGAATCTAGCCGGGATAGATTCGTCCGTAAACCGTGCACCCCTTGTTACTTCGGCCAGTCGACCCAGTTTCAAGCCTGTACTCCGCAAAAGTGGAACGCGGTGGGTCAATCACGAGGGAGTGAGAGAGAACTCTCGATTTTTGTAAGAGCCCGACCGAAGAAGCGTGCTGGTTCGACCGTGCTCGTGGTGGTTCCCTTTGGATCTCGCGCGTTTCTTCTCTCATCCCCGGCTGTTGTCCCGGTAAAAACGAGAGGACGCTTTATCGCGGAAGTGCACGGTAGACAAGCGGAACGGCGGAAAACGAGAACAACGGGAGTGTGTGCGCGCGTGGAGTGGTGGAGTGGCTGCTTTTCAGCGATGCTCGAATCCGCCACGGTCTTCCGTCGTGAACGCTGCGAAACATCGCGCGAGCCTACCGGAAGCGCGAGTTTATTTTTGGCCGGCGTTGGAAGCGTTCTTTTGGCAGTCCGATCGCGGATAGAATCAAAAGGTACGCCGACTTCTGCCGGTGATGTATTTCTAGCGAATCGGCGTTACCGCCTAATTCGATCAGCCATCCCCGTCGTATTTAACAGATCGCCCCGGCTAATAGGCTTGGCCCTGTTCTCGCGTCGGAAAAACAGGAAGTCGAGAGGAACGGTATAGGCTGACCGAACGGTAAACCGCGAAACGATCCCGCTGCACGTGTAATCGTGTCCAACTCTGCGATTTCTTTCCGTCGTTACTTTATTACACGATCTACCTACAATTTCATTTCTCGTTCTTCGTTCATTTACGTAACAATCTACCGCGCTCAGCTTATTTGTATTACCTTTCGCTTTTTTTAATTTCTTGCTAACGACACGAAATACACAGCTTTAACGCCGCGGTTTGTAATTTATGGTTCAACCGAGCTTCCCTCGCCGTTACACCGTGAAAGGGTTAAGTAACTTAGTTTCGAAGCGTTTCCAATGTTCCGGGCGACTTAACGTTTCATCCGTCAGCGGTTCGGGGTCTCGTTTCTCTTCCTTTTGAAAGCGTTTTGAACGTCGCGAAACGACACACCGCAGCCAGGGTGCGGTTTCACGAGTTAGCAACAGCCGGTCGTACCACGGTATCGGTACACCGTACCACGCACCGACACGTGTGCACCGTTGCGCTCGTGTAAACGTATTATGCAATCGCTTGCACCGATTTTACGCGCAATTCGCAAGCTTCGTGGATGTGTATACGAGCGGACGCCACGCGGAAGTCGCGGCCAAGCTAGCTGCCAGATCAGTGTCAGACCAGCAGACGATTGGTCTGCGGAGATCGATGGCCACGTGATCGAGATATCGCGTGTTGCCTTTCAATTACCATGCACTTTCTGCCACGTCGTTTTATAAAGTCGCTTCGTATTTTTCTCGGAATGCTGTTCGCCTGAATAATAGCTGTTCCCAGCCGTAAGTGGGACACAGGTACATTCGCGGGGACCTTGATTAACCCTTTCAGCGTTTTCTTTGTACGTCATACACCCGAGGTAATCCAAGCTGTCTGAAATACGCGATTTGTTTTATACGAGAATTCGGATAGGACAGTATTTTGTAAAACAGTGAATAAACGTGTCCGAAGGTCCGAACGGATCGTATTTGTGTTGCGTTTCGATCCACGCAGTTGCGTATGATTTACAAACGAGACATGTCTCACTGTTGCGTTGTCATCGACGAGACTTAATCCAATCTCACAGCCGTGCCCATATACGCCGCAAGGTACTAATGAGCGGCTCAATGAGAATCGTAATTAAGTTATACAATGATACGCGCAATAATCGATGAACGCGGACCCTGGGAAATAGGAACTGCAAGTTCAACGAGGATTTAAGGGGTCCTGTTAGACGTTGTTTCGACTCCACCGGGTTGGCTATAGCCGCAACATTTTTCCCAGCCTACACTGAATTATTCAACGGTCGCCGAAAATAGGTAGCCACTTGTGGCGTTCGCGATTTCAGGTTGCTCCCCATTGAGCTCGAAGCTGCTCTCGTCTAGGCTCCATTCGGTGCCTGAACGGCTCCTCGTTTCGGTAACGAGAGGTGCCGTTCTTTTCCCGACGGTCTCTGCCTCGTAATGGCTCACGAGTACCTACTTAGACGGTCCCGTAATTCGTAACACCTGGCTCGAGTGAAAGGACATAAATGGGAAAGGATTGCTTGGCCCTCCCGGCGCGATCTCGAGCCGTGGTCATAGTAATTTGGTTAAGGTCTACGCGAAACACGAGTAGAATACCTACCCTAGTCCTTTGTCTTTGCGAACCCGTTCAAAGTCGATACCGGGAACGAACGCTGTTGCTTGGATGGCAAAAATACCTCCGATATTCGGTTTTGCGTAGGGTTACCGAGCATCGGATATCGTTCCTCGTCGTAGGCAATTTTATTGCCAAGTCCTTGGGTTTCTTCCAGTAATCCGAGGCTGCTACAAAGTTCGATCTCTTTGATCTTCGATCTGAAAACCCCTCAAGGGTTTCCAAAGAACTCGCTTGCCGTTCCTCCGGAAATGGGCGCGAGCAACCGCGTGGCTGTTGCAAATTGAAACGGGACCCCGTTTCGGATTTTTGTGCACTCGCACGATCGATACAGTAGGCGAATCGAGCACCTGGCCAGAGTGAAAGGACACGAGTAGAAACGTCACGAACGTGCCGCAATATCGTGACGATTAGCGTTGGCACGATACCAGCTGGAATGTCAAGCTTATAAAACGACTTTTGGTAACCAGTCCCGACGGCTGTGGTGGTGGTAGTAGCAGTAGTAGACATCGATCGGTGCATGGTAACCTCGCGCAACAATTTCAAGGGCTCGGTACCAGAAAACGGTTGGGAAACAGTCTAACCCTCCTTTTTGCGCGTTGGCTTTTATCTACCGGGAAGGAGAGCGGTTGAACCCGTAGAGAGCGTTACATTGCTAGGTGAAAGTACAATTTGTCCTAGAGAGATAGCCGATACAGTTAGCCAACGATAAGATAAAAGTCCCTTTGATTCTGCAACCTCGTAAGTCTTGTACAAGGCTTTCACGAGGTAATATTGGAAAAAAATATTTGATCGATAACAGGATTAATAGGAGAGCCCGATTAGACCGTTCTTTCTTTTTCCCAAGTTCCACTCGTTAATCGCGGTACCGTTACCGGCTAACGAGTGACTGGAAAAGATTTGTCTGGAGGGTTCTTCGATTTTTTCTCCCGTTGTAATCAACACGGATACGATATTCTTTTTTGTTCGGACGAGAGACTCGTCAAAGAGAGAAAGAAAGAGAGAGAGAGTGAGAGCGAGAGCCAGTCCCCCCATTCGTAATGAAGTGGTTCAATGGAAAGATCGCTCGGCATTGTGCTTTCCTTCCGAAAATAGTCTCATGGCCAAAGGGTTAGTCGGCAATGTCTTTGTTCCCTTGGTGAGAAGCAGCCTCGAATCGAGCCATATGGCACGGGAAACGGTAAGCCATTTTTGTTCCAACCTGGAAATAGACTTTCGATATTTCGCACGTGCGCTCGCACGGCGTCTGCTAGCGGAGGCGACAGTGCGCATGTACGGACAGTCGATCAGCTGTTCGACGCCATCTTTTACTCCCAGCTGAGGGCTCGACGCTACGCTCAGCTGACCTCGGCGCTGATACGAGCCCCCAGCGCTGTCAGGATCGTATCTAGTCGGGGGCCTCGGTGGTCTCGATCTTGACATCGATTTTATAAATAAGCCTCTCTAGCTTTCTTCGAATCTGCTCTTTTGTGTTCGCCGCTTCGAATAAATCAAGGCAAGCGTCGTCTGATGTTTTTCGCGCCTCGGAACAGAAACCGATGGGAAGTCGCGTAAACATTCTCGTTTAAATGCCAGTTGCAATCTGCGGACATTGCGGTAACAGGGGTCTGGAAGCCATAAATCATGGACTCGTAAAATCGTGTCGGCGGTTCGTTTATTATGAATTCACGAGCTCCTCTCGGAGTGTCGCTGAATTTCTCACCGAGCGAGGAGGGAGAAAGAAAGAGAGCTACCGCGGGATTATTGGCAGAGCGAATTTATTTGCGCAATCTTTTCACACGTGCTCCTTCGACATCTGCGTCCGCAGACTCGTTTAAGAAGGAATAAATTATTGTTTCACCGTTAACCGCTGTCGGAGCTCGTTTTCGACGGAACAGCAGAAGCGCACACGGTTGCGAAACCGCGTCGTTCCACTCGGGTGGCAGTGGAAATGCCTGCCTTTGGCCCGACACTGTGCGTTCCTGCTGTGGACACCGGACGGAGAGGCCACGGACGGGCCTAACCCGGGCAAGGAAAAAGGATACACAGAACAGGCGATGTGCGAGCCAGAGTCGATAAGCAGCAGACGCGTGCACCTACTATCCGATCGATAAACATTAGCCTTGACATGATATCCAGAGGACCGCTCTTTCTTTCACCTCGCCTCTTTTATACAAACGCAGCTCCTACCACCGTCGTTTCTTTCACCAGTTAACACACGGGACCTGTATCTTCGAGTGCACGCGCGATTCTTGTGCTCTCGCGACTCTGGCCTCAACCGTTTCGAACATTCCCAGTCACCCGTATTTACAGAATCTTAGGCAAATCGCGAAGTTACACCGATAAACTCGGCGCAAAGATGTCGCGTTGTTATAGATACATTGGAACATTGTCTTCCGAGAATACTTTTCTTTTTGGCACTGTTTGCGGTACAAAGCGTTACTTTCGCGCGTTGAGAACGGAGCAGCACTTGAGAAAAGCCATCGAACGGTCGCCTGTAAGCTCGATCGTAACAGGCCACGTTATATAAACAAGGAATCCAGTACGAACGGAAGCTTGTGGTCTTTCGGTATCTACTCTCACTGATCAGTTACGTCACCCTGTGTTTTACTGGGTTGTACAGTTTTTCGTAACTTACTCGATTTTACCCGACGCAAGAAGTGGCGAGATGCCACTTTAAACTGTCTTGTCGTCTGTTAGAATTTACGTCGATGATACTTTGCACGTGACCCACGCTTTCTGTACCTACGTTCGGCTAATCCTATCGATCCTCCACACTCCGTTCTTCGATGTAGTCCTGCTTCATTGTAGAACGAACTTCTGCGAACGAAGATGTCCGATTTTAGTGGCGCGAGCCATTCGAGTCTGCGATGTCCACCGTGTTTCTGGAAATAGAAATAGAAACGCGCTCACGAGCTGGTGGATACTCGAATCGTCGTGGACACCTTAGTTTAGACACCGGTTTTTCCTTTCCCGACCGCGCGATGCCTAGTAAACCCGACGGTTTCCACTCGTAACTCGATACGCGTTTTCGTAGTTCTCTGTCACGGTTCCTCAAGTTTCAAGCTTCGAGCGGTGTGCTTTCGAGAGCAAAGAAGGTTCGTCGATAGTATTCAGGGTGGTGTTTGGTCGTAGCGTCGGCTTAGGGTCATCAGCGACTCGAATGGCAGACAGTTTGCTTTTTCAGCGGAGATTTCACTCGCGGCTGTTTAATATACATGACTCGGTGTGTGCAACAGCTGCACACGCGAGCCCCTCTAACGCTTCTGGAAATAGAAAGTCATTCGCAAGGTGGATAGTTAAACTATTGTGCCATTAGCTGTTCGCTAGCTAGCGTGCAGCGCGATTCTCAATTTGTCATTAGCTGGCATTTCGCGGATGAAATTTTCGCGTTACGCAACGAGTCGGGTCTCTGGGTTAGGTTCGCCTAATTTTTCCGATCGGAAAACTTCGCCTCTGGCCCAGAGAACGCGCGAGGAGAATCCTTTCTCGGAACAGTCTGCTGGATTCACCCTTCTTGCGAGCCGTGCTTTCGTGCAAGTATTCCCGAGTGCATTGTACTTTGATCCGCCGGCATCTGAACCTTTCCACTGTTTGCAATTGTGGCGAACGAAGGCCATCGTCCCTGGTAATAATATCTCGTGGATGAAGATCGCGTTTTCTCCGCTTGTTATCACGAACCCGTCGGTATTACGCTTTCTAAGATCTATTTGCGGCCAGGAAGCGGCTACAAATTTAACGCCTACTTTACTTAGGATATTTTGCGCGTTCTGTTTATATTTAAAATTCGTCGTGAACGCGTTGCATCTTCGAAGCCTGTTCGTGATCACCGTTTCGAGCTGATCGCACCGTGGCGTGATTCAGAGGGGAACAAGGACAGAACGTTCGTCATCGGTTTGAGGTAATTGCATAAACGACGATTTTCACGCAGAGGCGGAACATAATATTGTAATGGACGAAACGGAGTCGGCTGAGGCCGATGTCTTTCGATCGTTTGGTATTAGGTTCGCTCTCGAAACCCACACGATGCCCGTATGCACCGTGTGGGCCATAAACTGCATAACGAGGGACCTATTAACCGCTTGATTCGTCCGACAGAATGAGAAAATATTGTACGCCGCAGAGGTTTCTTTCGTCGAAAGTGATTCGATAAACGAGTTATGAAAAGAACCGAAGTGTTCCGTTAACCTGTTAACCGGGTCATTTCTTAGTTAGGATTACCTTCTTACATGGAGCTGAAGCTTGATTAACTTATTCAATTAACTTTTAGTTCGATCGAATTCAAAGGTGTTCAGCGTTTGACAAGATAAACCGTTATGTTTAAAGTGTAAGGAGCAGCGGTAAAATTTTCTTACGATAAGGAATACGTTAGAGCCTGATATTTCAGGTTACAGCTCGTGCAAACAGTGGTGTGTAAACTTCGTCTCAACAAAAGTGAAATAAATAATTCGCTATCTGAGCAAGGACGTTCCGTTATCTCGAGTAATCAGTGTCTGCTTTGTGAATCGCGCTGGAAGTAATCGAGCTAATGATCGTCGATTATTTAATCGATATCGATAATCTTCGTTTAATCGGTATCTGGGGGAGGAATATTTTTTGGGGGCAAGCGGAGAGTCGTTCGAAAAGAAGTGGATAGATTTTATATTAGATCGAAGCAAGAAATTAGCGCTGTCTATACATAGCATCGTCAAAGGAGACATGCTCTCAGAAAAACGCGACCCTACAACTTGTCCGAGCGATCGGCTACTGTTTAAATTTAAAGCCTCACCGGTGAAACTAGCCGTAGCCTAAAAGCGAAATCGGTCGACGGTGTTCGTTAGCTCGTGAGTGCTGTCAAAGGGAACGAATCAGCGTTTTCGAGCGGAACAATTGTAATTTTTCTTGTCGCTTAATTACACCCTCCCTGTCGCGTCCATCGTTTCATAGCTCCAGTACTTGCGTGAAATTCATGCGCAAGCTCCTCGATGCTATAACTTAATTGTCGTCAAGTCGGAGGGATGACTCGAGGCGGATGCGCTCCGAATGGGTTGTAACGTACGAGATTTTTGTAGTCCCTTTAAATTTGTTGTTGTATCACGTCCGCAGCCGCGGGCCTGTATTCCCTGTTGCTTGCTGCACGTGACGAAAGAAACCAAGGTGCAGTCCGGCCGGTGCAGCGGGTTCTAGGTTTCCTGAACGGTTAGTATACACATCTGTAGGGCCGAGCGGCGTTCGCCTGCTCCGTGGATACGATGAATGGAAACGTACGATCCTTGTTGACAGTCCGTTTCTCGGTCCATTATTCCCCGTAAAAGGGCCTACATTTTCGCAACGATTGAGACCGGCCAGGGACACCGGCCGGTTCCGTTGCGAATAAGAGCGCCGAAGATCATCGTCCCATTGTCTTTGGAAGGTTTATAAGAAAGCGGATTCGTGGCGGGCAACGAATCCGCGATCGTCAAAGATTATTGGCGGTGAGGCGTGGAGGAGAAAGAAATGACGTCGCAAAAGTGGTCGCGTTGCACAATAGCTTAGCGATGCGAGAATTTATCGTTCAACGAAAAGAAAAAGCATAAACGCGGTCGAAGAGGCTGGCAATTTATATTATCGAATGAGAAGTGGCGATAACTGGTTTCGAACTTTGCGTAATGACCGTGAAAATGTGAAGAGGGGGGGAATAAAAGGAAGCTCCCCGGAGACAGAAAATCGGGAATGAACCGATCGAAGGGGAGGGTATCTCGGACGTTCGTAAAAATAATACCAGACTTTAAGAAACGAGGTCAGTTCTCGTTATTCTCGACGGTGCAATCAATCTCGGAGTTTTCTTTCTTTCTTTTTTTTTCCCCGTGAATCTGTAACCCGCGCAACGGAGTAATCGAAGCGCGCATGATAAATAGTAAGTTGAAGTTGCGACTGTTCTGCTATCGGTAGCTTCTGTTATTTATTACGCGATCGTGTTGCTTTGTAGTTTATTAACCTCTCTAGAACGTTCCTTTTAGTTGATCGGTTCGGAGATCGTTAAAGAGATTGCATTTTCTAAAAGACCGGTGTTATACACCGGTTTGATGGGCGCTGGAAAAATATAGCTAAAACAATCGGAGTGACAGGGGTACAAAAAGCTTGCTCGCGGTGGTTTTTCGATTAATCAACGACCAACCAGCCCTTCTTTCTCCATCCTCGCATGCGTAATCAGCAGCTCTTTGTCTCCGTTTGGCTTTTTCTCGATGCCGCCAGGGTTCTTCAACCTTCGTGCCGGCAATTCCCCTGAAATCAGAGGGATGGGTGGACCGCGTCTAGACGCGGCAACCAACAACACGACCCTTTTCTCGAAGGACGAAGGGAGGACAGGAGAAAGGCCCCGTTTAAGCGATAACGATTCGTTTCCCGTTGAACAGACCCGAGTTTTCTCACTAAAATCGCACTCTTCGTGAAATTGTTGATTTCATCGTAGCGAAGAAAGTTATCGAACAAATAATTTACTCCCGAAGCGTTTTAGCTGCACCGATTGCTTAATGTGTTTCAATCATCGAACGTTTGTATCACAGTACGGTTGTCGCTACTGTGTAGTATAATTCTGGCCGCATTTGATTTCGCAATGAGAGAAATAAAGTTGTCGGAGGCAAAGGGTATATTCAAATGCGATCCCGGCAGAGGATGCGTTTCTCTCGGCGTTCTTTTTCTTCGCGATCAACAGACACCCCTGATTTCCTATGCAATACATTCCGGTGGCTGGATGCGGCGTGGAAATAAGAAAATCACCGTTTCCAGTTCCCTCGGATCTCCCTCGGGACGAAGAGCTCGTCGACGCGTGACGTAGGAAGATTTATAGGATTGCTTCGCTAGGCGGTCTGCTCGATCGTTACCCTTTTCAGCGTTCACGAATGGATCGTATCGGTAGATACATATTTCGGATTTGCATGGAGCGAACGGAGAAAACACTCCCCCAACCATAAAGACAGAATAATCGTTGCTCTCTCCCTCTCTCTCCTGTCCTTTCCACTACTCCCCCCGTCTCTCTATCTATCTATCTATCTATTTATCTATTATCTCGCGCAAGTTACAGTTCGCAGGGTTAAAGTGGGGACCAGTTTCTAAAATTAGAGGATTCAGAGATCCGTTATCCTCCGCAAAGTTATTCGGTCGAGCAACGATCGAACCTCGTCACGATTATCTTCGCGTTCATCAGTGTTCCGGCAAACAGTGCACGGGTCACGGAGAAGAAGATGCAAACAGAACGCAAGGAGGTTCCCTCGACTTTCTAGAACAGCGGTCTCAAATCCGCCATCCATTTTGCAGCTCGTACGAACGTGAATAATTATTGAACATGATAACGCTATCGATGCTCTCTAGGTCGGTGTGGTTTTGTAAAGTTGATATTTTTCGTGTAGGAAAATGAATGGGAAGTGTTGTGGTGTAAGTTTGAAACCAGTGTTCCAGAGGTGGTGGTGGTGGTGGGTTTATCGTACGGGATGCGCGTGTCCAGAGGCGCGGCCTTAGCGCATTGTGAGGCATGTTAACGAGCTAATTGGTAACGGACCGGTGGCAACAGAAGACGGCCTCGTCCTGATCAATGATTTCCTTCATCGAGCGTGTAAACACGAGCGATTAAGAGGGAAAAACGCGGTTGTACGTGTACATTATGCATCCGGTTGGCCGGTGATAAGCTCAGATTGTTACGCCTTGGAATCGTTTAACACGATTCTCAAAACAGTTTTTCGTAACGACGTTCGTTCCCATTCGGCATAAGGATTTGCTGACTCAGAATTATCGTGTTGGTCGAGAGGCATTTTTGTGAACACGAAAAGAGTTCAGCGCATATCCATTCGGTGTAATTATATTTGAATATCAACGTATCGGCTCGTTAGCGGTTTGGACACTGTCAGTTGCAACATTGCGAGATCCAAATATTCGGTCGTATTTGCAAAATTTCAAACATCCTGTTGCGATAACGATATAAAGCAGTAAACAAGCATTTAACGTAAACAGTTGGTGAAACAGCGTACAAATTAATTCACTCGGTTTCTTTTCCTCGATTCTAATTACTTGTCGGGATAGTTTCGTAAAAATTTCGCGAAAAGCTTCCGGCTCGCGGTGCAAAATGAAAGGGAAACGCAAACGCGCGCGCGGGGCCGCCTTTGTGCCATTTACTGCTTTCAGTTTTGCACGGGAACGGGAATAAAACAACAGCTAGCTAGCTACCTAGCTAGCGGATCTCCTACTGCATTTTTTATGCCCGGTTCCAGCAGTTGGTAATTTCTTCCTTTCCCTCGTATCCGGTTGAAACCTGAACGCTTCTGTTCGCTCGCGAGACATTTATTGCTGCCCCCCCCCCTTCGCCCCAGAAATGCACTGTTTGGTTAATGAAACGTTAACGATGCACGCCTCTGATCTGTATGCAGAAATCCTCGCTTTCTAATTCAACACCGCTGCCTACTGTTTTGTCCAGCTAGCCACGAATAAGGCGCAGTATAACGTCACAGACGTAGCAAACTTTACTGTCGCACATTAGGGTGGATTATCATAGCCGGGAACCTGTAATTTCGCGTTTCATTTGCCCCCTGACTTGCCGGATGTCGCTGATTGTGACCAATTATTTCGGCAACTGCGTGAATTCAATTTATTTGTTACCGTGTGTATTTCTGCCTGCTGGGTTGCAGTAATCGCATCGTCCCAACCTTTAGTTTTCACTTGGCTACATTATGTAACATAGATACCCGAGGGATTATTTTATATTCAGCGGGCATAAAACGATCGAGGTCGGTATCGAGGTCGTTCGATAATCTGGATTTCAATCGAACGGGCGCATCAGCCAAGCTATCGTGTTTGTCAAATTATTTACAAGCGACGAAAAGTTAACCCAGGGCAGGGTGGTTGCTGGTGTTATCGTAACGTCGGTGAGAGGTCGTGATAAGAAGGTGACGACTTCGAGCCCCAAAAAGTGAAACGAGTGCATGCGCTTCGTTTCTCGTTAACTTAATGACATTGAAAAAAAATCGTCTTGGTTAATAGAATTAGTAGGCAACCCTGTGGAAGCCGTGTAATTCTGTTAATGCGCTTATACGCGCGTTTCAACCGTAAATTTCACGCTTCGTTGTCTCGTATACGTATGCACAAGTTAATGCGCATTTCGCGTTGCACGCGTATATTCTTTGCTCGGGCTCGTCTTTTGCCAAGGGACTTGATCTCTGGCAGAAAGCATGACGTAGTTTTGTATATATCATCGGTGTTCGTTAAATCAAAGCGACCTTTTTACAACGGAAAGGCGTAGGTACTTTTATCGAGTCGTAAATCATCCGCAAATAAATTACATTCTTTCGACGATAAAGCGCGCGTCGAAGCGCGTAATACGGCGAGCCAACAACGAACGCGACGTTTCTTTCGCTTATCTTCCGCAGAAGTCGTGCATAAAAGTGTAGCCTACATCTTTTATATCAACTTTCGTTCGATAATCTGTGCCGTTTCGAAACAACGTCGTTCGAACCACTCCGCCGCGTGGTATTTGCGAGCACCGATGCCTTTGTGCTTCGTAGCAGGCTAAGCTGCTCGAGCAATTCTGCCGGTAATAGCCGGCATGTGGCTCGTGATAATTGATAGTCGTTTAGTGACTAATTCTGGCTATCTGTTTGTTGGCCGACGACTGTCTTGCAAAACCTTCCACGACGCGATGGAACAGCTCGTGCAATCGTTGTTGAAGTTCGCGTTTCGCGCGATCCGAGCCGATTTTGCAACGAACAGGTCGCCATTGTGTTTTCAAAAGGCTCGCTCTTGTGCGCTTCCTTCTCCTCGACTTTCTTTTTCCCCCATTGTTCTCGGCGAACGAGCTATTCTTCGCAGAATTCTCTCAGCCGCAGGATTGATACGACGTTTATTGGGAACGCGCGAAGGTCGACGGATACAATTGCGTGCATCGCAATCGCTTTGGTTTGGTCGATCCGCAGGAAGAGGTGGTGGAGGGTTAGCGAAAGCAAAATTCGCCCGAATAATTCTCGATGGTTCCTTGTTTACCACGGGCTGGATAACACCGACGCCAGCAGGCCGGTGTTTTCTCAGCTGGACCAGCCGGTGCATTCACACCGCGCTGCACCAGAAGCGCATCGCCCTCACCCTCAACCTCCAGCGACGTCGCCTCGTACACTTACCTTCGACGACCTCAGCCTTTTTATTCTGCCACGCCAACCTATTTCCCCCTTGCTTTTGCGATGGTCTTCCACAAGGTTCGAATCTTCGGTTTGCCCTCGACCAGTCACCAGAACCCTTCTCGCCTCTTTGATATCGCGCGACGAAAGTTTCGCTTTGGATCGCTTTGGCTTTATAGGCACTTGAAATTGCAGGGTCTCTGAATAGCGAACTTCCATGCTTTGAAGTTCGAACGTGGATTTCAAGCTAAAGAGTTAACCTTGCGTTACCTGCACGTACCGTACTTCTTTCGTTCCTTGAAGGGAACTTGATATATTGCTCGCGGAAAAGCTAGCGAATTCGACGTTTCCTTTTCATCTCCGATCGATCGCTGGATTACGACGTTCAGCTTTATCCTCGTTCCGTCGTCCTGACGTTTAGCAGAACCATGTCTGGCAGGAGCGGCCAAGAACGCTGTTTTCCAGAAATCACGGCCCCGCTTCCTGGCCAACCGTTCACTGGATTCGGAACGGCTAATTACACGGGAAAACTCTGACGGTGCCTGGTGCTAACAAGATTTCAACGACGGATTATCGGCTGTTCTAGACTACTCGACGGCGCGATTAGAAGCGGTATAAAGCAACTTTTTTGTCGCCAGTAAATCGTTCTAAGACTCTGACGCCACCCGAGGCAACAAATATTTATCGTTCCAGGATCGCGATACCATGATTCAAGAATAATATTTGATTCGCGAGAAGATAATAAATTATTCGACCGAATCACCGATCCGTCTTATCGTTCTCCGATCAACGGATGAATCGGTGTTTTTTTTTTTTTATTAAAAATGCGATTCATTATTTACTAGGAAGACGTATCTCTGCTGCCAGAGGTTGCCTCTTAATCCTGATAGCGCCTCTCAAAGGATTTCACCAAGGGTTGTGAACTTTTTGCGCATGACGCCCGAGTACGATCACCCTCGTAGAGCCCCACAAGCTCTCCCTTCTACACAGACCCCCCGACACACATAACATGCTTGTGTGAGAGCTGGTGCCGCGCAGTTCTTTATTCAAATTCTTCATCGTGCTCGCACGCGTCGCGCCGGCTCCAGTTCTCGGCGGCTTTTCGCGTCGTCTAATCTCGAGTCGTGGCTGAGTGCGGTCTAATCGTCGTTTCTGGTTCCAAAAACTGCATACACAGTAAGAGATCATCCGCGCGGCGAAACAGGGGAATTGTTATGGGGGCGGGGGTTAAAGTTAGTAAAGTGTTATCGTGTGGGACAGTTTTCTGTAGATCACAATAAACTTCTTATCGTTTTTCCGTCGCGGTTTTATCATCCTAGTCTTTATCGATTGTATGATTTTTTTCACGATGCGCGAACAAGAGTAAATAAGTCCCATCAGCGGACAGAGTAACTCAGCTATCCAGATACTTTTTCATTTGTATTCATTTGGCACTCGTGCCACATGTGTACTACGCTTAACCGAAGGGATCCTCGACAGCTGTTAATTTTTATAAACGGATAAAATGTTGGCATAAGTTAAAGGAGCGAACGTCGAAGGAAACTGAAGGTTTTCCATTGGTGAATAGCTAGGAACAGTTACTCTTAGCGTGATTTGAGAGTACTTATACGTATAATCGACGTATACATTTGTCTAGGCATGCAGTAACGTTCGCCAGAAATTTTCCACGAAACCGTCTGGATTTTTGGTGAAACATGAGTTACGTTTTTCACGCGTTTCCCTTCGCGGGTTAAAGCTAACGTCGAGCTTAGCCGGGAGCATTCTGTGTTCGTTCGCTCGAACGTTAAAACGCTCGGAGGAAAGCAGCGAGGAAGCCAATCCGGTTGGTCGCTTTCGCCGCATATGGCGGCGGGCAAAGTTATAAATAATGCCCATCGCCCTCCTGCGTATTCACCTTTACATAATGACCGGCAGA
Organism: Tetrapedia diversipes; assembly: GCA_033822845.1. Lineage (NCBI taxonomy): Eukaryota > Metazoa > Arthropoda > Insecta > Hymenoptera > Apidae > Tetrapedia > Tetrapedia diversipes. Next base: position 227,942 of record JAOPTO010000601.1, on the reverse strand, counting down.
AGACGGACGACGAAATCACGGATCGGATGTCAGGTGGAAAGAAACGAGAAAAACCGTACGAAAGACCTAGCCATCATATCTGTTCAGCCGATATCTCGATGCCTTATAAGTGCGATTTTCGCCTCCTATGAGTTTACAGCGTGCTCTCCACTGAACATTCGCGTCATTAGTATCTATGGTGGAAGGTCGCTGTTGGTTTAGGGGAAAACAACTTCAAGAAACGGTCTATTCTCGCCTCGGATCGTGATAACGCAAGGTTCAGCTAAACAATGAACGAGCGAGTCCTTTTCTGTTGGTCGTCGTGATTCATTTATAAAAGACTATGGTGACGCACGCCGGTTTCCGTGGTGAACGTGATCAATTGGGAGAGCAAAGTTCGTTTCTGTCCGATAAAGACGTCGCGAGAGAAGTACCTGAGCTAGGCTCGAAGCATGATCGGTCGTGGTGGCGGGTTTAAGATTAACGATAGCGGAGGTCGTGCGCGAATCGTTCCAGTTTTCATTCCCCCGAGAGCAGCTCTCGAAAATGTCGACGATCCTGTTGCAATGCGTTGGAAATTGCTTCCACAGAAGGAGAATGCGCACAGGTTCGTGTTCGTGCTAGTTTGCGACGAAAAAAAAAACATATTTTAGCTATAGCACACTTTATACCAGCTGTGCGTGTACCTTTGATGCTTGAAAAATATTTCAAATTTCTGTCCTCCATTACGTAAAATTTTTTAATTAAAAATCCCTTTTTCTAGCAAAGAATTCGCTTCATTTATTATACCAACCTTGTTTTTTTTCTCTCTCTGTTGAAGGTATGCACTGTTTAGGTGCAGTGACAGGAGGCATTCCCAGCCCAAATGGGGTTGGCGGTCGGGGTGGCATTCTTAGCGTGTTCCGAGCCCTTGGAGTCCTTGTATGCGAAGGGAGGATTCAGGGCCCTCCACGTGGCTACAAAGAGGGCCCACATTGCGCAGCGCCTATGCAGGCGGCGCTTAATGACCACGTTTGCGAGGAGGATAATTACTTGGTAACGGAGACTACTTCTTGTAACCTTTTTTTTCACAACATTTCAGCCGTTTCCTCGGAAATGAAACTTTTTGTTTTAGAAACAGAACTAAATCTTTTAATTATGTTTCTCTTTAAAGATGAACCAGTTTAAGTTTCTTTACAGGTGTCGATATTTATCTTTTTCTTCCAGTGCGATCGATATCTTGTCCTCGTTCGAGAAATCGCGGACCGTGTTGCAATTGGTTCGTTCCTGTGCATCGAGGTACTGTTGTGCAGCGACTGTCCGTGCGGTTCAGCCAAGTCTGCGAACAAGAATCCGATCTGCACCGTGCCGTCCTTATCAATTTCACCATGGCAGCAAGCGTCGGAGATGTTGCTGGAGTATTGGTGTATTTGCGTCGTTCCCACCAAGTGAGTAATGCAACCAGTAGCTGGGATGCCAGACAGGGGACCGGAGAACTCTAGGTTCGAGAAAACTCCCGTCCTCAGTCTGGCATCACAGGCCAGTAGTTACCAGTAGTTGGTAGCCTAGGTTCTTCTAGGAAGTACTAATGCGATCGAATCACGGATCGTTCGAAATTTCTGGACAAATATTCTATTTAACTGCTAACAAGGTGAATGAATAATGATCCTCAGGAGTCCAGAGACCATGAACTACTATGGACTGTATCAGGCAGTTCGTTCGCGGCTTCATTTCAGCCAGGTCGCTGCCTGGTGGTCCAGGAGCAGCGGCAGCGAGCCGAGTTACATCACTACGCGGGTGGTGCCTCATAACGAGGAAAATCTGAGAAAGTTCCGGGAAACCCCTGCAGAGCACACGTTCCCCTTGGCTGGCAGCGGAGATGGAAATTCTATAAAGGTAAGACCGATCGTTAAATCGCTTTTCATTTTTGTTTCGCGTCAATCATTTACCTAAATCCAGGAACATTGTCATCAGTTGGAAGTCGAAAGCTTCAGCTTTCCATTAATGCGTTGTTTCATCTTCGACGATGCTTTGTTGTTTCATAGATCCGTTTAATCAAAATCATTATTCCTATACATTGGCATTAAAATATGTGAAAGCATTTTGGATGAAGATAGATGCTCTTAATCGATCCAGGGATTCTCTGGCAAGCCACAGCACGCGGAGAACGCTCGAAATGACGCGTTTGTCTCGCGATAAAGGCGAGGTCAATGTTCCTCGAACCGTCCATGTAATTCGCATGGTGGTTCTCTCGTCCACGTATTCGAAGTACCTTCCACGGTTCTATTCTGGTGGTTCGAGGACACTAACGAATGCCTACTTTTAACCAGCAGATGAGTCACCGGCTACCCAATCTCTCGTTCCGAGTACCGTGACTGCATTTAATGGAGCTGAAGAGGATTTCTCGTATAAATTTTAGGTCACCGTGTGGGCACTGCCGAGGATGGAAGAGGTGCCGATTCTCACCTGCCCATTACACCCGATCAAAGAGAAAGATGAGGAGGGTGTCGCTAGAGCCTTGACACCCACAAAGGCTATCCCGGTTTCCAGCGCTGCGCAAAATCCAGAAGCCCTCGTTTTACCTGGTAATGAGGGGGATTGGAATCGATTAGCACGATATCTCGTTCGAGTATCATCTTCAAAAATTACGAAGATCGCTCGATATTTCGTGTTTCCCTTTGTCTCGTATGTTTCTCGTGAAAAATATTTCATATTTTTCCTTCGTTTTACCGGTTCCTTTTTAATCGATAACGAATTGGCGAAGTTGATGCTCGGAGTATGTTTAATAAAACACTGTAGCGTTGAACGCGTCGTGAAACGTGTGTGTTTTTCTGGAACAGCCTTGGTGGATGACAGACTACAGACGCCATGCAATAAGCCTGGAAAACATCACTGCCCGTGCGAAGAGGAGGATATTCCACCACCATCTCCAACAATCCCGCGGCAGAATCGCGAGAGGAAACGTCGTCGATCGCTTCCATGTGGTCCAACTGACGCGAACACCTGCGTAACGGTGCAACCGATGCCGTCCGTGCAGGAGGCTGTGATGCAAGAACCAAAGGACAGTCAGAGCTCGAGCTATCCGAAATGTTCCACCGACATCGCGAACAATCGTGGCATCATCAAGTCTAAGCAGGGTCAGAGCTGCAAGCTCGAGGAGAACGCGATTAGAAATCGGAACAACCTGAACTCTGATAACCTAGAACGTTGCTTCAGAACGCAATTGAACATCGATGAACGGGAGGGAAACCTGGAGAAACGGTACAAGAGGACGATCGAGGATCCCGAGCTGAAATCCGTATTGAGTTGCAAGGAGAAACTGTGCAACTTGGAAAAAAAGCAGAAAAACCCGGAAATAAAGTCCACGGAGAAGAATGGACTGTTCGAAAACCTGATACCCTTTAATTCTTCGTTGCCTTGGTCCTTTGTAGAGTCGTGGAACAATAGCAATGCGAACGGAAAATGTGCTTTTCAGAGCTTTCGTGGAAATAAAGAGGGTTACTTCAACGATTCCGAGAGAACCTATAAACCGCCAGTCAATAAAGATTCGAGCCTTGTGATCAATCCCTTTAGGCAACCTAGTCCCTTTCACGAATCAAATCCTGGTCCCTCCACGAATAACCGACTGAAGCAGGATCCCTTGAACTCCGCTTGTATGGTGCATCAGAGCTGTGCCAAGCCCTCGAACAAACTATCGAACCCTGGAGCGGTCTCACCTGGACAAGAAGCTCTCGAATCAGAGTTGGACGGTGGCGCCAACAACCGAGGTAGATCTAGGAAGGATTTGAGCCAATTGATGTCGAAGTTGACGTTTCCCGAAGACAAGGACAAGTCGAAGGAGGAAGGTGGCTTTTTGGAGTGGTTCAGCAAGGTTCCCGGTCGAGTTCTAGGGGTGGCACCAAGCAACGGTTATGTGGAGAACAAGGTGAAAGCCACGAATTTGAAGAGTCAAGAGCAGCAACAGCACGGGAACGAAGTGAAATTTAAGAATTGCAACTTGGAGTTGAGTCAGCAGGAATTCGACGAGGTTCTAGCTGTTCTAAGGGTCAGAACACCGTCTGAACGTAAGAAGACGGGCGTCAAGACAGCGAAGAGGCGAGAGAGGTTGGAAAAATCGGTCGAAGATGGACCAGACAAGTCGATGATGAAGTACGTGAACTTGGAGAACAACGACTGTTCGGCGAACAACGTGATGAATCGTGCGAAACCCTGCGAAGGGTGTAGCCACAAGTTGTGCAGGAAGAACGACCAACAAGCTTTAGAGAAGACCAACTTTGTTGAGATATACGGCAATAAGAATATTTATAATCCTTCTCAGAACAGCGAGAAACTCGACAGCGGTGGTTCAACCGAGGATCTACAGGCAGTCAAACGTAATAACTCCGAGAAGCGAACGAACGATACCGTGGACTGTTTGCAAAACGCGTCGAACAAAGCGGATATACTGTTGGGAGCAATTTTACGAACTAGCAGAGATCGAAGGAACCTGCCGGAGGTTTCTAGTGGGACCAAATCGAGGTCTGCGCTGTCAACGGCCACCAATGACACGGAGAGCGACCGGAATAACGCGACCAGCGAGAAGATGAATCAGGAACAAAAAACTGTGCCATTAGAGGACGAGAAGTCTTTACCTATGGCATTCAATAAAAGATTTAATCGGTTCCGACAGCTTTTCAAGAAGGAGCAGGAGAAAAAAGTGACCTTGACTGCGGAGGACAATCCGCAAGACGTGGTCCAGCATTCGTTCTCGTACAACAACGTCCAGCCCAGCCTGCACGATCCAAAGAATTTGAGGGATAGTAAAGTGAAGAGGAGGATAGACTTCTCGAACGTTGTCGAAGAAACGGAGAAGCGTAACACGTGCCCTGATCATTCAGAGCTTAGTACAAATGGCGCACATCAAAATTCACGAACCTATAGTACAAACTGCAAGGACGATAGCTGCGATTACGACGAAGTCGAGACGTCCAAGTGGCAAAACAGATTGTATAGTAGTACAAACAATGAAGATAGTGCGGCCGATCGCGAGGAGGAGGAAGAACACGATACTATATCAAAGCTAGGTAAGGATTATGTTTCGGCTCAGGGGAAGAACAATTGCTATTCATCTTCGAAGATTCGAAGTAATGGCCCGAGTAAAGCTAACGCCATCGCGGAGGAAGACGAGACGATGGACAAGGTGGTGCCAACCGCCATTGAGCAAGAAAGGTTTCGACGGTCCTTGGAGAATGCAGCTTCGATGGTGTTCCATAGTAGAACCGGTTTGCCCTTGACTTCCAGTCCGGCACCGTTGAGGAGAGGTAGCTGTTGCTTCGATTACGATAGTAGCCTGAACTCCGTCTCCTCGAAAAGAAGGTATTTAAAGATTTGCGGAGCAAACGCTCGTAAGTTTTCACGCAGTAAGCGAAGTTTTGTGTAACGAGCTTTGACCATTTTAGTGCACTGTTCGAGTTGAATACACCGCCGAGTCCAGGCGCAGTGTCTTTGGAGGAGACCGACAGGGAGGCCGAAAACACCGGTGAAGGGGAGGAGACACCTAAAAGACGCTCGTCTTCCCGCAGTAGACCGCAGAGTCACGCCCTTCTAGGCAGCTTCGAGGAATCGGCGTTGAACGGTAGACTGGAACCTGTGTCCACGGTTCACGGTTTCACGGCGGAATTAGGCGCCAGTGGTTCCTTCTGTCCGAAACATCGAAAGCTTCCAGTCACTGTGTTCTTCTACACGCTCGGTGATAACGATAAAGTTTCTACGCCCTATCTCGTACGTACACCAAACTTTCTTCCATACCTTCTTTACCTTCTATTTCATTTTTGACTTTTGTTACTTGTTTTATTCTTTACAATATTGATCCGTTACAAATTGACAATTTTTTCCCTTGTTTTTTTTTCTATACATTGTTTTTTTTTTACTCATTTTAAAGGAAGATATACTTTTGTTATTGTTCTTGTGTTTAAATAACATGTTTAGAGTGTAACGGGACACTGATGAAACAAATCCTGTTACTTTTGCATAGGCACATATTAATTTGGGCAAAAAGGGCTACCAAGTACCAAGAAGCGGTACTATTCAAGTAACGCTTCTCAACCCCTTAGGTACAGTCGTTAAGATGTTCGTAGTACTATACGATCTTTCTGATATGCCACCACGATCTCATACTTTTTTACGTCAGAGAACACTGCGGGACAAAACACTACGCTACCTCGTACATCTTAGGTGCGTACACCTCTCTTTCTGCTAGAGACGTTCAATTTTGTCCATTTTGTAAACTTTGAAATTTTAATTATCCACGATCGGGAAACAACTTTCCGTTTGTTTGATTAAAGTTTTAAAGCTTTCACGACCAGTGTTCCTAACAATAATCGTGGTTTCCTTGTCGAGACTTCCTCGCGTATCCAATTTACCCTTAACGAACGAGTGCATTTTTCTAGTACAATGACCGGTGCATCGACGGATTTTTAAGAAATTAATTGCTTTATTTTCAGAGCGAGAAAAATTAATATCGCATAATTAATATCACTTTATTGGATTTTACGGAAATTTTCAGTAATAATAAGTATACGAACAGATTTGTCCATACAAAAGGACACCGAAGTGAATATTTAGAATATTTATAATGTCGCGAATATAGCGGCATTCGTTCGCTAAGGATTAATATTTTAAGCTATAAATCGAAGGGTAACTAGCGGTGGCTGAACGTAACCATATAACAATTTGTTTTCCCTGTACTACCATTGGCCAGCTGGAAGCCACGATTAAGTGAATTTTCTCGTTTTAAATGTGTTACTCCTTTGTGCAATCGTTTTTTTTTTTTGCTACTTCACGCTTTGTTCATTGCTCTGTCATGCGACTGACGATGTGTAACCAACTAAAACCTCGCTGTCTAGCAACATCCATCCAATTAACAACTCGCATGCATAGAGAAATCACGTGTGGCGGGTTAAAACCGAACGTTTCGTTTCAGATTTATGTCCGGTAAGTCGGGCCGGATTTATTTGCATACGGACATACGTATGATCATTTGTCGCAAGTCTGACGTCGACACGGCGTCAGATTTCGGATCAGAGCCACCAAAGGAACTGCGGAGCTACATCCACGGCCCTACCAACCCGAAATTTTCGCCAAGGTGCTGAGCCATGTGGCTCTTTCCATGGGGTTGCTGTCAGTCGCTCCGCTCGTCTAGTCCCCTTCACGCAGAGATTTAACAGAGACCGTCTTTTTTGGGAATTACAGGCAAATTTTATGGAAAGATTGTTCGAGATCCGATCTTGAAGTAAATATAATTGAACGAAATACAAAAATCTCTCGAGGCACCACTCGTAACAGAAGCTTTTGGATCTCTGAAATGAAATTGTTTCTCCATCCAGGAATAATTATTGTAAAAGGTGTAGCGATAAGGAACTTTTGTGAAGGTGTGAGCTTTTCGAAAGGATAGAAAGAGAAGGGTCTAGAAAGGTGGTGGATGAGTTTAATAGAAAGATGTTTATGGTATGGTGAGGTTATTTCACAAAATGTAGGTGTTTTTTGAGATAATCTGAGGGGGTAGGAAAGAGAGAAACGGAAGCGCGCGATGGTTGGAAATTTTGGAAGAATGTGTCAGGATAAAGAATTGTTTTTCTTGTGAGAAATATTGCGGATAAACAACGAGAAAGGCATACTAAGGGGAATATTGTGAGCTGTTTCGTATAAGAATCTTTTTGCTTGTTGTTCGACGTCAATTTGTTTTCTTTCTTCTCGATATTTATTGATAATGTTATTTTTAATGCGATAAAATACGCGTGTGTTAGCGTTAGCTTGCTTAAAGTCTTTCTTTGATTTTAGTTTCGTTGTTTGATCGAAATTTTTAGTTGAATCGAAGCTAATTGTTCTGTGTTGAACGTAATTTTCGTTTAGTCGTCGCGCTTTCAGGGTTTTGGCGAAGATAGTCGCTTGAAATTTTTGTCTTTCATATTTCGCGCGATCGGGCGCGTTTGCTTTAATCGCGCCTCTTGAAGTGGAAACGAATAAAGTTTCTAGCTTCCCGAGCTCGTCAATTTAATCGCAAGCTAGGCGATCTCCTTGGAAGGCCATCTTCTCAATTTATTGTTGTAAATATAAGTCATGTGTAAAGTTGAATAAGAATTTTTTTAACGGGATAATACTGTCGTGTGCGTGCACTCCACCTTTAAATAAAGAAAAATGAAGAAGAAACAAAAGAATGAAGAAGTAAAAGTGATACGAGCAAAGAAAATACCAAGAATCGGGTCTCTCGTTGACATTAAAAGAATCCTCAAATTATTGTACAAAAGACGGAGAGAGTACTATGTGATCTAAACAAAAAAAAAAAAAAATCGTTTAAAGTGTAATTTAAATAGATGCCATTTATCGATTCGTTGATATTTCCAGAAGTAAATTGAAAGACGCTTAGAAACGTCGTTTATTTTATTAAGAAAAAAAAAACGAACAAGAAAGAAAAAGAAAGATAGCGGGAGAGCAAGGAGGAAGGAAAGAAGAAATCTAACGATACACGGTTCCGTGTAAAATAATGTAGCTTTGTGATCAACGAGTGGCTAGATTATCCGACTTTTCCTGCTCGAAGAAAAAGAATCATTATTTACACGTATAAACAGAACACAATTTTGTGTCCGTAGCACTGTGATGAATATTTTGATAGACTATAAAGAGTAATTATTATAAAGTATCTATTTGAGTAGTGAATATGTCCTAGATTAATTAATAATAATTGTACTAATGTCGTATGAGGAATGTAACCGAGCGTAATCATTAACCGTAAAAGAATCGCATATATCTTTCGCAGTCACAAGGCGCTCATTATTGTCTCCGTATTAAACGACAGTTCGTTTCCCTTATTTTTCTACGTACAGGAACGAAATGAAGCCAGAGAAAATTTAGTAATAAAACTACTACTCGCATTCACACGAAGACCGCTCCAAACTTCACCTGAACGATCACTTGGACCGCGTTATCGCTAAAATAATTCATCGTTTAATTGCTCAGTAGCTTGTGCGGAATTACAGGATACGACCACTCGTTCAGACATACGCATATACGACCAAATTTAACGTTCGATCAAACGTATTAATTCAGGTGAATTTTTGTGGGCTTACTGTGCTCGTTTCTGATAAGATCAACGTATTTAATTGGTTCTACGTAACGGGAACGTAGATGCGGCAGGCGCAGTTTGTGAATTGTCAAAAGGAATTTGTCTTTCGAACGAGAAGAAGAAAAAAGTTGACAAGGCTCGACAAGTACGTTCTATAGATAAGCCGAGGGAGCACGTTTACGTTGATCTATGACACGATAATCTTTCGCCTGGATCGCTCGAGACACAATTAAAACGAATTAGAACATTTAAAAAGTTTCACCGGTCGAGAAACAGAGCGGCCTTGCGAGCGATCGAAACTTAGATGGTCGTTCGCAGACTCAAATCATGAATCTTTAAACGTCGCAAAATTTTTTGTAGCACGTGTATTGTACGGCAAGGAAATGTAGAGTGTGTAATCACTGCCATGCTGTATATACATTGTAACATAGACGAACCGTTGAAATAACAATTTAAGGGAACTTTAGCAATATAGTTGTTCGCCTGATCAATTTGACCAGAAACGATAAACGAAAGCGAGGTCCGTTGAAACATCTTTGAATCATATAAAACTCGTTTTATTGTTTGATCAAAAATTTCCTATAAATTCGTTGCTACCATATAACAATACCATCTTCTTCTTTTTCCAAAGATTTTCACACATCGGTATAAATTATAGACGTTAACGTATGAATTAAGAAATAGACTTTCTTCGACTGGATCTCGCTCGCGAAACGATTAGAAAGACGAAGTGTACACATTGTGAATTCCAATAGCATATTTTCCCAGATTACTAAAGAAGTTGCTTGAAGGCTTTAAAAGGAAAAACCTCCCACGATGCGTGTAATTAATTTTCATACGACGAAAATCGAACGAAAATACGTGCAATTCATTAGTGTACCTTTTTGAAAATTCGTGCAGATATAAGAACACAAGATTGTATTTTTGGAATCTACAATCGAGACAACTTGTACACAAACTTGTAGGGTGCGCACTAAGAACTTTATTATTGTGATAAACTTTTATCGGAAATGGAAATCCGTAATTATTTTGAAATCGAATGCATTCTCTTGTTGCTGAAGAAGGGGGACGAGTTAATTCGACGGTGCCAAACTCGAGAATAAAACGAAAGGAAGAAAGGAAGAAGGAAAAGGGTTTTTGAAAGGAGCTCATTGACATGAACGTTTCGAATATCCGTTCCAAATAGCTTCGATTATTGTTTTTTTTTTTTAATAATTTTATTTTATGCTTTTAAACGATTTATTTTATTGTTTTATTTTTAATTGCTTTCGGTTCCTTATGTTCTTTTTTTTTTTTGTTCGTCGTGTTTTAATTTTTATTTCATAATGTTTTAAAGCGTTTTCTTCTTTTTTTTTTTATCGTTACACATCGCTACTGTTTCGATACTTTCAATTATAGATCGTTGAATCGGCTGCAGCCTAATTTGTAAATTATTATCGATCGTTCGGTTCCTCGAAGATTAAGAAGAAACCGAAAGCACCGCCCGGTCGATAATAATTGCGACTTACACGTTGTCCAGTGCTAATTGTAGAACGTTCTGTTGAGTCACCTGAGCAGCACATTGATGAACGCCAGGCATGTACATAGAGTAGCGTTATTTTATAAATGAAAATCGTTGTTATTGCTAGGGCGTACTTTTTATTATTTAGCGAGCGAAGCGTGCAGTAAGAGAGAGAGAGAGAGGAAACATTTGTCGAGAGCGAACTCATACTTATGGTACGCATGGCCAAACGTAATAAAAGTACAGCAATGCATTACAACACCTGTCCTCTGTGCTTTACTTTGATAGTCGAGCAAAGTCCCATCTCCGTCTTTTTCGCACTGTCCCGCCAACAAAACTGTTTTAAGCACTTCCAATCCTGTCGCAGCCAGTTAATTTCGTATTCAATATCAGTTACGTGGAGCGATGAAAGAAAAACAAATATCGTTTTATGTTTCAATACGTTTATTAACAATGTTCTTAGAGGTGTTTATTCGCGTTACACACGCGAATAACCCTACAATTTGTAATTACAGCTAAAAATTCTCTCCTAGTATATCATTTTGATTGCTCTAAAAATGTAAGATTATATACACGAGGGAACATACAGAGTACATTCGCATCTACACTATGAGATTGTTCGCGAGTCGAACAATATAGTAAAACGTTTGCAAAAGTGTCGATGTTCCTCCCACGATTCGTATCATCTCATACCATCGTGTACAGATTTTAGGAACAATTCACGATAATCGACACGATAGTCGCTGTTATCTTTTTGTTTTCTTTTTTCTTTTTTTCTCAACACTAGTCGCGCTCGTTTAAAATAATATTCAGTCGTAGAAAACGTGAAGAATACTCTTAGAAATTATGCAAAATTTTCTTATAATATTTACTGGGTAAAGATTCAAAAATTGCTTAGGTACACACGTTGTTGTGCCTTTATTTGTGAAAATCAAGCATTATCGTACTCCTCGCAGACATACGTATGCGTAAGCTTTACTTTTTATTGGTTTAGGCGAGATACACAGTAGTGACGTTCGTTTCGGATTTAAAAAACGCAGAGCTGATCAACAAAACAGACACGAACGCGACGATTTTGCACGATCTTGAATTTACACGAGTATTTCTGGCTGAATTTTCTATTCATTGCGAGGAGGTGTGTAAAATACTTTGAAGTGTAAACGAGATACATAAGTCACGGTGTTCGTAGTTAAAACAATTCATCGTATACAAATCTTTGTTTCTGCTTATAGTCTTATAAAAATGTTCATTGAAAAGTAGAGCTCGTGAAATACTCCTTACGAATTTGCTAAATTCGCGGCATACAAAATACTTTCCAGGGAATGAAGTAAATACAACGCTAATATTTTGCTTCTTTCAGCCAGTCCTTTCGACTCGCATGTCATTTTTTGTAGCTCGTATTCCTAAGCGATTATTACATTACCTATCTTTATCGTTTTCTTTACACGATTCAATGTTGTAGACGCGAATGGTGTCACAGATTAACAGATTCAAAATTTATTTAGCTACATTCAACTAAAATTACGCATCAAATCACAGTTCACATTTTGTAGCATCCTCTCGTAAAAGGATTTTGTTTTTCCATTTATCGATCAATCATTCGTTTCCTCAATTTGTTGCTCGAATGAAAAACAAAACAAAAAATGCTTTACGATTAGTGGTTATACGATTAAAGGATCGTATAAACGCACGACACGTGCGTGGGAATATAAAAGGAAAGAAGATTATATTTAATGTAGTGTTCAGATAAAACGTAACTTTCTTTTTTTTTAAGTATTAAAAAAATTTCTACACCTCGTTGTTTAAACTTATAAAATATCTAGTTACGAGGCGATACTGAAACAAAAGCAAATAAATTAGGTTTAAGAAATGAAAAGAAAGAACTTTTTACATTATCTTTTGAATGCTTCATGTATTCCATCGCTTTCATTATTGCGCCAGGAACACACGATGAGCAAAAGAATTATATAAAACAAAACAAAAAAAAAAAGAAAGTAGGATTACGAAAAACGCGAAGTGCAGTCGAGTTTCGATAATCGTGATATGTAGGTGTCGTGACCGCGGGTACAACGAGCTTTCGGACATTTCAGATTTCTAGCGAAGCAATAGCGCATCGCTGCTACCATCGCGGTTAGTCGTCTATGATTTCTCGTGGAAATATACGAACTCGTTTCGAAGGATCTTGATCGTAGCTACTTTTCTACATATCGTGACACGAAAGTCGCAAGGTTTTTTCCGAGCCACCTACGTCAGAAGCAGTTGATCTGATTAACAATTTGTCAGACGTTCCATCGATGGGATCGGTGCTCGTTAGCGAAACGTCTCGTTAAAAAGGGGACGCTGAACCACTAAGAGCGATTCAGATATAGACATTTAGCTGTTAATTCGTTTACTGAATGAATCATACACAAAGTACGACAAGAATCTTCCAAAGTGAATACGATCTCGTTTTCCCCCGAGAAGAAGCGTCGATGTCTGCGTACTTACTTCCCTATTCTTTGGTCCATAACGTTGGAATTTCGCTAGCATTGCCTGACCTCCATCCCGCGCGGAAGTTTGTACCCCTGGAAATGGCTCATACGCAACTGCCTCGTGGCCATTCCACTGCCGCACTGGCTGCTCCAGTCGGTATTCGATACTTGAGTTCGATAGAACTTGGAGGAAGTTTTGTTGAAGATCGGCAATAACTCGTTGGCTTCGTTCGATAAAGCCTGTCGGAACGAAATGTTCGTAAGACGCATAGAGTACGGTGTAACGTTACACAGTATTATGTAAATTATGTGACACCGCTGTTACCTTGAGGTATACAATGGCGTCGGTGCCATAACCGTCGCAACTTTGGAGGACGAGATCGCCGTGGAAATATCTGGCGTATAATCGAGACACTGGAAGACCGTAACCGTATCCAGCAAGCGGAACGGTGTGATCATCGCCGCTTTTGCTTGGTCTAGGTGCTGTACTGTACATGTATTTGAACAAATGGTCCATTTGCGAGCGAGGAATACCGCCTCCGCGATCAGACATCTAAAAATTGATCGTAGACGCGACAAAATTAATCGAAGCTAGCGATACGTATCGTATACGATAATTGTTTCCGATATTTTAACCCTTCCGCTACGGCAGTCCAGTCCACCAAAAAAACTAAACGGAAACTATCGTCAGAAATATGCACAGTACTCGTGGTTTCTGCATATACGTTTTTCTAAGTCTTAAGTAAGAACTGTGCTGAATAAAACAAGTATATTTACATTTTTAATACGAAAAGACTAACAAAATTATTAAAATACAAGATACATTTGGATGCTGAATATATGCGGCGCTCAAAGCGAAAGAGTTGATAATGGTTTAATCAACGCAACCCGATTATAAACGCATTTCGTGAAACGCCAGATTGCAATTTCCAAACCAACTAGCGTTTATTGATAATTTTGATCGCTAATGTGCCACGTATCGACCTTCAACCGTGAAAGCTTTGGTTCGTTCAAGAATGATTTATTAAGGAGAAATTATAAATCTCACCTTCACGCATATGTCTTCTTTGCCACGCGATACGGTTACTTCTATCGGTGGATACTCCCCATCGGAGCTGTGGTGCTCCATAACAGCTCGCATGCTGTTCTTAAACAGTTCGAACAGTATGTGGAACAAATGGCTCGGTACATAAACTATTCTAATTTCGCTGCATCGCTCATGCTCTGGAAAGAGAAAAAGAAACCACAATGAGATAAAAAGCTTTAGCTAATTGAAATATATTGTGTGATCCTACATGCGATTAATTATCGTTACGAGCATAATTGTTTCTCCACCATTTATCAGTTATTGAAGTAAACATTGAATTACTAGTTCGAAAGTTTTTCAGCGTTACTTATATCATTTAGTAGCTGTATTTGTGTCTACAATCTTAATTCATTAGAGGTTTACTGTTCCATCGACAAAATTGAAATATTTCACGATGGTAATTTATCACTATATCTACTACACATAATTTGTTTATGTCGTACTACTTACTAGCAATACTCTAGTACAATCAACATTTTTCAAACTTGCCGTTATGCTGCTCGACTATCAGTTCCGGGCTAGCCAGATAATATTGATCGCACAGTAACCTCGATTTCTCGTACGCGTCTTTCACAACGCTGATAACGTCACACGACGGATCTATGGATCCCACGTGTCTACTGTGCCCGTTCAATTCGCTTCCAAACAAAAGAGCTGCAACACAAAAAAAATCCTTTTTCCGATAACCGCATCGACTTCGCAGAACCCCCAGTCGTATCCATGGAGCACAAATCGTGAACTTACTGTGTTGATTGATCAGCATACGAATAGAGATTCGAGACATGAGGAATCGATCCAAAAAATACTGAATATTGTTCTCCGTTTGCGGATCCACATCGTGAGATTCCTTTAATTCCAAGACACCCTGAGCCATGGTCTCGACGATGTCCTTGTGTCTGTTCCGAATTTTGACCAGAATCTGACAGAATCTATGGAAAACAGACGACTATGATTTAATCTTGTTTTACTAGAACTTGTTGGAATTAAAGTGAATTGAGAAACTCTAGCGTTCTTGCACGGGCTATTGTGTTTTAAACGGATCGAACGCGAACACTTCAAGAGATTGTTCTGATGTTGAAGACTCACTTGTCCAAAATGATTTCGTTGACCTCAACCTTCTCGAACTGCAGGATATCCTCGAACGAAGTGACGTACAAGTTATTAACTACACCCACGCTAGGCATTTTCAGTAAATTCTCTGGCAGCAGGTGGATCTCTTTCATAATGTTAGCCAGCCGGACTGGCAACTCCTTCCTCAAGAATATAAAGGACTTCCTTTCACAGGCACTTAAACCTAAAAAGGAAAAGCATACTTTCTCTAATTGCATACACGATTTGCATTACTGTATTTCAAGTTTCGAAGAGCAGATTAGGATGTTTAGAAGAAGTTTTAAAGGAGAATCGCAAAGGAAAACAATGATAGCGGTGGACGATCTTATCTCGACGATGCGAATCGCTTATCAAGAAAAATTTCTCAAAGTTGTTTTGATGAAGAAACACGGAACGTCGAACTCTACAAACAAACTTCTCGTTACGCAAGCTCGATTGCCTTGTCGGGAAAAAAAATGATCTTTGCAGAACGTAACTTCAGTAGCAGTATCGTTATTCATTAGCCAGCGAAACGTTATATACAAACGTTGTACTCCAAAGAAAATTGTTTTGTTGCTTCGTTTTTCCATCGATTCTTATGTACATTAAAAATTTCCAGTAAGTGAAAACACTTTCGTCGTCGGTGTAAGAGAAACCGGTTGTTGTTCGAGAATGTATAAATTGGAAAGGAATGCATTGAAGCCGTTAAAAAAAAGTAACTCATTCTAATATCGCGTTTACGATGCCAGCACAGATTTTGCGTTGTATGCATGTGTTTTCATTTTCCAAATGACCTCTCTAGAAAATACAATCGCTTTATACACGACCCTGACTGGATTAGTACCGTTTTATCAGTCCTCTCAGTACGTGCAAATCTGTTCACATTGGCCTCGTGTGAAGGTGATACTATCGCAACTCGCCGGATGTTTCTTGTAACGTGTAATCAATCCATCGAATGATAAGATCGTTATTCTAACAATAATATTTTATTTATTTTTATTTTATGTATATAGTAGCGAACAAAATTTTAAGAAGAGGGGACAATATGGAACATAGTTTTATTGTCTGCAAATATTGCCTGTGCGTTCATTTTTATTGTTATTATGGTCGAACAGTATTTATTGATTAGCACAAAATTCAAATTTTGTATATCATGCTATTCCTTATAAACTAGTTAGTTTAATTTCGTTGACTGTTGGGTCTTAAACTTTTGTCCACTGCTGTACATACTCTGTTATCTAGGAAGTAATACAAACACTGTAACCAGAGCTAACATCAAGATTCTTGGTTACACGCGAGAATAATTTTTGCAGTGGATACGATTCGAAGGGAATGGTCTAAGAATCGTTCTTTGGATAAATCAACTTATGTACTGCGTCGCGTGTTATCTACAGTACGTCAAACCGATCGAATCGTTCACTGCCGGCACACGTACTGACCTGGTTAACAAAAACACTCGTTATTAACGAATGATACCATTAATTTCATATTTCGTTCTTTCGGAACCGTGAATTTCTCGCCGATCGCACAAATACAATAAAGCTCGTTTCGAGATTTCCGACACCAGCAGTCACGTGGTTATCGAGTTTTAATTGCTTCATCGTTCCGTTTTGAATTACTCGAGATTATTTAATTGTCATGCGGTAAAGAATTGCTAATTAATTGCTAAAGAAGTTATTGGTAAAGAATAGTGATGATCAAGGAAGGGATCGATTCGATCGATTTTTATCTGAACCAATTATTTTAATCCGTTTGAAGTGTGTAATTTTCAATTAAAAGTGGCTGTTATTTATCGATAGTGCAATCGATTGACGAGTGCATCGTCGAGCTATCAATCAATAAACACTACGATAGTTACGTTTATCTTAATTTATAAACACTTCTAGAAACGTGTGTATTGTTTAGTTTCTCGTTGTTTTGTAAGCTTCACGCAGAGTGTAAATGTTTGCAACTGGCAGAACGCAAGTAACCAATACAGAAAGGGACATCATAAAACTTGACCACCATTTACGTCATCTTCGATAACGTATTTCCATCGACAACAGCTTGATCCCATTGCTTAATTGGATTAAGTTTACCTCATGCTAACTTAGCCTAACGATATTCCGGTAACTTTCCTCGATTACAGACCTATTTTATACAGCTTGGACAGAAATAGAAGATCAAGCTATTGTTACAATCCCTTTCCTTCATCTCCCTAGTCGTTGTGGCATTGAACTCTTCTTTGTTTCGTTCATGGAATATTCTGAAAGAAAGGTTTCCGTAGCTTTTGTTTAAAGTAGTTTCAAAAAGGACCCCCCATTTTGCAGTATCCAGGAGAATAGTCAATAATAAGGTGAACAGCGTCCTATCGCAATTTTCCACCCGCTAAGTTTTCCATTAAAGAAAATTACATTCTCCGCTGATAGGATAGATCGGTGAGCAGCTGATTCATTGCCAAGCACAATCGATTGCCTATAATAAATTGCCGTGAAATCACGTAGGTATCGACTTTATCCACGGCAAGCAAGCTGTGCGAGATAGAAGGCGCTTCATATGAAAGTGATTCTGTGCGATCAAAGCGAATCAGAGAAACGAGGAATGAGAAATGTGGTCGATCCTATAGTGCAAAGCAGCACTCTCTTCGTAAAATCATAATTGAAGTACCTGCTCTCAAATGGATCTTCTGATTCGTCGTAGGTGATTTGTAAAATTGACACCTTTCGGCATCGATTGTATCGCGCTTTCGATCATCGTTTTCGTTAATGTCCTATACATTCGATAACGGTTAACTCAGTCGACGTTTCGTAAAGATTGCCCCGAAATCTATTAGCGTATCTACCATTCTACATGCTTTGCCGAGTTAATTTTAGATCCCGTGAAAATGAAAAACTGACGGTGTTTCTGTTTCGAAGCTGATAAACAGATCTGATAATAATGTGTTTGTTCAAATGTTGCAGATGCTCGGTTGCTTGCGCGTTATCTCTTCTCTTTCCCTGTCTGGTTTTATATCTTTGTCGAGTGCGTTAAAAAATCCTAGCAGCGATCAACTTTTTTCACTGTAGCTTTGTCGAACGAAATCGCATTTATTACCAAAGAAAAGTGAGCGCAGACATAAACAAAAATTGTATCTGCCTTTGTAAGAAAAGTTCAACAAAATTATCTCCCACCGTGATTGATGAAACACATTACATTTGTCACGAGGCGCCGTTGTTTTCGAGATAAGCGAAAAATGTCTAAAGTTTCGCTACGCTGATAACGGGAAGCAGACAAAAGTAAGAGGCTAGCTTTTAATTAGTCAGGCACAGGCTGTTGCGAAATCGAATTACTGTGTATCTGTAAATTTGTGAAACGAATGCAAGGGGAGGGAGAACTGGTTCGCGATAAGAGCGTGAAAAAATGTCGATTATTCCCCGACGATTGTTTACGTGTTCTGTGTGTGGTCGAAGGTGGACGAGCCTCCTCCCGGCCTTTGGACTCCGATCAAATGCACGCGCGTAGTTCCCCCCTTTAAATGCACTCCGCTACGTAACCGCTGAGAAACGGGTTCACGCCCATCTATACGAAAATAGTTTTTTATACCAGGTGCATAGTCCGCGTGGCTGGAGGCCAAGAAAGCTGCTCGCGGAAGGTCAAAGAATGCCGACCGAGTTGCAATGATACATGCAATATCCCTGAACGGAACAGGTCTCCTTTCGCTCTCAAATGTAAAGGTTTGCTGTGCTAGCAGTAAAATCGTCCCTGTGTCGACTATCGGAAGATCGTATCAATATTTGAAAGCAACGAAAGCGGCGGGTGTGGCAAATACGATTTTCTATGATCGATGGAGTCTCTCGCATGCCTTGAAACGACAACGCGATCGATTCTGTTCCCTTGAACGAGGGAGGCTACGCTCGATGAATAAAAATTTATCGCAAATCGAACTACGTAATCTTCGTTTACATGCTTTTGTCGCGCAACCAACAGCGTTTTAAATGGCAAATCGCAATAATCACCTGACGAGTTATAATAGATTCTAACACGATTTCTAACGAGCGATAAGAAAAAATGATTACGAAGCTTCTAACGAGTAGCTTGTGTCGTAACGAGAGGGAATACCTGACGCGATCTTTTTCGACAATTTACCCTTATTCAAAGGGGAACAGCTTGAGGATTATTAGGAAATCGAAAAACAGGCAACGAAGACGCGCATTGTCGAGCGAAGCTTGACCTAGTGAAATAGGAACGTAATTAGTAGTCTTAATTTACCAAGAGTCAGACAGATTTTAAGCTCGTACAAAGGTTTTGTATTTCAAAGGACTTTCAAGGAATTAAAAGGGTTCGTATTCCATTATCGCTTCGTTTAACATGGTAGGTATTCGTACAATAGAATTTCTTCGATGTTAACGAAAAGACTTTTAGCTTATCGGCTTTAGCTTTCTAGCTCTTTGGCTTAACCAACTAAAACGTTTTTAATCACTGAACGTTTATTAACAAACACCAAATTAAACGAAGTATCGATAATTTTATGTAATCTAACGATACTTCAGTTTAGTACAATATAACAGGCTTGGAATTTTCTCAGGGACAAACGAATCGCAAACGTCCGACGTATCCGTGGTTGTGTTTCAATACAACGCAATATCACAAAGCTCCCTTCGTTTCTCTTCATCGACTCGCGCGAATCGATTTCACCATTCTAATTTTATTTGACGTTAGTTCGTCGCTTTCCAAGGTATCGGTGAAAATAAAGCGACGCGATATCGAGGATACACACGTTCCACGGTGAAAAGGAAGCTCCGAAGCCAATTATTCGCGCGTTGCAGTCCAACGAAAGTAAATTGAATTATCGTAGATTGTTCAAGTTCTGAACGAGAACGTCATATCGGTGCTCCCGTCCCGTGCAATATTGTTTCCACTTCCGTGAACAGTCAGTCGGTTCGCAAACGCAATTTCTGCGGAAAACCAGTCTCATCTCATATAATCATCCGTTCAATTTTCGCGAGATACAAGCGCGTACATAGATGTTACATAAGACAAAGAAAACGAGCTTGCAAAACGCCGTTCAACGTATGTTTCGCGGTCGTAATTATCGTTGATTAACAGCGTTAACCTTGATGTGTCGGTGTTGTTTGGATGAAACGAGAGAAACGCGAAATTAAACGGCCACATAAATTTTTCTAAATGAAATCGATGCTACGTGTAGCGAACAAGAAACAAAATAACAGAGGAATAAAAGTTTCAGTGTTTCTGTATCGTTGGTTCGCTACACGCAAGCGAAAATAGGTGAAACGGAAAATAGATTTCCGATAGGGTAGCCGAGGGGATCGAACGACGAGGCCGAACTTGGGGGACGATCGATCCCCCTAGGGATCAAGGATGAACTTAGAAAGCTCGACCGTTCCCCTGAGGATCAAGGGCGAAGTTAGGAAGCACTAGGCTCTTTCTGAAATCAGGAAAACACCAGTCTCTCCGTATCCTGACCATGGTCATGTTTAATCAATTTTCTTCGACCGTTCGAGGCTTCAGCGTTTGTCATCGCGTGATCACCTTGAAAGCTCCACTTTCTAGAAATTCCTAGAATCGTTCGATTCGCCAGTAGTTGACAAATTTAGTAGCGAACGGAATCCAGGAGGTGATTTTTGATTTTCTTTTTTTCTGTCGCTCGAAACTAGATCGTAGTATTTTATCGGCCCTGTTTCTGTGATCGTTTACTTTGTTTTTTACGATCAAATCAATGGGCAAAGGTGTTATCGTAAAAATAGCTCCACTTCCGGTGAGCGCCGTGAGTCACTGTCGTGTGCGCGTGTGTCGGCCACTCGTTAATAACATTTGAGAACGTAAATTAACGTCGGCTCTGTTTGTGTGTTTCCATGACAGTGCGAAAGAATTACTTTTTGTTCTTTTTACAGATAAAAGAACGTATATGGTACAAAGTTCTATGTGCAAAAAGCAATCTTATCCGTTGTAACACATGCCGCGACAGTTTTGACAAAAGAGAGGATGATAGCTGCTGAAATATCATCGCGAAAATTATCAGAAATGTTTGATAATTTGTCTAGCGGGTCCATGTGATAAACTGTCCTAGGAAAACGAGAAAGCTGCTGCTGCAGGCTCTGCTTTCGACCGCGAGTATCGTATCTCGTGTTACGAAATCCTCGATGATATTGAAATCGATCTCGATCACCGTCTGAAAACTCGATCCGCTGTTTGATCCACTTAATACCGTACATGATCGTGTATTTCAGTTTTCAACTATTTCGACGTGAATAATTCATGTTTCCCTGTAATCCGAGGCGAGATAAAAGTTTATCGAACGAATTTCAATCGAGCTTGTATCATCAGACATGCAAATGATATTTGATACGATGCTATTAATATTCGTGACCATAGTTTATAAAACATAGCATCGGATCATTCTTACGTAAAAGAGAGTATAGCACAAATATGTTCTTCATACCCTGAAGTATTAATTAATTTTTATAATATCCACGCGAGGGAATAGATTTCCTCTGCCATAAAATTGCTTGAAAATCTCATTCGCTTGAGGTGATTCATCGAAAATCGAAACTGGCGGATGTTCATTAGTAACCCGGAAGAAATGAAATGTCCATCTGTTCGGTTCGAGGTCTCGGGTTACGGATACTTGTTCCAGTATAAACCTGATTCGTCGACGGAGGAAAAACTCGTCCAGACTGTAACCTCCGAGTTACTCCTCCCATCACAGAGAACATGCTGGAAGGATATCGTAATCGTGCCTTTCCAGCAGTATCCGCCCAACATGTGTGGGAGTTTCATCGCGGGGGACAAGATAACATTGCGTATACGATTCTAATATATTTCAGTAAACGTTACCACCGTACACAGCTGGATCAAAAATTTCGAAGCGCTTTTCCTTGCAAACTTTTTTCCATGGGGCCTTCAAATCTAATGTTTCATCTAATTTAATAATTTTTCCTCGATTCGATATTATTACACGTATATTATTACGATTTAAAAAAAAAGGTATCAAGTTAAACAGTGACGTAAATTTTATCTTCGGTGAGAAAACAAAGATTGGTCATCGATTTTCTCATTGTGTATACACCTCGCGGGTGTATACGTGCCGTTCAATGTCCCATACTCGGTTCTAGAACGCTCTACGGCCGGCTATAACCGGTCGGAGGAAGCAGCTGTTTAGTTTTTAAAGCTTTAATCTCAATGTGCAACAGTAGCCACGCACACATGACTGTATAAGGCCAATGCATGTCTCGTGACTGCACCGGTTGCATGCGTAACGTGCACCGTATGTTCACCAAGTGAATTAGATAACAGTTGCTGAACGTCGGAATTGGTGTCGATTCATTTTGAAGGCAATCATCGCTAACAACGAGCTACGGCAAACGTACGATGTAGGGCAATCAACTTTTCAATTCCAGTGAAAGGAACGGAAATCGTCAGGCGAACCGGTGAACCAATTAAAACGTTATGAAACAGAATTATATCGCTATCGATGGAAACTGCTGATAACACAGTCCTTGTGCATATTTGTTATTCCATATTTTAAGTTTAAATTTAAACGGTTATTCCGTGAAACGACAAAAATATACGAATTTTGATTATTTACGTACGAATTAGTTAATACATGAATACATTGAGCTCTTTATCTTTCAAGTACGGTTATACAATTTTTGTATCGCTTTTACTTCAATACTTATACAATGTCCAGGAACATATTTTTGATGCATTTAACATCGTTCTTGCCCGTACAGTCTGTCTAATCAAACGGGTGTAAGTTGCCAAACTGGACGGAAAAGGCAACAAAGTTGTGGTCGAAGTTGTTCGACAGCTTTCAGGAAGGAAGTCGATTCACAGAAATCAAACTGGTTTCCCTGAAACTTCCTCGTTACAAACTCGAAGCAAGGAACAGAACCCCCCATTGTCGTGGACAGGAAACTTCGTGCCTGAACTTTCATTGTTGCATCTTTTCCAACCGGTCCAAAGATCAGTTTCGTTTTTAAACGTCGAATACGAAGGAATGCCCGAAATTTGCCGGGGAACTGCGTAGGAAAAACGGTTCGCTGTTCCAAGATAAAAAAATGGTAACTGCTCGTTTGCGTCAGAAACGCACGGGCACGGATTCAGAGACGACTCGATTGGGAGTTCAAACTCCACGGGTTTGCGTGCACGCCCACGTTCATCGAATGACGCGTGGAAATGGCAGCTCTCCAGCAGTTCCAATAATGCACTTGCTACTCTATTTTCGTGAAAATGGCCAGGAACCAATGACAGTGGGACAGTTTGTCTGTTTAAAGTCGATTTCGCCAACCTTGACCTCTCCCCGATAGGGTGACCAGGCTTGAAATCGTTGAATGGGAGTGGCATTGCGTTGGAACGAACTGATTTGATCGTTCCATCGACAATTCGAGGACAATTACACGCGTTATTAGGCCATCGAGAGATCTATAGATCGTTCGATACGTTCTGGAAGCGACCAGGGGAGCTTCGACGCAAAGGAGGACAACCTGACTGGATAGTATCTTCGTTTGATGCACCCCGGTTTGCTATGTAAAATCTGGTCAAAGTGGTCCATGTGAACTAGATTCGCCAAGGCCTTTGCTCTGCGCTTGCAATTTAATGGTCCGAGTGTGTCGTGTCGCTCGTCGTATCTATGCGATGTATAATTTTCCGCGGGGTCTCGGTTAAATATTAGCATATACATTAAGCGAAGCTAATAGCACCGCATTCTTTCAGTGTACCATCGTTGAGTATATATTTAAAACGAAACAATACCTCGGGCGACTGTAGTAATTCGTATTGAAACACACTTGGCGCTCAAAGTGTTAACGCTTAGCCAACCGAATGGGTAAACCTCCCATAATTTTCCTCAACAAAACGCTGTCATTGATTCTATTTACTTTTGCTATTAGTTGGTCTTGAGCTATCGTTGAATTGATTAAAAATTGTACTTTGGAAAAGCAAAAAATGCATCTGACGAACTGTGAACAACGCTAGTTCAAGACTAATTAATAACAAAAGTAAGTAGAATTAATGACAGCCCTTTGTTTTGAAAGAAACGGGAGATCTACCCATTCGGTTGGCTGTGTCAAGAGGCAAACAGTGCAGTGTCTGCATATTTATTTTGAGAACAGATGATTTTCGTTATCAACACGGTTCTGTTTGATTTTGGCTCGATATTTATTCAACATTGTTTTGCCCGAAGCGCAAGTAGTATACAACAGTCGCGTGATTTGGTGTTTGTGAGACAAAAACGGTGTTGCCGTTCATTCCAGACAGCAGACGGTGGGGATCAAAGGCAAAACAGGATGTTATTGCTGTACGTGGTACAGCCATTTACCATATTTGCTCATCGCGTAATCAACCTGACAAACAAACGGATACTTTGGTGCGATAGTAACGTGGACTGTTCGTTACGGGCGTGTATACATACCATCGCTTGGATCCTGACCTCGCCACGAAAACCGAGTATCGCTGCTAATTTTAAACCGACTAGACACAAGTTTACCGCGATGACGGTGGCCGCGCAGACGTCAGAATCGATCGTGTGAACGGGTAAACAGGGATCGCAAACTTCTACGAGGTCTAAAGATACGCCTGATCTCGCTTTCGGATAATCAGATGCTGTTCTTAGATTATGTTGTGTCTGCTGTGTATCGAGCATGGGACGCGATGAATTCATTAACAGCAGGGAACAATGAGCGATGTTGAAACACGAGGCAAGCTCTGTGGACGTTTCTGTGTGACGTCTGACAGCTCGAAAACAGAGGTGATCGAAGACGAAACACAGGCAACTCCGTTGAATGAAAAAAGGGCACGGCCATTCAACGTGTTTATACTGTGCCTGTTAATGTTAGGGAAAACGTGTTCCAAAAATAAGATCTGACATAGCTCCGCGAACCTTTTTACGAAGCTGCTTTTTTTTTCATTCGGTTTTTCAGCAACATTCAATTGAGAAATTTAAAGAAAAAAGCACGTTGCGAGGGCAACGAACAGATAATGTTGCGGCAATATTGCTGATGAATGATGCAAGCTTAATACACGAGAATATGGATTAATCTCGGCCCAATTGTGACCTCTTGAGCAAACTGATTATCTCCGAGTAGAACGTGTCAGAATCGATACGACAACGTGTCATCAAAATTTAGGCGGCTAGCATGTACACGCGCTTAAATTAGGAAAATTTACGAATTTGGCGCTTTGAAGTGTACAATGCAATTGTTGGGATAGACACGAAAAAAATGCAACTCTCTATCTTAACATTTACGGATCCTATGTTCTAAACGGTTACTTCTCTTTGACCTTTCCAGGTGCAAGCTGCGATTTGGTTTCACTGTTAGAAATATTATGGCGGAAATGTTTGAAATATCGAACAGCTTTAGCAATTACTTTCATTCAATTTATAGCTTTCTAGCTTCTCGATCCTTGATTCATTTGTCGTCGATTTTTATGCTTCCTTGTTCCTTTTTATGCAATAGAAAATCTCTTTATAGATTGATGGAAAATTAAATGCAACTCTACAAAATTACATACAAGCAGCTTAGCGTGTTTTTCTCAAATGATTAACAACCATCTGTATAGGCTACAATTGCATCCTTGGATGCAATAAAAACGTCGGATCACCGAGGCTTTGTGCCGCATTAGTTTTATTTACTGTACCTTTAAAAAATTGCCGGAGTGGATTTTTAGCAGTTTTTTTTTTGTTTAAACGATTTCAGTTTAAAACGTTTAGAAGCATTTTTCTTAAACTTAATCGTTGTACCCAAGGTTTTCGTTGCATCCATCGCTAGTATTAGATTCGCAAACATGTAATCACGAAGATTCCTTATGCGAGGTGAACGGAAAAGGATCTCGGTTATAATTTGCTTTGTTTACCCGTAAAACTATTACATCATCGTGTCGAGTACTTTTAATTTCATACTCTGTCTTCGAGAAACACGATGATATCAGTTATCTGAACGGCACACGTTATAGTTCAATTATCAGTTGCGATCAATCGGGATCCATCTGATTTCAAATGAATCACCCAATTTCGGGGGCTATTATCAGTAGTAAAAGTCGAGTAGTGCAACAACGCCATCGCTGGCGCCCATTTTCCGATGTGAACTAGTATGAGGGACGTAAACTAGCCACGGGTACGATGCCCTGTAAACGTTACACAATTTAACCGAAGCGACCCTGAAAACGATGCCCCATATTCTCCCGAAGTCGTTGCTCGATCGATTCCGTGTTTCGTTTCTTCTTTTGTTGTATCGAAAACAGCGGCAAAAAGGAAGAAAAATAATGGAAAAAAGATGGTAAAACAACAAAGGTATTGATTCCGTCGAAATTCAAGACTTTGTACCGAGCAAAGTGTATGATGTTTACTAATAAAGAGGAGTTCTGATTAGAGGCCGATCGTTTCGTACACTCACCGAAATCGATGAATTGTTTTATCGAGAGCGGCGAGGGGTTGAACTGCGAATAAAAGTCCAGCAGCTTGCCGATGTTCACGAGACACTTTTGCGTAAGCTTCATCTTGATGTACGTTGTAACACATGAACTTTGCGAAACTGCCGGCTCGGTTTCCCTTCGATTGTTTCCCTCAGAAAAGGCGAACGCTTTGTTTGGTGTGTTTTTTTTTCTCTCCTTTGAAAACCACGCGAAAACTGTCAGGTTTTCACTGAGCAACGGAATCTACTGCAGGCAGGTTAAATAGCAAAAGGCTTCTCCGCATAGTACCCAGGAACGAGGATAGGAGACACCTCTGGTCGCACTGGTTCGTGACAAGGCTAAAGACACGACTACTGGCGTTTCAAGAGAGGGGTCCTGTATATGTTCTGCTCATACGTGAAGCTGCGTAGTTTATTTCAAACGGATAAAACTGGGACAGCACAAGGCGCGATATTTAAAATAAAACGTTTATAACAAAACCTCGGAATCGCCATGGCTCATCTACATTTCATTTGCATTCTATTACGAACAACTTATTCATTAAAACGGTAACACTAGTTCAAAACGGTAACATTGAACTAAAATAAAAACAATAACACTGGACCAAAATGAAAACAATATTGCATTAAAATAATAACGCTGGATAAAAACAGTAAGAAAGGTTATGAAGTTAACAATGTTATATACAAAGTTATATATTCGTTTAACTAGATTTTATATCATATTCAGTTTTGATATTTAAATACCGAAAACTGGAACATTGTAATGTATGCCTGAGGATGTATCGAAGTTGATTAGATCAGATCTTTACCACAAAATGAACAATGGGGTTAGTTTAATAGAAATTATAGGCCGGCTATCATTAAGAGGTTCTCGCCCATTTTTTTTTCTTGCATAGAACAGTTTAATGTAGAGCCGCCACCACCCCTTTTTTTTGTATTCTACCATTTCACATAACATCATCGTTATGCGTGTTTTGCTAGAATCGATTAAACCTTGTTGTATACATATATAATTGTATTTTTGTTGCATAAAGCAAAGGTTTGAATTCGCGATTATGCAAAAAATAATCTTACTTTGAAAATTTAATGTTTATGTCTGTCCTAGTTGTTGACAAAAATTTTTTATGTAGTAATTGTGTAAATTGAAAAAATGTTAAATAATCTTATGATATTTAATTTAATTAAAAAAGATCAGCAAATAGAATTCTTTTTAATTCTATTTAATGAATAAGTTTTCTATAATCGAGTGTCATTTCGTATTCCGGAAGTGGCGCCATCATCGGTACACGCTGAATATGATAATTGCGGATCAATTAACCTCTGTATAAGTCACGTTTTTGGCACGTGTTACTCCTTCCCACGATTTCTAGAATTACAGTGTCGAATCGTAAGTATACCAATGTATTGGGCTTGTTCAACACCTTTAAAACGATTCGGATGACTAGATAATTTTGATACGCTCAATCACATTTTATAGGTTAGGTGGCCCTTGGATTTTTTTATATCAGTCTTCTGCTAGACAGTCAGCGCCACATCTTCATTGTATTGGAAAGGATTTCTCGATGTTTTGTACATTTAAAACAATATATAGCAATAAAAGGAACGCGTTATCGACTAATACGATTTGTTCGCATATTTTCTTCAATGTAAATTGGTTTGTAAGAAAGTTGGGTCGATATTCGGAAATTCCATTGACTTCGAAGTGACTGGCTAACTTCCGGCCAAGACAAGCCCATGTGGACAGCAGCCGCGGTGCCTGAGATCATTCCGTGCTGAGGCTGTTCCTCGTGTCCTAGTGAAAAATATTCTTTCGGAGTGATAATTGTGCGTGTTCTGCCAAAGTCATTACAGTATGGCTGATTTGGACGATTTCTTCGCAAAAAAGGATCGCAAAAAAGCGAAAGGGAAGAAGTTCACCACCACAGAGGAGATAGCGAAGAAATTGGAGGAGACTGGCAAACGATTGGGGAAGAAACCAAAAGACAGACCATTGAACCCGGAAATCGAAGAAACTCAACAGACCGAGGTGAACATCCGTTCGTTTCGCATGTGTTCCTTTCCATTCATTTTCCTCAGACTTCCAATTCTCGAATCCTGAACTGTTCACGCGAAACTGCCGATTACCTTGTGCCAATGGTCGCTGCCATATTTGTTCGTGCAAACGTCATTCTTACGATTGCTGAAATTAATCTGCCTAGTTGAATTGTCAAATCTAATAATGATTTGTCTACCCTCACTGTCGAACAATCGAATTGTTCGTTATATAATTGAATCGTAATGCGGTCACTTGTAATTTCCTTTGTGCATTCGTTGAAACAGAGCAGATGTTCTAAGATTATTATCGTACACAATTGTTTCGATGTTTTTTCAGTCGAGAATCTTTTCTCTCGAATGAGAAATCTTTAGTAGTTATACTCTTTTTTCTTTTTTTTTTTCTTATTATCGTGATGTCACCTTCAGTTAAACCTTCATCGCGAATCCCTTCTAAAATACTCGAAATATTTAAGTATATACACTTTTGAATGGTTTCATGTGTCATAATATATTTTTGTAGGATGAAGATGAATGGAGAGAATTTGAAGAAGAGAAGAAAGACTATACTGGTTTGAAGATTGGAAATCTAACACTTAATGAATCTGTAGATGCCGAATCTGATGATGAGAAGGGTACAGGGGACAACAGCTCGGATGGAGAGTCAGGAGAGGGTGGTGTGAAACATTCAGGTCCATGGAAGAAACCTGAACTTCCTCCCCAACCAGAAGTAACTGAAATAGCTGCCCCACCCCCACCACCTGTTACTTCAGGAAGTAGTTATAAACCACCACATTTAAGAAATATTCAAACGGTAGCTGCTGCTAGTCCTAGACAACGCGCAAAGAATATTGCACCAGATATACACAGCGAAGAATACTTCCCAACCTTGAACTCTAAGCAGCAACAAGTCATTGAGCCCACTGGACCATGGGGCAGGCGGTATGTATTAATATTTTCGAATTCTTTTTAATGTTACGAAATATTTAATGTGTCTAGTCAATGAAAGCAAATTTGGTTCCAGGAAACGAGATGAAGGTACATTCGAGGAAGTACGTAATCGAGGCGGAAGTAGATCGTATAGTGTGCAGGAAGCGCAATCCCAAGCGCCAAAGCTCTCTCTGGGCAATAAATATGGTGCCCTGTCGCAAGATCAGAGCTGAAATCATCCTTGACTTAATCGAACGATAAAAACAATCATCATAATTATGTCATTACCTCTCTCCGTTTCGTGGCCCAGCTACGCTATTTAAATATGTTTTCTAGATTATAGAATACGCGGCATAACGTGTACGGATAGAATGTATCATTGATTCACGTACTATGCCCTAGCTTTCGAATGGCTCGACATTTAGTTTAAAAAAGGATCATGTTTCGTTTGATAGGAGATCTCGCCTGTTAGTGTGAAACCGAATACAAGATTTCTTTCATGAAAGTGATTCATAGTTGTGATGAATTCCGTGAAAGGAATATGAACGTTTATTTTTTCATACAAAGAGAACATGCTCAAAACACATTTAGCATCAGTTTTGTATTTAATTTTTTAATCGACGTAGGAGAATGATCGTTATCGTGGTGGAAAAAGAGGGGGTGGGGAAGAAAAGTTCGCGCAACGAACCAGAAAGTCGAGTTCAAATGCTCGGTGTCTTCGTGCGAAACGGTATTAAACTTTACGATTAATCGCGCGAAGGGTTCGCGCGATCGCTCTATTTTTACACGGTGCTGCTGTTTTCATTTAACGTACTAGCTTTCGCGTCTGTTGATCGATCGCCTTCGAAACGTCAAAGGGAATATAGGTTTAAGATACTCGGATACTCAAACATGACAACCTTTAAACACGAAAAGAATTACGATGTAACTGTGTGCATAGCGTGGAACGAAAGAAGTTGATCATGATTACAATAATTGTAAGACTTTTCGAAGTAAGGTCGATCTTAGTTGGGCCGTGTTTTTCAAATAATTGTTCCGCTCAACGGCAACGTACGTCAACGAACACAAAAGTCTAGATGAACTAAGATATATATGTATAAATAATGTAACACTTACTTGGGTATAATAGAATTCCGGGGCTGGGCTTTGGAACGGTGTGGAAACATTACACGTCGATACAAAAGAGTTGCGTAAAGTGAAGAGAAAGCAGAAACACACGTGAAGTATAATCGGATCGGATAAGAGTTCGAGAAAATGCAAAGTATACATATATAAGAGATACAGAAAAAAGAGATACACACGCGTAAACGAGTATAGGACATTAAAAAAATGCAAGATGCATATACACTTTTGTTGACGTTTGTTTAATTAGTTTTGTTGATTTAGGAACTTGTTTTGCGAAAACGAAATAAGAACGGAGTAGAGAGATTGGATAGACAGGAAGTCGAGAAATGCGTTAAGGTTCTCCTGAATGGTATCGGGAGTTTGGGGTGCTAGCGCTGTTATTTTTGAGGTTGAAAAAGTACAGAAAAGAAACAAATAAGTCATAAAAGTAGAACAAAAAAATTAAAACGCGAGCCATACACACATAAATGAAGAAGAGAAAGAAATGGAGCCTTGTATAGTGAACGATAAGGAAAAAATGTGATTATTTATAATAAATTTCTTAGGACAACTTATAAGTACTGCCTTAAGCATTTTAATTTTGCGAACCACTAATGATACGTCGATAATTTCGCAGCTGGCTCTGAGAATGCGAGGAAACAGGAAAAAAGAAATAATTGTATGTCCAAAATGAGTGTAATTGCAATCGATAGTTTTTTGTTTGCGTGATTAACCGTCACAGTCGTTTTGTCTCGAGGGTCTTAGACACTTTTAACGGGCATTTCCACGTAGAAGTATGCGAATTGCATTAAGCGAGAATTTAAAGTTGTTCCTAAGGTCGAACCGAACAATTTATTCGTGTTGCAGATGAAGCCATGTAGTTCACGCCCATACTAATAATCAGTTTTTCTTTGTAATGTGAACAAAGTGGTAGACTCATCTCATATTATGCAAGGGTTATCAGCCCATATTGCGATTGGTCAGGATATAAATCTTTTGACGACTAACTGAGATTAAAAAGGGTTGGCGTTCCTTGCTGGGGTAAATAGTGAGTAAAATCGAACGTAGAGAGGAAAGAAAATGAAGTTATTGCGAGAACGACATGAAGATCATCGTCGGGATGACGTGGACTTCGCCTGCCTTTTGTTACAGAATAGTTGAAATAATTTTATCACGACTGTTAACCGAGAGAAAACGATAGAATGACAGAGGATGCGGAAGAGTGCGCGAAAGGAAAGAGTGGAGTGCAGTGTGGCGAAACTTAATATAATAAAATAATGGAGTAAACTATAGATCGAACACACAAGACTTATTTCTATGATTATATTTCTTGATCTTGTTTCATTTAATTATACATACTTTTAACGAAACTCGCGATACTGGTGCCCGATTTTTTTGTGGAATGAATAAAACAAAAAAAGAAAGGAAAACAGAAGGTGAAAGGAATGTTTCTTACAAGTAACAATTCTACATTACGCTGTGCAAAATGTCTTACAATATATATTTTCGAGAATGTACACAGATATTACACAGGCACCTTTGATTGTTACATGGAGTTTTTTAGTGTTTGTGTAATATGACGTCCGATTATACACACTGAAACGCGTTTCCGACGATTAGTTTCCTTTATGAAAGTTTCACCGTTGCTTAATTATTCGTTATGATGGAAATTAATGTAGGATACAATTTAACTCTCTGCTATCTTGAAAGCCTTCGAAGGAAAAATGGATTTGGGCGAAGAATATCGTTCCCCATACTTAAAGACATATTGGATTGCAGAGAGTTAAATTTTAATGATTTTATTCGAAGAACGACTTTTTATTAACTACCACACAAAACAATATAACGTTGAAGCGTTCATACGACGAAGGGGCAAACAAGATATTACGCAAAACAGCTTGGTCAGAACAGGTCTTCCGGCCTTATTGTACTCTCCTCACTGGAAACAAATATATTTCTGGGGATAAAGTATCACTGAACTTCGCTTCTGTGGTCATACGCGGAGTCGCGAACATACTTTTCGCAATACTTGAGTCCATGGCTTCCTTCATTGCTGTACGAACTGTACATGGGACCCTCCAATAAGGATGCTTTGAACTTCGGTAGAAAATATATCCAGACCCTTGTCAAAGTACCGATCTGAGAATAAGTTTGATAATAAATTAACCTGATTAATTTAATAATAGTTGCGTGTATTAATTGGAGTAGCGTACTTTTTATAAAGTATTATTTGTGAAATGTTTTTTTTTTAAATAACAAGGAAAACATTCTTCTGTATAAGTCCTTTTATTTTAAGAAGGTTGTAAAAAAGATAGTTAATCAAGATAAAGAAATGGTTGAGAAAGAAAATTACCTCTTCAAAATTATTACTCGATTTGGCCTTAGCTTCTGAAGCCCAAAGTATATCTTCCTGCGATCGTTCGTAAAACGCTGGGTGTTCTTCCAATTCGTCTAATTTTTTTAACATTTTTGTATCAACGTCGTATATTTCGCCAAATACATGCTATGTAAAGGAAGATATAAAAAATTGGTGAGTTAATTTTGTACATGGTTTTCATTGATTAATTTACAAATCACAAAGGTATTATTTCAAACGTAAGGTTTAACGTTCAATGTTAATTTTTAATACCGCATAACAGAATTTGTTTCGATTAATAATACTAATGTTAGAATTCTAAAATTCAAACCAAAGAAATGTTTTAGTAAGGGGTTTACGAATAAAATTTAAACATAAAGAATTCAATCCAACAATACGTGATTGATGTGTTCCCTCCACTTACTAAGAACTCGTTGAAACTTGTACAGCAACATTACATACAATATACACCGATAAATGCATACAATACTTACGTGACCGAAACCAGGTTTCTTCAATAAAAATGGTATATTATATTGGGTTGCAATTACTAATGGATACGGTATAGTAGTTTTTCCAAGCCCCATAAACTTTGCATACCCATTGGCAGTATTCTGAATCAAACTGTGATTGGGTTCTCCTCGTTTTAATGTTCCATATACAAAAACACGGTGAAGAGGATTCTTAAACAAATTTTCATACATTTTGAAACGTAATTCGTGTGAACAATTAAAACAGTGGGTTCTTTAGAAGACAATCTTTCATTTTATTTTGGAATCACTAGTTTAAAAACGAAATCTGTCGTTTCATTTAAAGTAGTGCACTTTATTGACACAAAAAAACGGTGACCAGTTTCAACAGTTTTCGGAAAGATGGCGCCAGTAGTTAATGCACAAGCTCAGCTTGGTTATGCCGAATTAAAGTTTGCTTAGCATTGTTTTTTCGTAGAAAACAAGTAGTTTGCCTCAATTATGTAATCGCTGTAGAATATTAACTTCCGGGAACTAGCTGTGTATTTCTTCAAGTATAATTCCAAGGAATAACCGAGATAAACGTAACAATCAGCTTACAAGACACACACCCAATGCATGTAACGAATGCATACTAGAAGTCATGCGTATTCACTTTGTTTGCCGGATATCACTTCGTGATGCACTCTACTCTATTTCCGGTATTCGTTTGAATAAAAAAATCAGGAAAGTATAATCAGAATATCATAAAATTCTTTAACCAAAGTATAAATGGTAAAATTATCTATGTTTCTCTCTCTTGTCTCTTACGATCATTTGTACGATCATTTTGATTCGTTTACTCTATAAAACTATTTAGGTAATTTATTACCATTATACATTTGGTTTAACAATGAAAGAAGTTAATGGAAATTAAGGCTCACCTCGTCCATTAAGAATTGAATGTCTACGGCTTCCGTTAAGTCGTAGAACGAGTATATCTCCAGAATCGCGATGTTCGTCAACACTGCCGCGGCAGCAATGTGAAACAACATTGTCGCAAATTGCAACGAGCCAAAACTAGCGATCTCATCTGGCGTGCGATGCGTATAACCCTGGCCTCTCGGCTGTCGCATGTAGGGTCAAAGGTTCGAACGATAAGAGCTTTTCAAGCGACACGGATTGCAGTCACGCCATTTCATCTTTCCTTTCAATTAATTTTGTCGATTTTTACAACCCCTCTACCATCCCCCCCCCCCTGATAAGCCTTCGCCACGAAGGGCATCGTCTCCCGATTCATCGACCGTACACAGCTGTTATCTGCAGAAAAATAGCGTGAACACGAGGGTTTCGATGTTTCCGGTGTTACAAATAAAACGTTTTATAACTAATTTGATTTATTCGTGGATCAGTCGATCTGTTTCTAAAGATTATACATATTTGTAGTTTGATTTATAACTTTTATGATGGGTTAACATGTTGTCGAAGGACCTTGATTTCTTCCGAAATACAACCATCGATTGTTACACTTTTTCCTCTTTGCCTTTGTTGTAAAACACTCTCGAACAAGCCCCAATCTTCGGCGTTTTCCTCCTTGATGTCCCCTCCCTTCGAACACAAATCCGTCAGAATGAAAGAAATCGACTTAAATCGAATGTAACGTTTTATTACCTCGAACAGAATGTGTAAAAGACCTTTGCTCGTATCTCCCAATAACATATAAGCCTGATAATACAGACAGCCTATCAATTGGTTTAAAGTGTTCTTCGTCATGTGATTGTCTAAATAGAAATAATATCTTGTTTCGATCTGCTCGATACGTAAAATGCACGGGATAAAAAGTAATTACAGCTTAAATCTAAATACTGCAGATACAAATTGCCAGTTGCCATTATCTCTCCGTTTATTGGAAAGCTTTCATTTCTAAACGGGTGACATTTATCGTGTTCTAGAATTGTTCTGATTCTCTGTAACCAATAAGCTGATAAGGAATTATCTATTAACGAGCTATCGTAGAATAATTTCGTTAGCTTTTAATCGTCACCTGCTTGGAGTCTGGGTCTTGAAAAACGCTTCCCTGACTCCTTATTTTAGATAGAGACTCCTGAAAGGCTGTAAATAATATAATGATTTAGCAAAGAAGGAATTAATTATAATCTATAATTGTAATATACACTGATCATACATCTTTTAGATCGTTTAGTTAGACTTTGGCGTACTCGAGACTTAGTATGCTTTTTCAATAGTTCCTCGGTTATAACTTTATCAACTCCGTCGCTTTCTTTATTCTCCATCTGATTAATTTTTAATAACATTATCGATCTCTAAACTATCGATCTCAGAACGATGATATAAGTGATTCGCAATTATTTAATTACCGATTCGTCTAATAACGCAAGTTCTGCGAACTTGATACGGCGAAGCTCTACAATTTCTTCGTGTTTCAGGGTAATTCTAATTTTATCAATTAAATGCGTTAACGAATTTGAATACTAGCGTTGAAATCGAAGTCGCATTAATTAGATTAATTTACGATACATTTGAAGCTCTTGCAGTATTAACGATGCTCCTTCGTCGCATATTCTATTTCCAAGTAAAACTAGACACCTCAGAGACCTGTAATTATAAAAATAACACATTTCATTTAATTGAAACAGTTTTGAATAATAAATTACCCTCTTCTTTTCTCAAAGATATCATTTATTTAGGACACGGTTAGTCCACGGCGGACGGAAATGAATTATAAGTAGGTTGCGATAACCTCCTATCATTTTTAGCCATATTTATTAAGCTGTGTCATATTGAAAGCGAAAAAAAATTAAGGTTAACTTGTATTCACTGTTGCATTACTTACTGTTACATTAATAAATTCAATAAAATATAATTAATTAATTATTAATCATATTTCTAAGTATTTCTAACTGCAACATGAAATTAAAATAAACTTGCCTGTTAGTACGAAGCATGTTGCCCACACAAGCTGCTCCATCTTTCGTTATATGATTGTTTGCCAAATTTAAAATAACTAATTTAGGATCATCTGGAGGATTTCTGTACACCAGTTCATTTGAAATCTTCTTCATTCCATCATCGGTTATTTTACAAAGTTTCAAGGATAAATACTTCAAACTAAACAGTATCATTTATTAAAATAAACAATACAGATGCAATTATTACGAATCGTTTACCTTCCCGCTGGTGTGCAGAGTAAATGATAATTCTCCTGCGAGTTCGGGTTCATGTCCAGATTTAGCTCTTCTATGCATCCGAAGTTCGTGAGCATTTCTGCAATTTGCACGATACCAAATGCGTTTATCTTACAATCTGGCAATCTATTAGAACGAAAGGACGAAATTATAAATGAATAATCGTTTATTTCTTTTACACGCGATAAGGAAAACAGAACATGTGACTCGCTTCAAAACCGTGATTGTGTTACACTTTTGCATCGTAGAACTCAGAGCATCCAGCATGCACATCGATATTTCATAGCCTGCAGAAGAATAGAAATTAAGTTAAGTAATGTGCATTTAATGTCACAAGGGTGAACACTAATTCCGAAGACACTTATCTTTGCTTTCAATTTTCACTGGATTCACAAGCTTTCTGTTTCTATAAGTGAACTGAAAAACGGGAACTCCCTTGTCCTCTATCCTTAAAACATTAGAACGATGTATTCGTTCAGATATAATTAGTTCAGAGCTTAAAAATTATTACCTTTCGGGTATCGCTAACACGTTATTGGAATGATGATAGTCCATAGGGATCAGCTATTTTTAATGATTTCTTATGAAAAAATGCGTGCAATTTCTTTAAAAAACGTCGACAAATTTAACGTGGAAACTTACTATAATTTTAGGCAACGGATCAACGTTGTATTCCTCGGCATATTTCAAAAATTCCGCGGCGAAATTCTCGTTATTATTTCTCGAGGTATCGCCTATGTAATTTAACTATGCATTTGTTTTCGTCGTAAAAGAGGAACACCTAAAAATTTACCTCCTATGGATGATTGTCTGTCTCGAGCAGAAACACTGTATCTGCTTCGTTTATCCGTCATAATTGTTCTTTACAAAATTTCAATTTCAATCCGCAAGGTTCAAGTCTCGCGTGATCTATCACACGTACGTAACAAACAATTGAGCATCAACTTGAAATAATTTAAATCGTATTTCTTTCCTTTCTTTTTTTTTATTAAATCCTTAATACATAAAGTTAAAGCGATAGTCATAATTAAATAATTAACAATGTGAAAGAAGTAAATCTAATGAAAGTAATCGTTACAGAACGCTTTCGAGAATGTTTTTAAATACTGTAGCTTATAAGCATTTACGTACCGAATAAAATTATATTAAAATACCAATCTATACGATTACAGATTATAATTTTATAGAGATAAAATATAATATCATCATTTCCTGTAATAAATTTACTTTCAAAAGATGTTACAGACGTACGATTAAATTATAGAAGCATTAGAAATCAATGCATAACACTTATTCATTATGTTACTAACAATATATAAACAATAATATTAAGAAATTGATAAACTACTGTCATTGTTTCATTACTAAATATCAACGTAAGTTGCAAATATAATTTAATTGTTAAAGAAATTCGGTTCATAGTGTGTTCCCTCTATTTGTTAACAACATTTCAATAAATTATTAAAGTTTTATATAAACAGTCGCAAGTACTTCTGAAATGTTTAAAAATTGCAAACAATTTAATTGTAATTCATCAAATACAATTAATTCATGAATAACTCTATTTTGCATTAAAGATCAGCAACATTTATAAATTTTAATAATTATTAACAATAATGAACAACACGTATAGTGTAAGAAATTATTGCGTTAAGATTTGAAATGGAATAAATTTTAACGAAGGAAGCGAAACAGAGAAATTTCCCATTTGTTTTGGTAGCGGTCAAGGCCAGAACCGTCGTTCGCGCATCGATGGCTGTTACGCTGCCGGCGCAATTCGAGAACGACCTCAACCGCTCACTCGGTTCTCGACCGTGATACCGAGCGTGTCGGTGTGTCAACGCGTTTCCGTACATATTTTGACACATCGAGCGTATAGAAACGGGTATCGCGCCGCGTATACTTAGTTCTCGATAGGGAATTCTTGTACTTCACGCGTTACAGTCATTAAATAATATAAATTCACGCTTGTTATATCAAAAGTACTAGTCGGGTTGATAAAGTTATACACGGTTTAAACTTTTATTCGCTTTAATTGTTCTCTTTCGACAATTCAACGAAGTACAAGAAAGTATTTAGCGATAAGATAACCGAACAACTATATAACGCACTATATATCTTATAATTATTGTGAACTCGCGTTTTAGTGTTGCGAAATTTATAATATCGCGATATGGGATATATGTTATTGTGTAAACTATATGGGGTAGGTTCCTTAATAGCTAGGCGGTTTCTGGTAGATCAGAGGGTTGGGGGTTCTAGATACGCGTCGCAATGGGTTATAGAGTTGCGGGGGTTGGGATACGCGATAGGGAGTCATGGTAGATTGCAGGTGTTATGGGATAGATTCTTTCGTAGCTGCTAGGGGGACTGTAGAGTACGCGATCCGTTGGGAGGGGGGGTCGTGGGTTATCGTAATGTGATATATGTGGTGCGGTGGGTGTGGGTGGGAAGGTGCGGGGGTAGGGGGGGAACTGGAACAGGGATCTGGGGCCGTCGGTCTCATGGGGCCCTCCACTGGCACTGGAGCTTATGTGTACCTATGTACGGACAACTGCCCTGTTCTGGTTCAGGGGAATTTGGGCGGGTGGGTTTCACAAGGGGAAGGGGGTGCGGCGCGGGGCGCGGGGCGTGGAGGGAAGGTGGGGAAGTATCACAAGGATCTGGGGCCGTCGGTCTCATGGGGCCCTCCGGCTGACACCGGAGCTTATGTGTACCTATGTACGGACATCTGCCTTGTGGTACTTCGGGAGGGTTTATGGGGGGAGCGGGTTTTTTGATATTAGGGGGTTGGGATGGGGAACTAACACAGGGATCTGGCTTCGTCGGTCTCATGGGGCCCTCCGGCAAACACCGGAGCTTATGTGTACCTATGTACGAACATCTGCCCTGTGATAGTTCACTTACGCGAGGGGGGTTTAGGGGATTGGGAGAGGCGGTCATGGGGTATTCGGGTACACGTTGCAGCGTTAGGGGTTCTTGGGTCAAATAGATACCGGGTTATATCGTAGAACATAGGTGGTTACGGTGATATATGATATGGGTTATAGATTAGAGATTGTTGAACAGAGATTATAGCTTAGGGAATATAACATATATCCTTGTTTACAAAAAGTAGATTGGTAAATTTATAACAAACTAAATATACTATAAGATATTTAGGGCATTATATGGTTGCTCGAGAATCTTTAGCTATCAGCGTTGCGAATCTCATAGCGCCCTTTGTGGCGGTTTGCGAATTTATTTGCGTTAGGTTTGCGTATTTTAAAGCGCCCTTTGTGGCAGCTTGCGAATTTATTTGCGTTAGGTTTGCGTATTTTAAAGCGCCCTTTGTGGCAGCTTGCGAATCTATTTGCGTTAGGTTTGCGTATTTTAAAGCGCCCTCAGTGGCTGCTCTCGTCCTTGCGAATAGGTTAATTATCGGAGGATAGACAGTATTCGTTACTGTTATAATATCCTCACTCGCCATCGTGCTTTAGTATCCTTGAAAAGGGGATACACTTACAGAATGCGCATTCTATTCTATTTCTAATATATATTGCATTCGTTCTATTTTCTATTTGTTGTACTTAATTCAATTTCACTGTGTTTACTTTGTTACAGGTTTTCACTAATTAATTTTTACAAGATTGTTTTCTGCTCTCTTAAATATAGACTCAAGCTGCTTAGGATTAACTAATTAATATGTTTAATAACTAATAAATATGTACCTATTTGCATGTATTACAGGCGTGATCCTGATCTTTGTTCCAGATTCCTGCAGGTCCCATTTGCATGTTCGTAAATAATAGAATTTTTGCATGTATTTCAGGCGGATCTCTAAGCGTAGTCACCTCCTCGTGGTGAGATCTGGTAATTGATCTTGCTTTTCAAAGAATGCATGTTCTTGGAAAAGCTATATCAAGCAAAGAACTACGCAAAATCTGGTATAAACTTACCAAAATTTCTTTTCGATCTTTTGTAAATAAGTGGCAATTTCGTCAATGTTATCGAAGGATTTCCAGTGTTATAAATATATTACTGTAATAAATTCCCATCCATATCTCACTGCACATTTAATAAATTTATAATAAAGAGAAGCGTTCAATGTGTAGAAAATATTAAGTTGCATTGTCTTCTTAACCAATAAAAGTTCTAATTCATGTATGCGAGTGTCCTGTGATTTATGGATGGGAATTTAAATTCGAAAGTTATCTTCAATTTTCTTGTATTCTTACAAATACCTTATTCACACAAATGGATAAATGTTCTATTATATGAATGAGACATCATTTAGTATATAATTAATAATTTTTAATATATAACTAATCACGAACAAGTCCTTTGGTCGTGTATAAGTGCGAATACTACTATTGCGTATGCAATAAATTATTAATAGCTAAGAACTACTTTAATGTACATAATATAAGATTTTAAGGTACAGCGCTCCAAAATTAAATATAACACCAAATATTAAAAATTCTATTCTGATAATTGCGAATGTAAAACTGTATGAACGTGTTAAAACGGTAATTGTAAAGAATGTAAATAAAATAAGGAGTTGAATACTGGTCGATACAAATGTTTATGACTGTTTAAAAAAGCTAGCGCAGTTACATGTACAAACGCTATGTTACAGAGACTGTTACGTATAAATATAAGAATCTAATTTTGTAAGATCGATGTACAATCTTTATGCTTATAATAAAAGATTATAAATAAAATAAGAAAAAAATATATTATTTGAGTTGTATATTATTACCCCTGTGCATAGACTATAAGCTGCATTTCTTGCAAATCAATTAGGCAATATCACTTCTTCAAATAAAATAGTAGTCAATATTTCGATAATCTTTTAGATCAGTTACAATCAAGTATAGGTGATTCGTTCAAAATTCAGAATCTTGAAGACACGTCGATAGACAGGCTTTCGCGATATTTTATTTTCAAATTATTAAAACTCTAGTTATTTATCATACGTGTAGCTTAAAGTAGTTACATCTGGCTCTATAATTTTTATTTCGATTTTAATCGCGTGGAGGAAGGTTTTTATTGCTCGACGTATAAGCGAATATTGTGCGTACTATGAAAACGTTAATGACCCGGGTATTAATTCATACCTGTTCCTGATTTCCTCGTAGATCAATATCGAATTTCATTTGATGCTATTTTGGCAGTGGGAATTTATTGGAATTGATTTAAAGGAAAGCGATAAGAAATGATTACAGAACATGTATTTGAAATCATTTATTTTTACTTCTTCGAACAATACTTTAATGTCTTTAAACGAAAGAGTAATTTGTTTTTTTTACCGAATTTTCTCCTCCTTGTTCCTCTATTTTGTTATTGGTTGTACGAATTATAATGATTAGAAAATAGGTTAGGATGTTAGCTTTGCGATTACCTCAAAAAAATGTACAGATTGTTCTTAAAAAATAAGTAATTAAATAGTTTCCTCGGATACCCTGTAAAATCTGTTCATTTTTCCCTCTCATAATGCGGCGAAAGTCAGCGCCATCTCTTGTTTGGACATCGGAAGCTCCGACTTCTTACGCGGCACACATGACGGGCAAGGAGGTCGTCGCTTCTAAGCAA
The DNA here is from genome assembly GCA_033822845.1 of Tetrapedia diversipes. Lineage (NCBI taxonomy): Eukaryota > Metazoa > Arthropoda > Insecta > Hymenoptera > Apidae > Tetrapedia > Tetrapedia diversipes. The sequence goes on along the minus strand of JAOPTO010000601.1, from coordinate 185,696 downwards.
TAGATATAGAAACACTATTGGCGGTAATACGCGCGATTCTAACCAATAGGAACATATAAACAATAGCGGCCATAATGCGCAAGGGTGGGGTTATTTTGACCACCAATTAAAAAAGAGAAGGAGGTTTAGATTCTAACCAATAGACGTTTAGACAAAAGCGGCCATAATGAGCTGGGAGGACGGTAATATTTTTATAACCAATTAGAGAAAAATCGTTAATAACTCGTTAATTAATAACAATTTGTGAACTTTTACGCACGCATTACGTTCAGTGGAAGCAGTAGAAGATTCTTTAGCAAGAAATGTATAAATTATCCACGTAAATCGGTGAAAATATTAATTTAAATAATTAACCGTTCAGATTGATACGAATCTGTAATTAATGTATTCAAAGAATCTACGATAATTTCGAAATTAGGAAAGGAATCGTTATGAAATTGATTGTAGAATGTTCCTAAGGATGTCGCGTTTACGTATAAATTTTGTAGATTTTAATTAAGCTGCACGGAAACGTGTAATTAATGATAATCCTGAACACGTCGATGTCGCAGTACGAGCAGCGCATCGCGTAAACGTTCATAATTAATCGTGTGCAATGTAATTCGTAACGAAATTTGTATGAGAAGATAGCTTGGAATGTTAGCTTTATTCTACAATTCTAAATGTACATAAATTGTTTATAAAAATTGAGTAATTAGCGAATCCTTTGTGTGTCTGGGCGAAAATCTGGTCCTCGTCGGATACTAAAGAAAGTTAGTTAATTACACGTTAATAGACGAAAATTTGTACACTTTTGCGAATGCATTATATTCTAGAGAAACCGGAGAATATTTTAACTCCAAAAACTGTATAAATTAGCCACGCAAATCAGTGAAAATATTAATCAAAGTATTAATTATCCGTTAAGATTGATACGGGTATCAAACAGATGTACCCAAGAAATCTATAATAATTTCGAAAATAGGAAAAGAATTCAGATGAAATTGATAGAGGAACGTTGCCCAGGGTGTCACGTTTATGTCTAAATCATGTAAACCTATATGGGAAGGTAGCTAGGGATGTTAGCTTCCTTCTACGATTCCAAAGGTGAATAAATTGTGGTTAAACACTCTGTGAATCACGTCATCTGCATCTACAGGTTTATCATTAATTACACGCTTATGTGTATCTAATTTATAATCTTTACAATTTATACATATACACGACATCCTTAGCAACATTCCACCATGAATTTCATAATGATTCTTTTCCTAATTTCGAGATTATTGTATGTTTTTCAGGTACATTAATTTCAGATTCGTATCAATCTCAACGGGTAATTAATTAATATTTACACCGATGGACATGGATAATTTAAACATTTGTTGCTAAAGAATCTTCTACTGCTTCCACTGAAGATAATGCGTGCGCAAAAGTTCACAAATTGTTATTAATTAACGAGTAATTAATGAATTTTCAGTGACTAATTGTGAAAATAATTCTTGTGCATCCAGCGCATTAGAGTCGGTATTGTTTAAACGTCTATTGGTTAGAATCGCAACCCCCTTGTCTTTCCTGATTGGTGGTAAAAATAACTCCGCCCTTTACGCATTATGGCCGCTATTGTTTACTTGCCCCTGATTGGTTAGAATCGCGCGCATTATGGCCGCTATTGTTTATATGCGTACTGCCTAGAATTGAAGACCTCCTCGCTTTCCTATGTGCCGCGTAACAAGTCGGAGCTTCCGATGTCCAAACAAGAGATGGCTCTGACTTTCGCCGCGGGAAAAATACACAGAATAAAGAACATATTTACCGACATTCACAGAGAATTAATTAATAACACATTTTTTAGGTACAATCGGTACATTTTCTTGTGATAATCGCAAAGCTAACATCTCAACCTACTTTCACATGTAAATTTCGTTACGAATTACAATGCACACGATTAATTATGAACGTTTACGCGATGCACTGCTCGTATTGCGACATCGACGTGTTCAGGTTTATCATTAATTACACGCTTCCGTGCAGCTTAATTAAAATCTACAAAATTTATACGTAAACGCGACATCCTTAGGAACATTCTACAATGAATTTCATAACGATTGCTTTCCTAATTTCGAAATTATCGTAGATTCTTTGAATACATTAATTACAGATTCGTATCAATCTGAACGGTCAATTATTTTAATTATTATTTTCACCGATTTACGTGGATAATTTATACATTTCTTGCTAAAGAATCTTCTACTGCTTCCACTGAATATAATGCGTGCGTAAAAGTTCACAAATTGTTATTAATTAACGAGTTATTAACGATTTTTCTCTAATTGGTTATAAAAATATTACCGTCCTCCCAGCTCATTATGGCCGCTTTTGTTTAGACGTCTATTGGTTAGAATCTAAATCTCCTTCTCTTTTTTAATTGGTGGTCAAAATAACCCCACCCTTCGCGCATGATGGCCGCTATTGTTTAAATGTTCCTATTGGTTAGAATCGCGCGTATTACCGCCAGTAGTGTTTCTATATCTATTGCTTAGAATCGACGACCTCCTTGCCTGTCCTATGTGCCGCGTAAGAAGTCGGAGCTTCCGACGTCCAAACAAGAGATGGCGCTGACTTTCGCCGCATTATAAGAGGGAAATATGAACAGATTTTACAGAGTAGGTAATGAAATAATGCCGAAGTTGGCGGCGGATTTCAATTTTTACCGCACTTGAATTTTATATTTTTGCCGTCCTGTGATGATGAGAAAGGAAAGAGAAGGGTGTGGGGGGAGGTAAATTCTTAAAATAATAAATTCCATAGTTATTTTAATTCAAATTTATTAGTCTTTTTAAACAGTTGTTTACATTTATTTAAAACTTTTACCGCTTACATTTCAGTACGGTACATTTATTAATTAAATAATCAAAATCAACGTAATTTAACATATCATTTTTTTACGTTGAATAATGCCGCCGCATTTTGACTTTCTCGATTCAAATTTGTACGTAAACAATTTTTCGTACACTTTAAAATTAAAAGTATTTGCTCGGTTTACAGTGATCAGTTATAAAATTATGTAAAATCGCACGATTCTTTTATCGTGTGCGGTAATAAATTTTATTTTGCCGCCTTTAAAAATCTGCTGCTACTGTTCTAGCCTGTAGCCTAGCCAACGTATACCTAAATTCGCCTATGATCGCGCGTTCGCTTGCATTTCCTCGAACGACGAAACAACGAAACGTTACACCGGCGATAAATCCATAAATGCTGGCGCCTCTAAGTCCCATAAACCGATAGGAACCCTCTCGTGTGCTCCATTCACCCCATGGTGGTTGTAATTCGACGCGCAGAAGTGCATTAGGGTGGCATCCTCCGGCGTTGAGACGGGGAAAAGCCACACGAAGGGAAGTGTCGAGCGATTGTTGGTGGCACCGTGTAATGGCAAAGCACCCTATAATTAAGGTTAATGGTTTGCATTAGGGTGTTACGGGATTAGATTCGTAAATGCTAGCCCGGGCGTTAAGAGGGTGATCGTTTCGATGTTTTGCGTTTCCTTTCAATTTTTGACACGGGTTTTGGTTACAACGATCTCCCCCTTAAACGGATAAAACAGGGCGATTTTTAACGCTTAGCCAACCTACTGGACGGATTAAATCACTTTAACGAACTGTGAACGGTACTAGTTCAAGACTAGCTAATAACAAAAGTAAACGGAATCAATGGCAGAAAAAAAGAATGGGGAGATCTCCCATTTTTTCCACGTTTCTCGAAGTCGTCCGAAACGCTGAGAGCTCGCGTACACGCGTTCGCTGCGGTAGTGTGCGTAGTGGAAGGGGGTGTTCTCGAGAACTCCCGTCCTCTGTCTGGCATCACAGGTCTCGGGTTCAGTTCAGCTCGGCGCTTTGACCGCGCAGCTCCTCCTCGTCCAGGAAGCAACGACGACCGCCTGAGAACGCGAGGGCTACGTGACAGAGGGAAACGCACGCCTGACAGTTCCGTTTTGTACCTCGCGCACGGCCATCGACCGACATAAACGATTGCAACCGATCGCTTGAAGCTGTCGAGAGCTTCCACGTTCGAGGAACGGATACCAGGTGAGCGAAACTTAGGCGAAAACGTAGGCTCTTTTCCCCACGTTCCGTTTCGTTTCACGCGATTCTGCATCGCTGCTGTTGCATTATTACGGTTCAGAGTGTACGCACGTGGGTCGATGATCGCGCATTCATTACTTTGAACGATGCGGCGAACGAGAATTATCGGGAGACGGGAACAATAGAACGTCGAGCCCTTTGCGATGCAAAGCAGAGGCCCATTGATAGTCGGATCGCGAATGATACACGCGATCCTTTAGCGCGAATCCAAACGAGTTTGCTTCGAGCGTGTGGAACTAACTGTTCGTGTGATTCGATAGAAATGCTTGATGATCGTTCAGAAACAAGACTATGTTTAACGACAAACTTTGATCCACAACGAAGACCTTCTCTTTCGTTATTAGTTAGCCTTGAACTAGTATTAAATTGATTAAAAATTGTTCTGTGGAAGAGCAGAAAATGCATTTGATGAACTGTGAATAACGCTAGTTCAAGACTAACTGATAACAAAAGTAAATAGAATCAATGGCAGAGAAAAGAATAGGAGTTCTCCCCATTAGGTTGGACTAAGCGTTAATTCACCAACAGTTATTATTATTATACAATATGGGCGTGTGTCCGTAAAAATAAATAAATAAAATATGTTTAATAAACGGAGGGACGGGTCGAATCTCGGCTCGCGGAAACCGCGTGCTCTTTAAATTTCCGAAGCGAGGAAACTAGATCGATCGGAGAAACGTGGAATTAATGTGTCGCGAACGAGCGCTTTTCTGACCGCCAGCTTTCTTCCTCTCTCTTTTTGCCGCACACGCGAACCAGACCCGGCCAATTGCATTAATTTACGACTGTTTACATCGCGAGGCATCGGGGTGTGCCATAAAGCCGGACCCACCACCATGAATTATGCATCGCAGGGTGGTTTCGGCTCTCCTTCTCCTCGTCTTTTTGCCCGATCACGCCGCACACGGGCCCGCTCTCTGCCTCGCGACACGACGAAATCGTTATCCGATCGCGATTTATGAAAAAACGACCACCAAACCCTGCTCGAGGCGCGCCTGCGGCCACGTTTTCGAGCGCGCACCGCTTTTCCCGTCGAATTTATTTATTTATATTCAACGGGTTAAACCCTTTGTTACGATGGAAGGAAATGAAGTGAAATAGATCGCACGAGTAAGATAAGCGAGCAACAGAACAAGAATGAATAAAAAATTTTATTCCCACGTGAGAGAGATCGTGGACCGTTAAATTGGAAGGAATTGCGGTTTTTAACGAGGGCGACAGGAGCTCGATTAATTAATCGTTATGCCGTACAAAGCGTTCCGTTTTTTGTCCGTCTGCTCCCGTCTCCTTGTTGTTTCTGACGTTTAATTCGTTTAAATCACCGAGACGGAACCGAGGCTCCCCGAATTCCCTCGGTAAGCAGTTAAGCGAAACGAGATAGCAGAGCGGCGAGGATGTTTCGCGTAACGGTGTCAAATATTGCACCGAAACCCGCACGATCTTCGCCGGAAACCGCGATTCCTTCGTTTCTGCGATGCCTTCTTTTTTTAACTATTGATCAGGCACGTGGCACAGAATTACGAGACTGCACAGTGACTCGCGAAGTTGATCGAACGGTTGAGTTAAATCTACTTTAACAAATTTATGATCATAAATAACATATGACAAAAAAGGGAGCTACTGTCAAATAAAGATTATTATTATTATTATCTATTCGTATAAAAAGACACGTCCTGACTGATTCATCTTAGAACCTAAACTACTGAAGCTAGAAACATGAAATTTGGATAATGGGTTCCTTTTATTTCATAGACACTCACTAAGGAAGGATTTTTTGATATTTCACCTTTAAGGGGGTTAAATAGGGGTTGAAAGCTTGTTTAAAAATCCGCCGATTTTGAAGCAAGCGCTGTAACAAAAATATGCGGGCAACAGCTAGTTATTAATATTACTGTTTCTCGATAAGCTTGTGTTCTCAACAAGCCTGTTACTCTATGGTAACGATTGAACTTCGGATTTAGTACCAAGCATAGCCAACGCGCGTGCCTAAAGGTGAAGAAAAAAAAACGGGGGGAACAAGATGCTGAACGTTTATCGAGTGCCCGATGAAAAATTGCGCGACTGTAAAGCGAAGAGGCTCGTTTGATCGAGCGGAGGAGGAAAAATTTCGCGAACGATCCCAGCGAATATCCCCGCCGGTTTTTCGTTTAATAGACACGCGTTCCTGCGGCTCGCCACGCGGTCGTAAACCTCGAAACTCAAAGATCTGGTTACGATCTGGTGAACCACCACGGACCTGGCCCACGGGGACCGTGTGGCCGTCGACGTTACTGGTGCTGCAAACGCCTATGACAGTTATTACGTGGCGAACGAAACGACCCGCGAAGGTATTTCTACGATGCAGTAACGCCTCGTCCGAGCCAGGGACGCGTTCACACGAAGACACAAGGTCCTCGCGATTCGTTCGAGCCGGTAAAACGTCCGATTCGTAAGCGGACAGAGAGAGGATACGATTTTTAGCCGCGTCCCGTTCAACGGACTCCTCGTGAAAGCTTGTAGGCGCAAACTATCCATGTGTTCCGAGGCAGCTGCCGAAATTCTGGTACCGTTGGTGTGACAGAAAACAAGAATCGAGAAAAGAGATCGAGGGTCACTTTAACACTTCCACCGATTGGGAGCTTATTAACATGTAGCTAACCACACGGTGCCACAATTAACCGAACACTGCCCATCGAGTATTAAGAATTGATTAAAAATTGTACTTCGGAAAATCAGAAAATGCATTTGACGAACTGTGTACAACGCTAGTTTAAGATTAATTAATAACAAAAGTAAATAGAAACAACCGCAGCGTCTTTGTTGTGGAAAAAATGAGAGATCTCCCCATTCGGTTGGCTAAGTGTTAACGAAATCTATCGATTGAGAATAATTTGAGAGATAATTGAGAATAATTATCGATTGAGAAAAGTTGCTGCATATACAGAGAAATTCGATTTAATTCTATCTAATTTTAAAAAGTAAAATAACTATATACCCTGTTCGAGGAACAGAGGATACAGTATCAGCAATGTATCGTGAACGCTGTCCTCTCCTGACGAATTGAAAATTCTGTCAAAAACGCTTATTTTTTATTTTCGAGTACGGAAGGTGTTGCAAGAGGACAAAAGGTATCGGAACCCGAACAGACAGATCTCGATCGAGGAGTTCCTCGGTCGCGAGGGGTTCGAGAAAGGGCCTCGTTACCGAATCCGTCTCCGCCAGTCGCGATACGAATCGCGGGGCAAATATGGTCGAAGGTATAAAGTATGCTCGACGTATGCCTCGGTTCTGGCCGTGGTCTAGCCATTAAAGTTCCCCAATAAGGCAGCTTTTACGCACGCACGCGAATACAGGCGAATGCACGGACGCGGGCCAGACAGAAAATCGAGGCTGCTTCTCGCGTGGGAAGCGATACTATTTCGATATCACGGATGGACGTGCACGCACACGGTCGAACCGGCTTCCATGTGAATACGAAGATGGGTTATCGATAGATATCCGCAGGAGACAATGATTTACCGCCGTTCGAACGTGCAGAATTTGGTGATCGCGTTTCACGCGTCTTCCGATCGAATGATTATACGCTCTTAACCTTTTCGCTACTATTTTTGTGACAAAATGTACATATGCGAATAATATTAGTACATTACTTGACTTTTTGGTAATTAACATAAATTTATTCAGATCGTTACTGTGTTTTTTTTTTGTTTTCCTTATAATGGGCATTTGTCTGTAAATAAGTAAAGTAAAATAAAAAATAAAATATGATCGTTGTGAACGGAGCGCAGTATGGAATGATAAGAAGTAATTACAAGTCGTTTCATGTTCTTTAAATTTTATAATGAAATTTATTATATTCAGTAATATCATTTTATTTTCTAAAATATAAAAATTTATAATTATAACTCATTTAATTTTAAAGTACTCTTTTCGTACTTGAGCGCTCACTTTTCGGGAGCGTATATATACGCTCTTCGTGTATGAATGTTCGTTCTTCGAGGGCGTATATATACGCCCTTCACAGCAAAAGGGTTAAACGCAGAAGATAAACGACCGAAGTATTTGGTTGAACTTTCGATTCTCGCTGGAGCTACGATCTTAGCTCGAAAACAGCGTAGAGAGGCGTGGAAAATGATCGCAAACGCTGTAACATCCCGCGAAGCTCTGCGTCCACACGCTTCAAAGCGCGAATCGAATCGAGTCCTCCCTTTGAACTTGACTGCATTACGGCCACGCTCGCCTGTGAATTCATTTTTTCATCTTTTTTGTTTCTTTCTCGTAAGAGAGAAAACGGAGAAGAGCCCGGATGCTTTCTTCCTGCTGTGTACCCAGCGAAAGAATGCGGGCGACACGTGTCCGTGAAGAGGAGCCGCGCGAACAAAGCGGACTCCCCCGATTTCTGTCGACAGATAACACGGTGTCGTCGACGCTGCTCTCAATCTGGGTCGCGCGCGCAAATGGATTTCCACGACGACGCTTAATTAACGGCCGAGACGATACGTCGATTAGGTCGCTAATCGAGTAACTTAATAAATCAGTCGTCTTCGTTTGCGACACAGCGGCACCGATCGCTTGGCCTTCGGCGATTTTAATTTTTTTAATTTCTTTTTAATTAAATTCTATTCAGGCCACCCTTCTATTTTTCTAATCTTAAGGATTACGATCCCTTTTGTCGAATCTGTACACTTGCGAATAATATATCGACGCATCGAATGATTTGTTTTGCAGTTGACATTAACCTATTCAGATCGCAAGTATACAGATACGCTTGTCCCCTTAATTCTAATTTTACTATGCATATGTTATGTGTTATATCTGTCTTTTTTTTTTTTTAATTACTTCTACTTCCTATCAAGCACTCGCTGTTACTTTGTTCGATCTTGTCTGTTTTTATGTTTACCTATACCGAGCATCTAAATAAAATAAAAATAAAAAAATTCGCGTGGGGGAATTCGAACGGAAAATTTGGAAGAGGAAGTTGAGAACGAAGGGGACGACGGGCCCCCGGAAGCTTTCGTTCGATAGGTCCTTTTCCGTTCGCGACAATTCGACGTAACGCATTTTAATCGCGATTCGAGGGACGCCTCGAGTTAAATAATGCCAGACGCGGCGCGGTTCTCCGTGAAACACAAACCAAAAGGGGTATATAATGTGCGCGCAGCCGTCGTTGGCTTCTAGCCCGAAAAACCTATGGAAATTTTTGTGTACGGCTCGAGCCGTTCCGTATAGCCGTTCCAAGCTCCGCATCGTGGTCTGACTAATTCGACCGCGTCGCTGCATAATTTCACGCAAACTGTGCCACTGTGACTCATTGCAGGGGTTCGCGTTAAAATGCTACGAAAACTTCTGTCCCGTGTAAACATTTTCCCACGACAAAATACGTTTCGTTCGCGATGCAATTGCAATGTAAAAAGAAAGACCGTGCCGATCACCGATAGCTGAATTATGAGTTTCGCGATATCAGTGCTTGAATACGTTCAAAGATTCCATCCAGGAACGCTGGTTTAACCCTTGTGGCTCCAAGTGTGCCTCTCGAGCACCACCAATATAATCAACCCTTTGCGCTGTTAGTTTCGCGAATTTTCAGACTTCAGTTAATTTGTTTATTAATCCCGGAGGTTAAACAGTCATATATGTAAATTTTAGTATATGACTTAACTAAATAAATGAAGTTTAGTATAAGCGAATCTTAGTAAATATTTTGCGTTTGAAAATCTTTGAAATTAATATTATTAGACGAACAACAGTCGTCTCTCGGGTGCAAAGGGTTAATAATGATAATATTGTAATCAAAATTATATTACTTCTGAAATGAATGAAAATTGTTTTGAATGACTTTAATATTATTACTCATACGTTATCGTAACATTTAAAGTCTGACGTTTAAAAACTTGCAAGTCAAAATATAACGAGAACAAGTTGGAGTTTTCGGTCGATATTCGCATTTAAAAGTAGGAGCGTTAAGGGTTAATAGTAACCGAGAAATCGAGAGTGACTTCTAGCCGATCGTCAGCCTTGGCGAAGGCTCTGTTCGTGGCTGCCGCGATGGCGACGCGCGTGCATGTCGTTCGAGAGGCGAACGCGAGGTGCATTCTAATCTTCCGGTCGGCTGCGTCGACGCGAGCTGCGTTGTCGGACGGTTCTACCGGGAAAACAAGCCCCCCCCCCCTTCGACCCCTCTGGCAATCTCGCCGATCTGGAATGGATTCGTAATCGCTCGTTAATGCGTTTCCAGGGAATCAGAAGCTGGAGCTTTAACCCCGGGAACGTTACACCTCGAGGAACAGAGCAAGCTCGCGCTTACCCCAACTCGACTCGCCTCTCCTCCTACGGGATCGCGTTTTTCCTGACAATGGGAGAGGGGAGACTTTAGCACGCGACTCGCTTGCATTTATCAAGCTGGGTTCATAGCACTTTACGCAGACGGGCTTATCGCGATCTTCAGGAAATGCCCACTTGCGACTTCCACCGTTGCGAGCGGCGATTACCGAAGACCTATCGCGATTAAACGAATAATATGCTGCCACTGCTGCGGGACACCTTGGGTGCAACGAGAAGGACACGATAATATTCGTTGTTAACGCTAAGAACTACCGACGATTAGGGGAATATACTTATAGGGGAAAAAGGAACCAATTCAAAAATGGTACCAAAGAAAAATACCTGATTCGAGGGAATCAAATTTTAGCGATCGTAGTAACGATCATGGTAAATTTTCAAATGCGTAGACATCACAGTAAATTTACCACGTTGCTATGAAAAATTACAAATTTGGTCATATTGACCCCCTTGGTAGTTCTAGCGTTAATTAAGTCGACCAATAAAAGAAGCAGGAAAGAAGCGACCCGTAGAAAGACAACGGAGACGATCGGCAAATTGAACGTCGCGGAAATTCGTCGTGCAATTCATTCGTCGTTTTCCACGCGCGTGTTCGCATTAAGATTCCGGGACGTGTGTGTACAGCCGTAGGTTTGCGCGCGGGCGCGCGTATGTCAACGACTTTCGTGGACGCGTGTGCGCCATGGTGTACGCAGTCCCATTTGTACCAACACGTATCCAGAAATCAATTTATATTTATGATGTATCGGGGCTCGATGACACAGCGACTGGCTATGCTGGTCTCGAACCAGCCGGGACTCTAGCAGGAACAAATGGACTAGAGAGGGAAGGGAGGGAGAGGGCAGGGAAGATGGGAACCGGGCGCGAGCGAATGAAAAGCGTCTAGAGGAAAGCAGAAGCGTGATCGCAGCTTCTTTATTCTGTTATCTGTCGTGCGTGTCGCTTTAGCATTCCGTGGAAACCTTGCACACGAGTTTCTCGCGAGTTCCTGAGGAACACAAGACTTTCGAACAATCGTCTCGTGTTTACTTGAAGCTTTGAAAACTCACAGATTTATTCGAGCATCGCTTGTCACTCGTACTTAATGATGTGTACTTTCGTAGCTCGCTGAGAAAATCTTTGAGTTTCCAACAACTGTTCGCAGAGATCTTCGAAATTGATCGAAGTATTATAATTAAAACGTTGAACGCTGGTGGATCTGCTTCGAGCGCCATGTTAGCCGTATCTAATGCCGCGCAGGGATTACGCTCGGTGGGGGATAGCGGTTAAGAAAAGTCGGGACGGGAATAAAAATTACAGAAAAATTCCAGGTATCGATGTCCACGAAGGGACCGGGGGGATACGCGTGGTCGTAGCAGCACGCGATCGGCGATTATCTTAATTGCCGGGCCTAGCTATAGATGCGCTGGAAATCACCGTTAAGCCGGTCGTCTTGCTCGTGGTACCTTAATTATCTCTGCGGTCGTTCCACTGGAAAGGCGCCCAAGCGTCGAACTGTTATCACGGGGCCGTTGTAAATAAGATTCCGCCTCGGAAGTAATTCCGTCGAGCCGTGCGCTTCCTGCTGATCGGTTTGATACGCGTCGATCGTTAATCTTTAACCCTTTATGTTTGGCTGAGGCGACGCATCGAACATCCGGGAACCTCTTCGCGCATCAATGGCCAGCGTGTGAACTCTGCAACGATCCTTCGATCGACTGGTCGAAGTCGAAATCGAACAACAACAGACTACGGCTCGTGAATCTGAAATTTGAAGAACGAATAGGTTTCAGGACGGTGATTAATTTGAGGGAACGATATTATTATGTTCGATGGAAGGCGGCGGAAAGGGGGACACTGAAAACGTTACAATACACGCAACACCTCCCACGTTTTTATAAGGAATACATCTAACACGGAACGCCGTAACCCTTTCGAAAGAGATTCATGGGGATAGGCGTGGCCTTTCTCGGAACGCAAATCGTTCTACGAAACTGTAAATCTGCCCGTGAACAAAAGGGAATTCAGCGTGGTAATCCGCTATCGGCAGAAACCTTGAATTAAAAGCGAACCCCGGTAGAAAACCTAACAGCAAGAACTCTTTCTTCGAGCAAAAATCAACGCACCGCTTCGAGATCCACGCGAAACGAGCGGATTATTAAATTGTAACCATAAACGAAGTCGGGGTATTCGTGGCAGGAACAAGAGGAGGCCTTCCTGGAATCGTTTTCCCGAAATATTTAATCGGCCACGATCGGCTGGAATCGCGATAAATTATCGTCAGATAAAATCGACGGTGTGTGTGCCACGAGGAGGCAGGTTAAAGAAGAAAAGAAAAAATGAAAGGAGGAGTAGCAGAAGAGGAAGAAGAGGAAGGTGAGGCCGGGAGGATCTCTGGATGGAAAGGGGGGACGAAAACAAGAGGCTGGAGAAGTAAGGGAGCACCTGTCCAACAGCTGCTTTGCAGATGCTCTGCATCGTTGCTGGATTATGCAACGAGTAGGTGTCTCGCGTTTCTGTAATCGAACGCCAATTGTTTCGAAACGCCTTCCAACTTTTTCCACAGCGCGAATCATGACGAAGCGGCTGCATTCTCTTTCGAGATCAACGTTTCGAAGGCTGGCAGTACGAGCCAGGTTAACCCGTGGAGATTTCTTTCTCCCTTTTTAAAAAGAGGCATCGAAGAAACGAGATTAGAGATCCAGCCCGCTTCTTCTTGGGAATAAAGAAGGTTCGCGAAGCAACGGCCGCTGGCCGGAAACGTGTGATTTGAATTTACGAGTGTGGAATTCGCACTGGCCGTCGACTTACGCCCTTCTGATAACGAGCTGCCGGACAGAGGACCCATTGCTGGATGACTAATGGTCGGAGCCTCTCGTCCAGGGACCAGAACGAAAGAGGAAGAGGATGCGTATCGCATTCCGCGATGCGCGGATCGAGGAAGAAGAGAGAGGTTCATGATCGTCGCGGAAACCTAAATTCCTCTCCTACGTCTCGTCTCCTTGACCGACCTGACCGAACCGAGGCGTATAGAAACGCCTATCCAGCGTTGCGTCTTCTCCCTTTGGAAGCCTACAGAATTTTAATTCGATCGAGAACCCTGCCACCCGATGCGGGACGATTTCGTTCCACATAGTTTAGAGTTCTATTACTTTGACCGGCTCCCACTTCCAACGGACTGAGCATCGAAAATTAATTCAGCGAGGGGACTCGCTTACCGCGAGACAATGGGCCCCTACCGCACTCCGTGAAGGCGTGGCAAGCCGCAACAATGAACGCACCGATTAAAATGGAGAAGAAAAAAAAAAGACGGAATAAAGGAAAGAAAGAGCGGCTGTCCGTCGAACGACAGTCAGCCTACACGCGCGTGCTTCGATCGGTCTTATCTCGTCGTGGTCCTTCTTCGAGCGATGGTCCGGGCTCTAACCGCGGTTTTATTAGCCTCGCGCGATGGACGCTAAACGTTTTCACGTTTCATAGCGAAACGGAAAAGGGGAAAAAATTGAACGAACACACCGTCGCCTGTTCACTCGGAACGACGACAGATGTTCCACGTCGAAACGAGATTGTTTCAACTTGTTCCTCCGCGAGGTCGCGCGTTTCTGGGTCGCGGTGAATCAACGCTTCCGGTGACAGGGATTCGTTAAATCCAGCGCGAACCGGGAGACAGTATAAATACAAACAGGGATTAAGGGGCGATCCTAAGTAAACCCGAGCCGACAGAGTGGTTCCCGAGGAGGTCCCGCGCAAGAAATGATAAAAATAAGGCCGGCAGATGTACAGCGAGGAACGAATTTAATTAAACATCGCTCTGCTCCCCGCGTCGCTCACGAGGGCAACGTTATTATTGCTCGACGTCTCTTTCGCTTGAATCTTCTTACCGTGCTAGATTACTCCGTCAATTGAAACACAAATACGATCGCCTTTTATTTCCAGCGTGTATAAAATTATTCCGATTTTTGATCCAAATGCTGAAAGAGCGTTACAATTTACAATTATATGGATAAAGCATCGTATACGCTTTTAGATCCACGAATAAAAGAAAGGTTCAGAAGAGGATTTCACGGTAACATCAAAAGGAATCGCTCATCTAGCACGCAGGAGTAAAAGCGATTAAGTTTGCGGGTTTAAAGGGGATCAAAAATGTCGATGGCCACGGAGAACACGCGCGTCCGACAACGAAGGGTCACCGCCCACTAAATCATCCACAGGGCCTGAACGTGGGTCGATAGACTAAAGTTAGAAGGCGAAATAGGTCAGTTTTGGAGGAGGGGCAGCAGGTTTCCGATCGATCTCTCCAGCTTTGGTTTTTCGTTGGACCGAAGCACGGAGAAACCTCGTCGAACAGGACACGACGCGAATCGAATTTTAAAACGCACTTTAATCGGAAGTATCGGGAAGAATCGACTTGCCTCGTCTCATTGAAAAGGCTCTCGTGCAATCTCGGTACAAAGAACAGAAGTCTCGAGGAGGAAGTGCTAGCAGAGTTGTCGGGCGGCTGTCGACGCGCTGTAAACTGTTGTCAGACGGAAAACGAAGCAGCGAGTCGTGACAGCTCAAAGAAATCTTACCATTTCCTGCGATCGAAGTCACCGCGATTCGAATCGTAAAACACGCGCTGCGCTGTTTTGCTTGCGGCCAGAAGAAAGGGATGCTTTGTTGCGGGCGCGGGTTTTACGATTCTCATGAAATCGAAATAAAAAATCGAAACCGGTAACGGGGAGAGAAAAAAGAGGGTCGAGAGAGAGAGGTGTCTGTGTGTGTGTGCATGGCCAAGCTTACGACTTTACTTTTAATGCAAGTCTGTTCGCTGGTTTGCGGGAAAGGGACAGTGTGTAACGTTTCCCCGAAATTAATGCGAGTGGCATTTATTCTCGTATAGTTGCCCGAAACTCGATGCAACGATCATCGACCTCTGAAATCGACCTGAGTCGCGATAAGGGTGTTCACGTAGGGCCTTTCAAATCTTACATTTCGATAAAAATACTTTCGAACAATTTGACGTGTTATACTAACTTAAGTGAAACTGTTCCAGGGACAGGTTGAAGGTCGAAGGATGGCATAGATCCACAATTGAACGGCAGCATGTGCTATGTGATAGTCACTGGTCGTAGCTTACTGTGGACGTTGCTGTCCTTAGTGGCGTTAATGGCAGTTTTATCGGCCCTCATCACTCCGAAATGGCTCGTCGGACCGCAGACGAAAGACACGAGTAATTATTTTCCTCTTGCTTAATCCGTAACGACGACATCGTCGCGAGGTCGAAGATTAGGCTATACTTAGCGAAGTATTTATGCCTGCTTCGACGAAGCTCCAGGTTTTCTTGTTCGTTAGCATTTTTGATAAAATCTATTCGTTATTCGAACCTGAAAAAGAAAAGAACTAAGCTAGTTACGGTATCATTATGTTTTAATTGTCAGAGAATGGATCAGAATGGTACGTTCCGACAGTCGGAGTCTTCAATCGCTGCATCAGGCTACACGGGAAGACTCATTGCGCGAATTTCAACGTGGACGGCTTCGCCACAGATTCCAGCGTGTTTCCAGGTTGCTGGAAAGCTTCGTATTTCTTCTTGGCCCTCGGTCTGACAATTATGGCGATGACCGTGTTGGCGGCTCTGGTCGGTTGCTGCATACAGAGCATCGGCAGAAAGAGCATCTTCAATCTGGCTGGTGTGGCGCAAGTAATTGCTGGTAATATCTCGATGTAACGCTTGAACCTCGCAGCAACCGGTGAAGCTGTCGAGTTTTCCAATACTGTTCGTCTTTCCGCCAACAGGAATATTTTACTTACTGGGAATGATTCTGTATCCCGCTGGTTGGGGCGCGGAAAGGGTTCAGAGGATCTGCGGACCGGAAGCTGACGCTTTCTACCTGGCTGAATGCAGTCTAGGTAACTAAACGTTTTAAATCAAAGCACATCTTAACGCGGAGCTTTATCAACGGAGGACACTGATTCGTACTATCCAGACAAAGGGTTGAAAACACGGTTCCTTCCAGGTTGGGCCTTCTACAGCGCTATTGTAGGGGTTGGACTGACGTTTGTCTGCGCGGTGATCAGCGGCCAGGCGGAAAAGTCCACAGCCAGCGACAAAGTTCAGCATAAAATAAACGAGGGCAAGACTTTGATCTGTCTCGCGTGAAACAGGCGAAACTGGAGAACGGATGCCGCCCCAGTGTTTTTCGAAATGTCCGTCTTCCGTCTATCAGAGGAACCAGCAGGCGTACGAAAGGGAAGTTTCTTTCTTCTTCTTGGATTCGTCGGATGCAACAAGAGGAAAGGAGAAAATCGATCGTGGGACCAAGTTTGTTGTCAACGAGCATGACCAAAGGTCGATGGCCCTTATTAGAAGGTCGTTGAACTTTTGCTCGAGCAAGGACTTATTGCAGAAATGAATCTGTTCCGTGCCAATTACTATAAAATATAACGCTATTACAATCCTTTTTTAAATAAGTGCGATTAACGTACTCTCTGCTATCTACGATTTTTACAGTCTGTTTTACAAATAAATGTACATGAAACTGACGTGCGTGGGATGTAAGGTACGGTAAGAGAAGAATAATATTGTATAGGAAAAAATAAATCCAGCAAACTGTTAAAAAGTTGTTTCTTCTTTCTTTTTCCTTCCGTCCTTCGCGATCCTTTCGATTTCGTTGTCGAAACAAACTCGTATGGTTTTCGTTCATTTTTTTATTAATTCATTGAGAACAAGTGTATGGACAGCATACTAGTATCTAATAAATAAATAATCGTAACTGTTTATCCGCGTGAAAAAGAGAAACAGAAGATGTGATGGCGTTTAATCGACATCGAACCGTTCGAACGATAAGTAAAAAAAGTTTGCGCCTCCTTTCAATTCTGGGAAGCCGTTCAATTTCTTACAAAATATAAATACAGGACGATTTTCTGGTAAAATGAAAAACATAGTCACCTCTGGTGAAAGTTTCGAAGAATTAAAAGGACAAAAGATACACTATATATATATATATGTGTATAACGTTGAAGAAACATTACGATGATTAATCCTCCTCCTTGTATATATACGCTTTGGATCGATATCTCCCAAAAAACTCGGCGGCGTACGGATCTTACAAAAGAAGCGACAGGGAACTGTTCTGAATATAAATTACTACGTGCGGATTAAGACGAACCCCTACTAACGCCGGCTGTACACGTGAACGGTACCATCAGGATACAACTAAGAACAAAGGAAACTAATGGTGGACAAAAATGTATTAATATAACGCGTGACTTCTGTTCTCGCCGGCCAAACGTACATAATACATAATATCGATGCTTTTCTAAATTACACGATTAGTTTGCCCGCAGTCGCACGCTGCTACTCCCAGCCACACAATAGTCTGTCTCTCATGCGTATGTACAGTGGCTCGCAATTGCGTTGCATTACAAAAATTAATCCCTACACGCGCGCAATGACAATTTACAAAAGATAGACACGGTAGAAATTGAAAATAGATCGTCGTCGAATTTCTTTCGTCTCGTTTAGGCGGGGAACGGATAAATGAGAACAAAACTGAGCGATCTCGATTCTTCGAACAAGCGAGTATCGCCTAAAGAAATTAACCGATCGATTGAACTGCTTAACGAAACAAGCTCCTAACGTGTCACCGGTTCATTCTCATTTATCGACTCGTCTGTTTTTTCCTTTCGATCGGCCTGCGGCACAAGCGATCGAAAGCGATCGGTATACGATTGTCGCGTCCGATCCACGGCTGTCAGTCGATTTTATGTACACACGTATAAATAATCAAGGCACCAAGGGAATCAACAGTCAATAAATAACGCGGGCTGACACGTGTTCCAAACGATGAACGATGCTTCCAAACAATTTCTCTCTACTTTTGTCCCTTTTCTCCTCTTGTTTCATTTCGGATTACTAATCGATACCATCGTGAAAATCGCGACACACTCGGTTCACCAAGCGTTTAATTGGGTAGCACGTGTTATTTGGTTGGACGAGCTCTAATTTACATCTGCTGACACCACCTGCTTATCTACCAGATACGTTACGCCTTAAAATTAACGTGGGAATTAAAACTATCGGGTGTTTCGAGACCATCTCTACGGGAATGTCGGTTTAGACAAACGTAGGTCCATACGATTTCGCGTCAGAATTTTAAAACAATCTTTCTTTCGCTTTTTTTTTTGTCTGTCCTGTAAATTCGCAAAATTAAAACCACCATCACTGTATTTTGCAATACCAATTTCCTCGAGAGAGAGAGAGGTGTTAATACCATTAAAGTAACGATTAAAATAATAGTCATAATAATAGTAATAATAATAATAATAATTAGGCGTTACAGAAACGATGCGGATAATAAAAATAATAGGAATCTTTCCGGTTTATCCTGCAGCTCCTCTCCAGATTTCGATCGTTCGTCGTCGTTTCCCAAACAAAGCATAACTGTTAGGCAAGCACGATCGATCATTTGCTGTTTTAAAACGATCATATATACACGAAGTATACGATAAAAATTACACCCGGTTCAAGGGAATCACCGATCGCCAGTATCTGTTTCACGTGCATCCTGTCTTTAAATCCTTGATCCAGGTTTATTAGGTTTCTATGTTGTGACTAATTTCCACGACCGATTACAGATCTCCCCCTTGATCGTTAAACATTCATCGGGGATCGTCGATCGTCTTTCATGCGATCTGTATAAATAAAAGTTACTCGTGATCGCTAGAAACGCGGTACCGATACATGATCTAACGGCTCTACTCGAATTAACGTCCTTTCTTCGGTTTTCTTATACAAAATTCCTATGGATAAAAGGCAGTCTCTTTTCTATGCCGTTTTTCCTACTCTGGCTCGCTTAGCTTTATTTCTGTTAATGCCTTAAAAAAGAGACACGAAACGGGGGAAAGCGAAAATGCTCGACGTCACCGCGTGCTACTCCTTCCGTCGAATGAAAACATTAAATATCGTACAAATCGAACGACACCATAAAATTGATACAAAACGTAACAAGATCAGCACGAAACATCACAGCGTGTAAATTGAAGTGAAACGAACGTGTGTAGAGCGTGAAACGTGTACAATTGTTAATAATAATATATCAAAAAATAGTTAAAAACATATCCTCCGTCGAATCAGTTCGTTTTGTATCGTACAAAGTCAACTCTTAAAACGTTAATCGCCCTGAATGTCTACCAAACACATGTATATATCATGAGTCCTGTTTTTTTTTATTGCTCGTGGTTGCGTCCCACTCTAGATAAAACGCTCAACTCTACCAACGACATAAAGCGAATTTGATTGTAGTCGAAGCATATCGATAATTGTTCACAGTCATCCCCTACAGTCTGACGAGTAATTCGGTCGTCGAACGATTAAAAATTTGAGCGAGAGCTGAACTCGAGAACGCGATAACAAGCATTATTATCGTGGCCATTATAACCTAAACAAAATTGCATTGTCGACATCGAAACAACATGTATCCCGCAAATTATTCGTCGGACTGCCAGAAGTTTGGGCTGTTCAAGAAAATGCATAAAAAATACCGCGGTTTGATTTGGCTCGAGGCGTAAGCGTGACCGGAAACACTGCTACGAGAATTGCTCGACAGATCCGCCGCCCTTTTTATCGTTACGTATCGGGGGCGAAGATCTTCACGGTGTTCTCGGAATTTTGCGCATTCGACCGCATCGCTCGTCTTCTTTCCTCGATCAGTTGCCTCCGAGCCTGTTCCCTGGCCTCTCTCGCCTTCTTGTTCGCCTCGCTGTTGGCCGTGGTTTTTGCTTTGTGAATCGGCACCGCCCGACGTTTAGTCGTGGTACCATTTTGCGGAGCTGAGGCGACCGCCTTCTTTTCTGGTACGACCTGATGAAAGAAAAAATCATTGGGAACGCGCCTCGACGATTATTAAGCGAAAATCGAAAAGCGTCGCGAAAACAATTATTTATATATGTCAAGGGGTTAACAGAAGGGACAAGAAGTAAGAGCGAAAGGTTCGAAGGGAGGAAATCGTAAGAAGGTAGTTAATAGGGAGAACGTACTTTTAGAAGGATGGTTCCTCTTGAACTGCTTAGATATACTACCAATATTAACGGGTGTCTTGATCTTCGCACGTTGTTTCTGTGTGTCGGCAAGGATTAAAAAGACGAGGAGCAGAGGAAGAGAACGTTTTATTTGACAAACGTATGCGGGATACATTCGATCGCGGGCGACGATGCTTCAGTACAAATTATACATAACCCTGGAGATATCCAGGATATGCTCGTTATACGTGGCAATTTTTAGAAATATAAAAGCGAGACTGAGAATACCGTACACGTACAAGTACAACGATAATCGACAAAGAGTTCGATTTGATCTGAGGAATGCGCACATGTGTCTCACCCTCACGGGGAAGCTTTTGGTGTGCGACGGATTCGATTGAATTTCAACGCTGTCCGAAAACAAATGCACGTATTTTAAATTTTCTAAATAACCGTTCACCTGGTAACCCCTTTTCAACGGTAGATAATCGTCGAGATTAACGGAATCGATACCCCTGCCGCTTTTACGATCGGGCAAACGACGAACAAGGAAATCCGAGTGAACGTGTTGCGAAATGTCTACGATCAAGTTGGTATTCATATGAGACGATTCTATGGCCTCTGTAATCAGGCCATAACTCAATTTCTTTAACTTAAAACTGTCATGCTTTGAGATCTTGGACACGACCTCGGTGCTAAAGGAGGACAATAAAGCGGTCAGAAGATCCTGTATAGCATCCTCTTTTTCTGGCCAATTCGAGATATTATTTGTAATGTTATTTATGACGACAGGCGATTCAGATTTAGCGCTCATTATGCAGGGGCTTAAACTGCGGGAGGAGATCAGGCATTGAATCGAAAAATCACGATTCCCCGGTAACGGACATATGATTTCGCTCATCGTTGTATCATCGTTTTGTAAACCCACGGAACTGGTGCTCCGATAGTCGATTTGTTTCACAGAATTGCTCGTCGAAAAGGTGTTTAAAAAGGTAGAGGCGGTTTCGCGGGAGAATATCTTTTTCAAAGATTCATCCGCCTGACTTTTGTTAATCTTTTTCCTTCTTATGTCGTAAATCTTCATTCTTTCCAGTTTCTCCGATTTATTCAACAGATTCACCTGAACATGCTCGGTATTGTATATCTGCCTTAGCTGCCGTAAAGTTTCGTGGTTCAATGGAATGAAAGGCTGCGAATCGCTCAGCCTCCAACAGACGTCGGTCACCCTTTCGGATGAAACTTTAGACTTTTGCTCGATCTTTTTGGGCGTTTCTTTTTTAACCTGCACTTTCGCAGGTTCTTCCGTCTGCTTTTTCACATCCCATTTTCCAGCAAAGGCGTAACTAAATTTCTTTTCCACTTTTGATTTTCGCTTATCATTCGGAGTATCGAGATTCGACCATACTTGACTCGCTACAGACAAAAAATTACACTTCTCACCAGAATCAAGATTCGCTTTATCCGCATTCTTGTTTTTGTTCGTGCAAGCCAATTTCACCGGTTTTCTGTGCATCGGTTTTTTCATAAACGACTTAGCAGCTTTTACGGTGTCGCCGTCGATCGACGAAATTTGTTTTCTCGTTTGCGATAACGGCTTATTGTCGATTGAACGTGCAGCGTCGCGTTCAACTTTTTTAACATTTTCTTTGCGCGACGGGGAAAATGATTTGTAAGGAAACCTGTCACTTTTTGACGAAACAACAACTTTCTCCTCATCCCCTTTCCGGGTAACGACTGGTTTCAAATTGCGGTAGTTATGTTGATCGCCGACACTTAATTTAATCGAATCGCTTTTTCGAGATTTCTTTTCCGGAGTGCGGGATCTTGTTCTTCGACAATTTTTTATCCCCGTTTCATGCTTAACATCTCTTCTTATGGGACTACAAGATTTAGCTTTCGACCGAACGAATTCCCTCTTCCTTTCAACGAGTCTACTTTCCTTATCGAATACAAAGGTTTTCTCTTTCTCCTTAAACATATGCGTATTTCTCCTGCACGATTCGCATCGATGATTTTGTTGTTCGTGAGAAAAATTATCCCCTTTTTGCTGTTGAAACTTGTTCCCCTTTTTAAATAGCACTTTAAATTTTGACGAAAAACTGTCCTCAAACAAATCGCTGCGAGGATATAGCTCGCAGGATGGATCGGTGTATTTGTAATAAAAAGGATTTACATTAGTCTGTAACGCGTTCACATAATTAACTACATAAGAAGTGCACGGATTAACAGGGAGGTTATCGTATTCTGTTGACTCTCTTTCCGCGACATTCTCAGAAAAATAGAAATCATTCTTATCGTATTCTACGCCGTATTTCTCACAATAATTTTCGTCCTTCTGCGAATCGTGGGGAAGCGTTAATACTTGAAACGCATCGTTGCACAAACGTGTTTCCAGCGACAGCTTACTATTAGGTATTCGTGGGTTATGTTTTATCCCATGATTTGACCCTTCCGCCTCGTTATACGTCGCGATATCGAATCGTACATGCTTGTCGCTAACAGAATGGGCGGAGGATCTACAGGAAGGCGGTTTGGCTGGCTTTACTACGTTACTGGAATTGCCGTAGGAATTCCTTCGGGAGGGCTTCATGGAAGGGGATGTCTGAGGGGGGAGAAAATCTGAACATACCTCTTGCCACTGGGAATTTCGTAATTTTTCGATCTGTTCGAATAGTTCGTTTACTTGGACCACCTGGAGCATCACCATGTCCCAGAAACCGGCCAGATCCTCGTTCGTCGTCGGGAATTCCTCGCCGGGCACCTGATTCTGAAACGATAAAACGGAACGTGCAAGAAACAAGAACGAACGATCGTCAAGACACCCGATAATTCCGTCCGAGAGAACAATAGGAAGTCTTACAATATTTTTCTGGCATAGTCCCTCGAACTGCTGCATCTTCTGCGAAGCCAGCAACCTAGCTTTGCCGGCAGCTGAGCGCAGTTTTCCGGCTGCCTCCTCCGGAAGTGCAACAGTATCTACGTTGGTCAACTCCACTTCCGCCGTCGCGGCTAACGAGAGAAGCCTGTCCGTTTCCTGTTTCAGTAGCTGTAACAATTGACCAGAGAATGTCAAGAGCGAACCGTTTCATCTATTTCGTTTCATTCCTAACGGATGGTACCTTCACGAAGTAATGTCCATTTTTCTCCTCGATCGTTTTCTTCGCCTCCTGAACCTGCTTCGCTACGTTCGTCGAGCTGGCGCTCGGCTCTAGGACGGGTAGCACCACTTTTGGCGCAGCCGGTTGCTGATCCGGGATGCTGGTCACGCTAGAACTCAGCTTCTGCGCGCTGCTGTCCGCTAGATTTCCCTCTAATTTCGAAGCCGCTGGTACTTTTGGTTTCTGCTCAACCTTCCGTGACACCGGCGTTACCCTAACGATCAGAAAAACACGTAATCGTACTACCATCGTCGTCGTTGCAACACCAACGGCGAGTCCTCCGAATCCGCGGTTACCTTTGGAGAGGCTTTAAAACTTGTTCCGTTCCGTCGGTCGGTCTTCTGGTGCTGACCACAGGAAGCTGAGCTCGGAACTCTGGTCTCAGGTGTCTCAAGACCGGTAAATTCTTCAAAGATTCCTCGGTATTCGCGTTCTCTGTCGATACGTCATTATTGTTACCGGTTTTACTGAAGCTACCGTCACTAGCGTTCAGTTTGCTGGTGCTACGTTTAAAGAAGAAACCTTGGGCTAGAGCCCCGGGCCCATAGAGCCGTTCTACTCGTTGCTGAATGAAAGATTTCTCGCTGCTCGCGGAGCTGTTCAACGCCTGACTCTCCGTCTCCGTTGATCCGTTCAAGATGCTCGTGTCGCTGAAGGAAGCGTTAGAAACTGCAACAAATACACATTTACTACATTTCGGTTTGCGAAGAACTGACACGTTGACTGCTGCGGTAGTTTTGCATGATTTGCGCAGGAAGTCGCAAAAGAATTTTCTTTCTAACGACTACAATGGTCCCGTCAAGAAGACCATCTCCGATCAGACGTGATCAACGTGGTGATCGAGTTGTTATACGGGTGACCTGGAAACTTCAATGAGCCACTTACGTTTAGCAGTAGTTTGTTTCGGAGAAGACATCGAGAAGTGTTTGTTCTGCTGGCTACAGGACATCACCCCAGGGCTGCGTTTTGCGGACGTGTCAGGTCGAATCGGGCTCAGATCAGGGAACCCTGTGTGCAGCGCACCTTTATCTACCTCGGAGTAACCCTGACATATGCCTATCGAATTTCTGGACTCCATGTAAGCCTCCATCTTGCACTCCTCCTTCAAACCGTTCGAGAAACCGTTTTGTCTATCCATCGCTAGGGGTGAAATCGATTGACTTTTTGGCGGATAGAGGTGCGTTGGCACGTTCAGACTTTCGTTCGATCTGGAACATTTCAACGACAACCACGATTTCCAGAAGAAGCTCACCGAAACGTAGCGATTCGACGAGCAAACGGTTTACCTGAATCCCGCTGGACTGGTGTCTCTGGTGATGAACCTGGCGCCAGGGCTGCTGTCCCTCGATCGAAATCCTTCCCTGAGCTTGCTGTCGTACCTATTGATCCCCGAATAGCCGCTGATGCTACAGGCCAGGCCCAAGTAACTCGGTTTCTTCACTGTCAGCTGCTCCGGCTCTGGACTGCCTCGATGACCATTGCTGACGTTTAACTTGTCATCTGGCGTCAGCTGGGACTTCTGCAGTGTTTCACTGCTGCCGTTTACCAGATTCTCCGGCGAGGACGCTGAATCCCCGTTGCAAGATAAATTCAGGCTGTGCAACGTTTTCTTCGATACAGTATCTACGGTGTTCTCTGTAAAGCAGAAGCCTGTGTTGCATCGACGAGCGTCGCTTTCACGGCGTTCAGGCCTATCCTCTTGCTCTATATAACCCCGATACACTCGCTAATCTTGTTTTTCACACCCTGTACGCGCTGATACTTATGTCAGCCGAATAATAATTTTCATACGTAAGCACGCAATGCTGACTGCAACCTTCGCGTCGTTCGCATTTGGCGCGGATTCCTCGATGACCCGAATGCGCGATCCAAATGATACCCGTTTCAGCACGAATCCCATGAACGACAAATGGAGGAGAACCAGCCGAAACCAGATGAAGAAGCGTTTTCCCGGCGGAAAACCAAAGCGGATGGGAGAAGAGCACGGAAAGGCTGAAACTTGCCCGTCCGAAACGCGACACAGGAATAACCCTGGAATGGCAAGAGGCTGGCCGAGTCGCGATGCAAAAGAGACGAGGAGGCCGCCTGCCTCTCTGCATCTCCTCTGCTCTTCTTGGCACAGCACGATAGAAAGAAGCGGCGCTTCGAGCTCGCTGCACTCGCCTACGATCTAAATTCGATCGACACCGTGGGGTCGAGCAAAAAGGAACGATCCGCAGGAAGGCGGAGGGAACCGGCAACCTTGAACGCTTCAAGATCGTCTCGCTGAAAATTCTTCGCGAGGGGCTTCGCCGAACGCGTACTTCTGCACGGCCTTCGACGCGTCAAGTGCAAGGTCACTCGTCGATGACCCCCGAATTCCACCCGCTTTAACCCTTCAAAATTCCTACCGAACCCTTGCGGCTCACTTCGAATACCGAGTTTTCGAAATGGTCGACCGCATCTGTCGTTGCCATTTACCGATGGCCACACGATTACGACAGGGTTCCCCGCGTAGCCGACAAACTGCTAAAACGCCATCTCGTTAACATTTAAATGCCCTAAGTTTCAGATTTCATACCGGACTATTAAATCGAATTGTACACTCCCGATTAGTTTGTTTCTAATATTTGACTGTATGTACGTTACCATTACATAATGTTCTTTTGAACAGAAGTAAAAAAAAAAAAAAATAAACGTCAGCTGTAAAAATTATTCAAATAATATGACATTTTGTTTTCCCGCCGTATCGAACGAATGATATATTTTTAGAAAAATGGAAGATCAAGATTCTAAGGGTTAAACCCTACAGCCATTCCCTTATCAGCTTCTCTAATCCTCTAAAGCGGTGGGCATACGCGTACATACACCGGGTGACAAAAGCTACGCAGGCTTAATCGTATCCCCAAATAGGTAGACCTCGAAGATAGCCAACCTGATCGGTCGGACGCGGACTGGTCGACGTCCAGGCTGCAGCTGCCGATGCTCTCCTGGCTAGTCATGTTAGGACGATGGCTGGCGACGACGTTGATGGCGATTTTCGGGTCAGCTGCCGATGCTCTCCTGGCTAGTCATGTTAGGACGATGGCTGGCGACGACGTTGATGGCGATTTTCGGGTCCGGATCGAGGCGGCGGTAATTAAGCGGCTGCACAGCTAGGGAGAGCGGCCTCGCGCGGCGATTCGACCTGATGCCGGCGGCGCCTGGGACCGACGGCGTCAGCGTCGCGGCGCAGCAGTCGCCGACGTCCTCCAGGCCCGCAACCTCGCCGCCACCGCGTGTTTGCCCGCTAGCTCGCCGACGATCCTCCTCTCCGCGGTCCTCGTGCACACTGTTGAGTTTTCGTTCTCTTTTTGTCTCGCGAACTTTTCCTTTATTCTTTTTCTTTTCTTTTTTTTTTTTCGATTGCTTCCACCTCACACATTGGATTCTAAAGGTTCTACAGAAGGGGTACGCGTCGAGAGTTTCTTTTTCTGCATCGTCTCAAGATGTCTCCTAGCGAGCACGCGACGTGGAAGCTCGTTGCGATGCTTGGATGGCTTCGAACCAAGGATCATCGTGTCCGTTCGAACGATGGAACTCAAGGAGGGATCGAAAACGCGTTGCCGAACGATCAATTTTCTGTACCCTCGAACAGGAAAATTATCAATGCCACGTAAACGGTCGACGGAATCACGAGAAAGCGGAACGAATTAGCATCGAGCCTGACTCGTTCCGGCTGTTTCGTTCCTGTTTCAACGACAGAGACCGCGGCACCGACAGCCGGATTAACTTTTTTGCCCGATGAAACGAAGCTCGAGGGCATCGCGGCCATTACTTGGAAGCTTGTAGAATTATTCCGTAAACGAACTAATCTCGATGTTGACTTTCACCGAATTCCTTTGTCGTTGATTACCGGTAAAACGATCCCCAATCGCGATAACTATCCGTAACTCGTTCGATCGATTCGAACGCAAAATTACGCGAATTCCACGGATTTTCTCGTTTCACTTAAATCGCATGGTTACGCGAAAAATCTCGCGGCTCGTTTCTCGCCGTGGCGCGTTCACCGGTGAAAACAAAGCGGAAAATCGTACAAAACAATCAGGAGATTACTTAACGTGTAACTGCATGCTCCGTGAACCCCGGTAATTTCGCGCACAATCGTGCCACCGGTTAAGCAAACAGTTTTATCGTCGTGAATCAGGGAACAAGAGCGGTCCCCGTGGCCCGGTGACTTTAAAAAGCAAATAACTCGCGCGCGTAAACTCATCCTCGTGGATCTAATTTTACCGATCCGACCGGTGGCAGGGCAGAGACGAGACGGACGTAATAAATCGACGCGTCTGTTAGTACACAGCACGAGCTTCCACGTTCTCGTTTCTTTACACAAAGTCTACTCATTTTTACAGCTTGCTTCGACGTGCCTGCAAATAGCGATGAAAACGAAACTGTTCCGAACGGCGCAGCTTAAAAAAAGCGACAAAGCTAAGTGTGCGTGAATGGCGTCGACGAGAAGAATGCACAGAATCGCAGAGTATAGGTAACGAAGAAAGATTAACACGTTGAACGTCCAGCGTAAATCGATGGAGTTTCTCCCGGGATTCAAATCCAAAACTCGGAGTGTAAACAGCGCGATATTATATTCATTTTATAATTTACTGTTATATCTTATATACTCGTTATAATTGTGTTACAGATAAAATTGCTATAAATTACCTCCAAAATCTTATTTTAATTAGAGACCGTCACCTAGATACGAGTAACGTAGCGTCCAACGTGTTAAGTGCTGTGAAAGATTTTACGTTGCATCGCTATTTGCGATCGTCTTCTAATTGCCTGCTTAATTATTTCGGTCGGATTAACGCGACACTAATTGCACGCTAATCGTGGGAAAGGCTCGTGCCGATTTTTCACGAATCGCCGTGCGCTATCCGCGAGGCGGTGCAAGCTGGTGCATCGATCGAGCAAAACTCACTCTCGAGAAACGGCATGCATTTAAAAGGAGCGCGAGGTGATATCTGCGCGGAACAAGGAATCGATACCGATCCCTTCCAAACGCCATTCGAATCAGGTAATCGTTACGTATCACGCTAATTAATCGGGTGCTTTACAACGGGATGTTTCACATTCTCCGGTGTACGAGACATACACATACACGTGGTGCGGTAAAAACTTTCGATCTTGTTAAAATAACGAGACGGTTAGTTAGACACACGGTATACACCGTACACAACCAATCACACTTTCCAAACACGACAGGTTACACGAGATACACTACGGGTACTTTCGCTGAAAGACATTGGAAGGTTCCAGCTGCTATCAGTTTCTTTCTCTGTATTTTTTATTCTGTTTTTTTTAACGAGTTTCATAGTGCAGGTTCGCTTATTCGGAAAAGAGTTACGGATTATTAAAAGGGCCAGTTGCATGTGACGTGCAGCGAAGCGAAGGTATGCCAAAACAGTGCAAGGTGATCATGCTTGATCGTGAATGCGATGATGATGATGATGACGATGATGATGATGATGAACGCAGTAGACGCACACGCGTGGGAACTACGAAGGGGGACCCCATAGAAAATGTCGAAGCGTCACGAGTGGATCCTCGTGTTCGCCGTCGAAGAACACCGAGTGTTCTCGCAGCTGGTCAACCGAATGTATTCAAAATCTGTTTCTCGATGAAGCAATTAACGTTAACCATAACGTTAACGAGCAGCGCGGGTTCCGGGGAAAGCACTGAAAAGGGAGGAGATATCGCGAGCCGAGTTTAACAGAGCCGTCAGTGGAAACAGTGAAACTGTTGTTGGATAAATAAAACGGCTCGTTGCGTTCGCAATAACTCGGCTGCTAAATGAAGTTATAGAAAAAAGGTTCTACGGTGAAGTAAATGCGATTACTCTCTAGAGTTACGATGAAAGATCGAGTTTATCGTGTACGCGTAAGATAAATGTAAACTTCAACGCGCCGGGAGCATCCGTTGCCGAAGAGGAGCCGCGAGATAAGGATCGGTGAAACTGCTCGTGTGAAATCGATAGCGGGGCAGAATGAATACACCTACTTGCGGGCTTCGTTATCAGCGGATCGCTAGGAAAAGGAAATCGTCGTACCTCCTACGCCAGTGCTTCCAAAGCAGGAACTTCGAGACGTTCTTTTTGGCCACGGGGTTCACCGTGTAGGTGCCGCTTTCGATTTTCAAAGGCATCCTCGACAGACGACGCGCCTTTTCAATCGTGTTTTCGACGTTCATCGGGTACGCCTCTCCTTCGAGCCGTCTTCGACTCGAAATATTATTGCTCGGACCGATATCGAGTCTGGATTACTCGCGTTTCTGACGATCCGAGCTGCTCTTAAGTCTCAATCCCCACGAAATCACCAACTTATTGTCACGATCTTTAACCGTGAACGTGAACTTAAACCGACACGATGTAAGTGAAAAGCTTCGCGCGTTCAAGCGTTCTTAGAATCGCTTCTTCGTGCTTTCTCTGCGATTTACATGGCAACGTCAGCGCATACTGTTCAACGCCAAACGAAAAAGGTGACACCACTCGGAGATTAAAGTTCTTATCGAATCGAGGATCGCGTTCAAACAGCACGTTTCCGACTTTTCCGATGAATCACGGAGGAGAACACCAGATCTGCTAAAGCAAAGTCTCTCTTCTTCTTCTTGTTCTTCTTCTTTGGCGACCTTTGTCATCGGCAAGAACTCGCGAAGGCACGTTGCTAGGATGACTAGTTACCGAAGACTGGCATTCCCATCTCATCTCTCTCTTCTACGACTCTAACGCACTCTCTCCCTCTCTTTCCTCTCTCTTTATCTTTCCTCGTGCCCTCAGCGAGAGGATATTTCGGGAGCACTCAAAAAACCACGAAAGCGCACGAGTCGCTTCCTCCGCGCCTCTTGCATTCCCCTTTTTCCCGGCCCACCGGAACACGAATCGCATTTCCTTTCAGCTACACAGATTTTGACTGTCGCTTCTCATTAGTCGCTTAAATAATTCATTCGTTTTCCTTTATACGCCTATACGAACAGTTCTAGAGCAAAACGATGAGAAAATTTCAAAGAATTCGATACGAGCATCATCCAAAAAGTGATCCAATCCCACGAACTCGAGTTCAAAATCAAACCCACGATCGTGATTGAATAAATCGACAAATACAGTTACAAAGGCAAACTTCCAACCTCATTTATTTTTACCCTAGCACATCATCTATGCCGGCTGGGTGAAAACGACGGTGAGACCAGGACAATGAAGTGCCCAACGTTGGAAGATCTGTGAAGAACGAGCTTCCGGCGAATCGATGGCATTAATGGCGGAAACGGGGTAGAAAAACGGAGGGTTAGCGGCGCGGACACGTGTCCGGCACGCGCACCGTTTCCACAGAAGTTCACGCGTCGGAAAAGAGGAGGAGAGGCTCGTGTGTCCGATTTCGTGTTCGTAAGAGCGGCAAAGTAGCGGCCGGAGGAGTTCGTAGGGTTAATAACCCCCACTTTCCAAAGGCCTTTTCAAAGACTCGCGCTGTTTAACGCGCCGCCGGTTCCTAAGCGCCTTTATGGTCTCGCGTAATGCACCACCGACCGTGTACACGGAAACGATTACGCGTTTCTCGGACAGCGACTTCAAAACGACTCAATTTCCCTAATCCTCTGAAACGCATGCCAAAAATTAGACCAGAGAAATTCGAGCGAGCCATCGATTACGACGAACCATGAATTCTAGATCTCGCGTTGTATCGTAGACGTAACTTTGTTACATCGATGGCAGCTGTTGGAGTTTATTTAGTTTATTTATTTATTCGTTTACGAACAGAAATCCTATGATATACAAAACAAGAAGATTAGTAAGATAGCGTAAAAAAGACAGCGAAGAGATGGAAAAAAATCGACGATGGAACGTTTTAGTTTAAAGTAACTAAGTATAATTGGACACGCGACATATCCGTTTAGTATTTTATGGAGAAATCGATCATAGTCGATCATAAGACGTCTGTGTTCGAGAGACAATAAATTCAAACGTCGTAATTCAAGAGCATTAAAGAGTTAAAGTTAGTGTTCTTAATCGAAGCTTAAATATTTACGCGTACCAGAGATTCCAGTTCTCGGAGGAATATCCGCGTTGACACGTGGATGGTTAAACCCGGATCCGACATTCCCCAAACCGGCGGTACGAACGTGAAACCCTTGACTCTTTCCCTAACCGTGACACGGTGGAGCTTGTCGGTTTCAATTACCAAACCCATAAATCACCGCTAGCGCGGTTTCCTCGTGCACGGAAATAGACAGAGTCAGCCCTGTGCACGATGGATACTCCTATAGGAGTCGACGAACCATCCTTCATCGTCGGATTTCCTATTCCAGACAGGGTCAAGGACCATCGATCGATCGTGAAGAAGTTGATCTTTCCGGTGGAACGATCCAATGGCTGGGATCGACCCGTTTCACGTTCGTAAAAATGCCAAGCGTCGAGACACGTTTCTCGCGCTACCTAACAGAGTCTGGGTTCGTTTGATCCGAAACGAAAGTTATCTCCCCGGCACCGAAAAAGTTCGCGGACGACATAAATACGGTCGACGTGCACGCATGACTAGCGTGAAACAAGAGCTGCCGTCTGGGAATGCAGAAAGCGCAGCTATGAATTCGAATGCAATATGGTGTGCAAACGCTTCGTGGTGAGGCCGCCCCATTCGAAGGGCGCAGCAGCTGGACGGATGGAAAATTACACGGAGCGAAACTTGAACTAAACCTTGGAACCGCGTAAAGCGTTCATTGTCAATGATTTCTATACGTTGTGCGATCGACCGAACATGCCGTAGCCATTGCGAAACACCCTGAATCGAACTCGAAACCTTCGTTTCCGATATCGAGAAATATTTATTTATCTATTTACTTATTTATTCGACGGGTAAACACGCTTTATAAACAACTAATATAGTAAAAATAAAAATAATTAATAACAAAAGTAAAAATAAAACTAAAAGATACGTTGAGGAGGATACGTTGTTTTACATCATAAGAATGCAATGGAGACACTGCAAACTACTGCAGTGCTTAATTTTATAACCTGTACAATGAGTTGGCTAACAAAATAATCTGTTTCTCTTTTTATATATTATGCTTTCTTTATGTAACCGGTATCGTGCCGGAATTCCTCGAAATGCGAAAAAACACCGAAACCATGAAACCTAAAAAAGATCGTAGTCGTCGTTCCTCCCATTCACGAGTATCGACTGAATGACGGAGTAGTACGAGTGAGTAAATATACCGCGGTACCCGTTCAAACATCCATTCTTCTCGTGGAAACGCACCGAACGAGCGTGCACGAGGAATTAAAGCACCTGGGCTTATCTCGTTGCTTTTCAAGCAACGGCTCGAGTTGCAAACGCGATAAGGTGCTATCAACAGCTCAACGCGCTTAGCGGCATGTTTCGCATGTTGAAATTCATCTGAACGCGTCGAACGTGTAGGCAAACAACGTTGAAATATTACGTGGCCGATGTTGAGCGTTAGAAATAGTCGAGAATCGCTTCGTTACGCTTCGCTCGCTTTACTCGCTCCGAGTTTCCGCGGATGAAACAACCTGTAGGAGTGTATTATTGTGCGGATCGCGTGTCACACGAGGAAGATAGCAGCTTATCGAGTATGCTAAGTTGTGTCTCTCCCGAGTCCCTCGCTCTCCAACACCCACCATCGTTCCTCCTCTTTCACGCCGTCGTCCTTCGCCACGAGACACCAAACGAGGCACGAAAATGACTGCGACAACCAAGTTGTTCGCGAGGTGAAGGAAGCCCAGAGCTAGGCCGTCGATTTGTTAGGAATCTTTGCACGCCGGCAGATCGATCGGAGCTCGAGAATTTCTCCTACCATATCTGTTCGTCGAGTGAACGGAAGGTTGAACGGGTGGCTGAGATTTGCAAGTCACAGGTGTCAGCGAACAGGCGTTGATCGTAACGATGTTCGCGTTGCACGCGACGCATTCTGCATGAGTCGCCGTGAATTCCGATTAATTACGAGTTTATTAACGAGCAAATCACCGTGGCTCTCTGATCGCCGCCTCGACGAGTTTCTCTCTGCACGAAAAATTGAATCGTCGAAGGTGCTCGTTATCGTCGTCGAATCGATAGATCGTTTCTGTTAACGATCACAGATTTCTCGCGGGCTAAATCGAAACGATGACTTCATATATTCGTAGACTAAATTTCCTCGAACTTGATAACAATACGATCTTATCATTGGACGATTCGTTTCTATCGCGATCGTTCTGCTTTCGCATGGAGGCGCACGCGATCGGAGGTCACCGTGATTTGCGACGTGCCCGTATGACCGTTGTTAGAGGAGGATGCGCGTGCAACGCGGTGCACTAGGTAATTCTACCCTGACGTCGTGGTCGAGAGCTCGCAAAGTATATTGAGTTACGAAATGAACGGTAAATCGAGGGGAGGACGAGCCTAAAATAGAGAGCCACTGCCACCGCGACACGGTTTAAATACCGGCATTAAGACAATCTTCCGGTTTTACATGCTCAGACCATGATGGTCGAGCCTGAGCTCAAGCTCGGTTGATCGTTGTTATAACCGTTCAACTTAGTTCCTTTTTTTCCCTTTAAACAGTGAAGAGTAGCAGTGCACAATTGCACAATTCTTTCGCGTGCAATTTTATCTATTAACGTTTACTAAAATTGTACGACAGAGGAATAAAATAAAATACACAAACAAGCCTATGTTTCAACATTACGAAAGAACGCAAAAGTAACTTTTCCCTCCGAATAACTTATCGCAAACTTTTCCCAATCCCTCGGTATACGATTCCAATGAAACGTTGAAGTATCAACGCAAACAGAATTGGCCCCAGCGAGGGTGAATTGCGGGGGAAAAAAATATCGCAGACACTTTTGAAATAACCCATTCCAGTGGAACGAACGTGACGAATCTCTCAACCGTGGCAGATCCGAAGAGGGCGATCCTTCTTTTTCGGAAACCACCGGGACCAAGTGTCGCCTATAGCCCAGGGGTAAGTGACACCGGCTGAACTCTCTCGTTTCTATATATAAACGAAAATAAACCAGAGTGACATTTGAACCATACACTCTCTCTCCGTCCCGTGTGTACACGCGTTCAACGGTCCCTCTCTCTGGGACGCGACGCGTACCAAAAGGGAAACGGCGTTGCTGCGTCGCGACGACCGCCGAGAAAAATTGTGTCAGCTAAATTAGGAGTACGCCGTTCTCTACTGCTTTCAGAACCGCTTCTTTTTTCGCGCGGCTTTCGTTTACATTGGAAATGCTGGCGATTAATCAATCCTCGCCGAGTCGGGCCGGGCCCCGACAAGAGAGCGAGCTTTTGTTTTTCGTTCCTCCTCTTTTCCTCCCTCGATCAGGCGGTAATTGAGATAAAAGGGAAACGGGGTCGAACGATATTCCAGTAGAATGGAACACACGATAACGGTTCATTCAAAATGCGTGACATAAAACACGCACCAAGGAAGTTAGCCGCGTATAAATTTTTTAAAAATTACAAGCTTCTGAAATCGTAACTTTATCTTGCGAGAAGATCGATGAAGTTTACGGTTCTTCATGCGTTAACACTAGATTTACGAACATTTCTTGTATATCTACTTTTAATATATGTATACCAAGAAATAGGTATAAAAAAAAATAATAACAATAATAGGTATAGTAATTGTTTTTGCAAAAGCATAGCGCATATCTGCAGTCTGTGTCATCTACCAATTGATCGATTACCTCTTTTCGAGCAGCACACGATTTATTTCACAGCGAGCAGAGTAGGTGGACGTGTCGTACACGATCGACGAATACGATCGACGAGCGCATTGCGCGTAGGAGGGAAAGTTTTGCTTTCCCTTCTAAAACGCCTTAAAATTCCCCGATCGTTATTCCGCGAATAACCGAAATGCTTTCTATCCACGAATTAACCCTTTCACGGTTTAATACGGCAGAGATTCTGGCAAACCATCATCGGTTACAGTAGCATAAATCTCGTGTCTTAAACTGTATCACAGTGATGTAATTAATAAAACGTGATGCAGAGAAACGGTTGAAGTTACGCGTGTATGTACCTGATCTAGTGCAAAAAATAGAAAAAGTTCTGATAAGAGACTAATTACTTTTTAAGCTGCTCTTTACGCATTGTCCGCCATTTTATTACACTGTGATAAGATTAATTGCAACGACGCAGCAGCCTCTGCTACGTTGGTAACAGCGGAAACATCGCCGATTCGATATTACCAAGACAATGTATCGCAACGTTCGCCAGCGTCGCCTAAACGATTCTAATGAAGCGGCGCGCGGAAATCGCAAGCATTGTTTCGCGACGCGGCAGGAATAACGATCAACGGTCGTTCGCGGAGAGAGAAACGACGAGAATTAACAGTCGTGGTTCGTGGCCCCGGAAAGAAGACACACTCGGTGGCGAGAAAAAATATACTTCCTCGACGGACGAGTAGGTTTTCAGGGCGCCACGAAACGCGGAAACGTCGGAGAACAACGGAGTACAGACACGGGAAACCGATTCCGGCGAATTCGGTTGGCAGACTTTCACCTTACCTACGCAAAGCTTCCGGTCGCTCGTACTAATTACTATCATATGGTACAAATGATCGATGCATCCATTGCTACCCCGGCGCGACAGCTGGAGCTCTAATTTTGTTTCTTCCAATCTTTCCCCAACAAATCTGAATATCCGAATAACGATCGCAAGAATCCCAAATGCTCGAGAGATGTTATACGCGCTTATAAATTTAGACTTGCTTCTATTTCTTTGTTCCACTGATTATCCGAATTATTCAAATATTTTTACATACTCGAAAATTGTTTGCTATTGGTACACAGCAAAACGTTGATCACAAATTATCATTGATCGACGAAACGATTGATTTGTACGAGAAAAAGCACAGTCAAAGGTTCGCTTCGTCAGCCAAGGATTAAACGCCGATTTTTATGGCGGCGCATAAATTCCTTCGAGCAAGCCGCCAGGCAACAAACGACCAGGTAAATCCGTATTTATTTAGGGGTCGATTTTCAGGGTCGATCGGTTTTGGAAATCGGTCGAGGAATGGCGACTCGCACAAGCGTATTTTTATCGGGAGGTGCTTTCGCGCGCGAAATGCGGGACAGGAAATAAAAGGCATGCGCTTGGTCGCACGTGCATCGGAAGAATGCATAACGATCCGATCGAACGCAACGTGCACCGTTATCGGTACATCCCGGCCAGCTAATCGGCATCACGAGTACGCGAAACGAGCGCGAGTCTTGTGGCTTCCATTTACTTTTCAGGTGGAGGATCGTCATGAAATTTGCATTTAGCGCAACGTGCATCAACTGACAGCGAAATCGGATTCTAATCGCTGACCGTGCACACAGCGACGCTCCGAGAATCGCTTGCGAAACCTTTTGTTCCTCCACGACGTAGAACGTCAGCCTGGCAGAAGCGATTCTAACGAAGACGCTCAAAAAATTAGAGTCAATTGAAGTTACTTTCCAGTCTCTGATACGAACCTGCATAAATTGAAGCGTGGGCTCTCGTTCACGATATAGAATCGTGTCGACAAGGCTGTCCTATTTCGGACTGTACAAGGAGATTCGTTGGACGAAAAAGAAACTCGATTTGAACAGATCTTTGAGAGGCGTTCACTCTTTACGCCTTGCCAGAGACATAGCCACGGTCTTTTAACGCTTAGCCAACCGAATGGGAAGATTTCCCATTTTTTCCTTCGCCATTGATGATTCTATTCGCTTTGGCATTGGTTAGTCTTGAACCAGTGTTCTTCACAGTTCGTCAAAATGCTTTTTCTGCCTCGTTTTAGAGTTTAAAATTGCAAATTTCGCCGAGATAAATTAAGCCCAGGTTCGTGACACGGCATTCCTCGTGACTGATTCACGGAACGGCCGATGACTGGTCCCCGCTTAACGAGCAAAGGTTCGGGAAGGTTTCCACGTAAACCGAGAAGCGAAACACGCGTTCGCGTTTTCACATGGGATTTACGGGAAAAATGAATGACGAGGGCTGTTGGCCGAACGCCAACGTGAATCATCGAGATTCGTTCAATGAAAGTGATACGAACGGATGAGAGATGCGATCTTTCGGTGCCATTTTTAAACTACGGGCAAGCGTGATGCATCTGTTGCAGAATGATCGGTGTTAAATGAATGAGAGAACTTTGTTAATGTCGTGCGTGATTGTTACGATATGACGATGGTATACTAAACATTGCGTGCATCTGTACACTATCATTGTTGAGTTATGCATAAACTAAGGTGTATGTACACATAAAATGTAGGGTGATTCTTGGCGATCGAATACTTTCCAGCGAATGCTTTCGGTTTCGATTTAACTCTTTGGGGCACGGTGGGATTAAAAATCTTTTTGATGCACGGTTAATGCATGGTGGGACATCATTTTTAAATCCACTCGAAATATTGCAATAGCATGCGCATTGATTTATATTTAGTCGTAAAGTAGTTGGTAATATCATAAAGAAATGTTATAAATATGTTCGCTTGTGTTGGCAAGTTTCAACACATTACTACTTTGTTAATAAAAATATACCAATTTTGTTTAATTTAAAACGCAACAAAATTTTTATGCAACATGGGTCTATTTATTCTCTGAAATCCTGTGCCTCAAAGAGTTAACGTGTAAACGGGACACAACAAGAATACAGAAACTATCCCTGAACCATACATAGAATAAACGGTAAATGAGTTTTCGTTGTAACGTGTGTTGATTGATCACCTGACGAATAATATCATTAGAAGGATTCATAGTTGGCCGTGAAACGAAGGCGACGAAAGAAAAAAAAATTCTGGTCTTACAATGGTCACCGTTGGACCGATTAAAACGAAACTGGTAGCTCGGGATTAGAGAAAAC
Source organism: Tetrapedia diversipes (assembly GCA_033822845.1). Lineage (NCBI taxonomy): Eukaryota > Metazoa > Arthropoda > Insecta > Hymenoptera > Apidae > Tetrapedia > Tetrapedia diversipes. Next base: position 147,280 of record JAOPTO010000601.1, on the reverse strand, counting down.
ATAAACGGTTTCAGCGTCGAATAATTTGTAATCGTAAATTGCTACCGGCGCGGCTACAATCATTGCTCCCCGAGGCAGCGATTAATTATCATTCATGTCGGTGCATTGTCTGCAGCTGCTGCACGCTTCCCCGCATACCAGTTTACTCTACTCCCGAGAGCTCGGTTCATCAAGTTTTCCTCCCAACAATTCTTCCAGTTATCCTCCCATTCATGCTTCGATCGGTTCTAGCGACCGACGCCAACGAGTCTGCGTCAATCTCTCGTCGATTAAAATTCCCATCATCGGACATGACGGGGAAACAACTAGAGAAATCCTTGGACGGTAACCAGTACACTTTAACTCCATTAAAACAATATAATATTTAGCCAACGAAAAAGTCGGATGCACGAAGTTAAAATGTGTTATAAAAAAATTGCATACATTGTATAATCAACGATAAGAAAAATAAAATGAAAATAAATTTTACGATCTACTTTTATTACTGAAGTGATATTCTATTTTTAAATATTTTTTTTTATTCTGTTTATTTTATTTTTATTTTTAGTGGTATATAATAAACCACACTCGTCTTTGGTTATAATTTTAGCATGTGGTTCATAAACCACAGCCGCAGTCAAAGGGTTAAATCACAAAACAATATATACTCTTAAATGTTAGTCAGCTCTACGTCACGAGCTTCTTTTCTTTCGTTGCCTTTGTTTCTATTTCGTTGAACCAGGGAGGGAAACGGGGGAGCTGGATTTCCGAAAAAGGGAAAGCGACTCGGGATGCAGGTTGCCTGTGTGTCGCGAGCTGCGTACACCTACGCCAACGCGATAAATTATGCGTAGAGGTGGGAGCGAAGGGGCCACCATAAAAGAACCTGTTACGTTCCAGATATTAATCCGGCGAGCAGGCATAAAATCGACCGATGGCCCCTTGCTGCTCCCCTCCGCGTTCGGATAACAATAACCTGACCGTAGAAAATGAACTTTGCACCTGACTCTGATCCCTTTCCGGTATCGGGAAGTTAATAGTATGCTCGTTGAATTGCGATTAACCTATCGCATTGTCGAGCGATGCAAATTTTAGGGGAAACAAAAGGTATAATAATATATATATAAATGTATGTGTAAAGGATTATGCACGTTAAGTACTAAATAAATAAATAAACAAAAGGGATTTCTTGCCGTTGGACTGTTCGAAGAGATCATGCTGATCTAGTAGAAAGAGCTTTATAATTTCATTTTAATAAATTCCTTACTTATTAACCCTTCGCACTTGGCTGACATCGTAATCCTAGCATATGATAGTTTCGCAAATTTTCAGACGTTAGTTCAGACCCAGACGTGAAATAGTCATATATGTAAATTTTAATATACGACTTAACTAAACTGAATGAAGTTTAATATACGTGAATCATAGTGAATATTTCGAATTTGAAAATTTTTGAAGTTAGTATCATTAAACGACTAACGGTCACCTCTCGAGTGCAAAGGGTTAAGTTAGAAGTTGGTAACGATAGAATCGCGTCAACCATTGCGAAGTTCGCGTTAATCGACTTTTAAGATTACGTACAGGCTATCGAGGTATCAAATCTTTTCAGTCAACAAATCAGCACGAATTTTTCAAACAGCCTAACTTTTAATAAGACTCGAGGTAATCGTTTTGTAAACCAACGAACTGTTGACTGTTATGTAAATTCGTATTTTACAAACCATACGCTTTACTTCGAACATCACGTATATTTTTGCACACCATGTACGCACGGTGTTGTTTAGCAAATTAAAATTTACCGCGGATACGTAAACATCCGCAGTCTAGTAACGAGAAAAGTTAAACGTTCCGGAGGAAGTTAGCCGTGTTCCAGACCCAGATACCGATCAGCCTATAAAATCGAGCACCTCGCCAGCCACGAGGGGCTCTTCTCCGTGGGTTCGCGGGCCAATAACCCGATGAAAGATAAAACGTGAATGGGGTTATCCCACGATCTCGTTCGGTTAATCGTATCGCCGTTATCCTATCGTTATAAGCACTAAACGCTGCGAACGTGGTTGGCCCCGCAATAAAGCGTGCTCGACGACGACTCGCACGCCCTACTCTGTTACTCCGAATATCGAACAAACGGAACACGAGTTAAGCCTGCTCGCTCGAGCAATTAATGTTTCGTCTCGTTGCCATTCTCGACTAGCCTGGCGGATCAATGGGGGAAACTGTTGTTGCCACGGTTACCGCGATGATCCTCGATGCGCTTTTAATCGAATCATTATCCCGTAGAAGGAGAACACGTACTCGTATGTATACACGCGACTGGCAACTGCATAACTGGCTCCCACTAATGGTAGCTTCTGTTCGATCAAGCTGCACGCCTTTCGACAAGGTGCCTCGTTACGACACGATGTTCCTCCGAACAGAGTCGAATAAAACTTCGCTCGCTACGCTAATTTCGAGTTATCATTGTTAATTATCAGGCTCTGATAATAGGCAACAACGGAATACAAAATTAAGTAAGTTTATTGATATTGGAGATCACGGGTGGAAAGGAAGAAGTAACGATGACTTTCTTTCGAAGATTTAACACTATTCCTACCGACACTTCACGTATACTTATTCCTACTGCGACATTCCCACGTAAGAGACTACAAATTTTTCTCAAAAAAATAAACAATGAAAAAACAAGCGAATATTGAAAAATTGTATTATACGTATATTGGAGAAAAAGTCTAAAGTTTAAAGGTGATTCAATTACGTTGCATCTATGAAATTCTAATCGAAATTTTAAAAACGATCATTTGACCGGTTGTGGTAGGAATAGTGTTAACTATACTTCATTTCTAAGGGAAGGTATATTTTTTTTGTACCCAATTTCTACTCAGCGAGAGGCAAGACTCGAATGAATAGAAGAGACTAAAGGACACAGTCCTTTAATTCTTGTACACAGTGTGGATAATGGTAAAACACTTCACCCGTGTGCGGCACGCTCGATCGTTTCCGAGGAAAGAATCGAGGAATTTCCGGGACAAAAATCTACGAGCAAAGTTTTTAGTCGACGCTGCGAGGACACGGTAGGGAGTGCCAACTATTTGCGGTTCTCCATCCTTTTTATCGATCGTCCAGAACCGGTACGCGCGACGTTTCGCGCAAAATGAACGGCGCGACAAAGAAAAGGGGGTTCCGAACGGACACGGGTCCGCTGGAGCCGCAACCCATCAGGATTATGAATTGTATCAGAAAAAAAGTACGCTTAGAAAATGGTCTACGGAATGGACAAGAGTTCAGTAGAGGAAAAAACAGACACGGATCGGTGAAGGAAATAAGGTCGAGGCTCCTCTGAGGGAAAATGGGTCGCATTGCTTAGCGTCACGCGATGTATCACTTTTAATCCGACAGACAATGTTCCCACAGAATTGTACGAACTTCCTGCTCGGAGTAACGATCGCAGATCTTACCAACTTTCTCAATCGCAGTGGAAAAAAAGCTGTAGAAATGCGATTGAATGGGTACGATTTTAGGAAAATGTGAAGAGTGCTCGGAGTTTAGTGATAGCTGTGTGAAAGTAAAATATTTGGACTAGAGTGTTTCTGAGACGAGAAAGATGAGACAAAGGCCGCAAGTGAGGAATTTTTGGTGAACGTGACTGAATGCATCGAGTGAGAAAGGTTTAGAATTAGAAAGAAAGGAAACGAGCGTTTGGAAAAATATAGAAAGAAAGGAAGAACGTTGAAGTTGTGTTAAGTCGAAAAGTCGTTTATGTACTATCAAAGTTGTTTATACTATTAAACTATTTTAAATACATATATATTATATCTAAGAACTTCGTTTTGTTTTACCCACACCTGAACCCTACCACCATCTCACTCTAAATGAAAGTAAGAAATTCCTGTGAAGCATCGAACAACTTCGAACGAGTTGGGCTAACACTAACTCTGCACGAACTGTTTCACGAATTCGCGGCGATCTCGCGGAACATGCCAGCGGGGGAAAGAAATTGCAATCGCTTCGTTGCAGATGCACAAAGCGGACTGAGAATGCAGCAGCTGCTCGGATCCCTGGCCAAGTGGCTCTTATTGCATCGGTATCGTCGAAACGAGCTCGCGTGCGGCCGATTCGATTCGTCTCAATCCTTAGGAACGATAAGAACGAGAAGCTTTCTCGCTCTGGAAGCATCCTCGTGCCTTTCGTTTCGTGGCGAATTGATACCACGGAAGCGAACGGTAGCTTCATCAGGGCCGCCATTCACGCGAGACAACGTTATTTAACTCATTTCAGCTACGACCGGTTTACGTTATTCTAATCGCGTGCGCTGATCGAACTCGTTAGAGGATCACCTACTCGAATGACTTCATCGCTTGCAATCAACGAGACAGCGAATACGTTGGAATATCTGTTTTCCTACCAATCCCGTGCCGTTTCATTTCTTTTTTTGGTCAAGCGATACCCAACAGCTGTACGCGTCTACGCTGACGGAAGATACGATCGTATAGAAAATTGGAAAAACGGTGGTAGGATTAAACCGCAGATATTTCGCGAATTTTTCCACGAAGTTACATCACGAGCTACGAATGTATACACCAAAGGGTTTATTTTGACCCGTGTGTAATAATAAATAAATAAATAAATAAATAAATAAAATTTCTCTACGAGAACACGAAATCGGATCAAAGCGGATGCAAATCAAGCAGCAGTGGCCAGTTCCGAAACTTACATCACCGTTCGCGAATAAATGGCGTTGTTTGTGCCAGGACGAGGATCGCGTTCCACTTTTCTTTCTCCTTCACGGAGTGAATCTTCTCCCTCTACACCGGGTTCCGCGTAACAATGGGGAACGTCGTCGCGGAGCTAGCGCAGAAGTGGAGTACTCCCGAGGAAGTAAAAGCAAGGACGTCTCTGCGACGAACAATCCGACGTGTCCGGACCACCCAGACCCGTTTCCTTTTGACAAACACACCGCATCGTCTTCGATCCCGTCGCACTCTACTGACGAACGATGCCATAAGCGAGCCGAAGCGTTGTTTCTCTACGCTCAAGGAGAAAAGAGGAAATGCGCTCGGCATACAGCGGTTGTGCAAAATATTTCTGCGTATCCATACACTCTTTGAGGCTCGTAATAATAATAATATTTTCGACCAAATTTTATCTTTGATCCCGATAACATTCGGAGCACTATCTAACGCTAAATAATTAATATACCGTACAACGTGGATGATTATCTGAATTAATTGGAGGACAGATTCGTTCGAATAAACTGGTCTGAATCGATTTGACTAAATTGCTAAGCAAACATAAATTATACGGTTTTTAAAAATTGATGTTTTTTGCACGAAAGGATAAATATTTAATAAGAAAAATACACTTAATAGCTGAGTCACTCAGTTATTAACCCTTTGTGCTCTGAGAGGTGACTGTTAGTCGCAAAATGATAAAACCAAAATTTTCAGACCTTAGTTCGCTTATTAGTCAGACTCAGAGGTTAAATGGTTGTATAGATAGCAGACTTAACTAAACTAGATGAGGTTTAAGATAAGCGAATCTTAGTAAATATTTTGCACTTGGAAATCTTTGAAGTCAATATTATTAGATGACTAAGAATTGTCTATTAAGTGCGAGGGGTTAATCCTTGCTAGTCCACGTAAATATCAAACGATAATAAAAATTACGGGGTACAAATACTTTTTGTAGCCACTGTACCTCGCAGCACGACCAACCACGTATTCGAGCGTGTCGCCGTTGCACGTCCTTACGAAATTACTATTGTCGTTTTATGACTCTGAATAAATGCTACTCGATCCTCTATACCTCACCTATACCTATACCGTAGATCTCGCTGACCGAAATATTTCCTGCCTCGAACGTATTCAACTTAATATATTAACCCTCGAACGGTAGACTCTGGCTCAACTTCGACCCAACCACAAATATTTTTTTTGTATCATTTGTAGTCGTTTATGTTGGTAAATATGCATACAAACATGTGTACGTCACTGGATCCTCGAGATCGTCTTGGAACCGTCTACCGTTCGAGGGTTAGGTTGCAGATTTCTTTCGACCTAATTTACAGAATTCAGTTTGTCCTTTAACGCTGCAATTACGAACAATGGTTAAGCAAACTGCTTGAATCCACTCTCATAACCGCCGAGTCGAAAGATAAAATTCAACAGATTAAACGGACCAAAGAAATCGCTAACGTTAAGTCCAGAGGGGGTTAATGTATAGGTGTAAGCTCGTGAACCGTAAAAAAGAGATTAGATACTTGTGCAATGGTAGCTGAATAAGATAGCAGGAAATTGCTACGTTCCGCGATGGATCGTGATTTCAATGCGAATTGTGTAATTGAAAAGGATAAGCGACAGAATTGCTGCATTCCCAACGAAAGATTAATAATTATCCCGCTGTCTGCTCCAATTTCGCGTGGGTCCTTGCCCGGGGAGAGGCTAGTTCCACCGAACGGATTAATTCGATTCCGTGGAAATAAAAAGGATCGTGCTAGGTCGATAACTGGAATTTAATGCCATATACGTAGGTACGCGGCAGCAGGTTCAACGCGAGAATAATTACGTCAGTCACGCAACGTTATAATTCGTCCGCGCTTTTATATCCCGTGCCACCCTGCGCTTACACAACAGAGTATCAACGGGGTTCCGGTTTACCGCTGCGTATGCTAAAACTCGGCGAAAAAATCGGCTACGCCACGACGAGGATAGATTGTACAGCTTTTCGCGTCGATGAAACGAGGTAACGGTTCGTCTGTACGTACCAGGTGTCTTCGCGCGTTTTCGACGACACTTGACGGAATGCCATAACTGTATAAAGTTATTACTGTTGTCATCAACCACTGTATCGAACTACATTTCTTTAGTTTTTTTTTTCTATTTTTAAACGAAGCGTTTATCAACTGATAGCCTCCTAGATAAACTAATATTTAGTATACTAATCCTAATTATATATTTGATATATACTAATGTATATAACAAAGGTTTTATTTTGATCCGTATATAATAATAATAATAATATTCGTTTCGAGACGGCCGAAGGAACCGCTTATTTTGCAGGAAATGAACGAAGAAAGTAAAGAGTTCGCAAAAGGAGGAATGGTCAAAAGTTAAAAAGACGTGGTAATAAGTTTGTTTAAATTGGGACGAGTTAGGTGTTAGATAGCCAGATAGGATACACCGTGTATATGAAACGTTTACACGGTAACATTAATGGACGTACTTTGAGTTTAACAGTACATTTAGTGGCATGACCGACAAGCTCGGTGGGTTCGAGTGGCGTAATCGTTAAACGAGCCACTTGGCATGTTGTCGAAGGTATATTCCATCGAAGGAGAAAAAAAAAAGGGGGAACGACCTACCTCATCGCGAACAAGTCACTCGAAACTTCCACGATTCCGTCCTATCCGAATGATCGCTACGATGCATAACATGCGACGATTGTCACGTACGCGCGATGCACAACACTGCTACTTTTTCGTTTTACAAACGAGTTGTTAACATAAAATTATGATTACGATTTCGTTAAGCTGGCTGACGTAAAATGTTCGGTTGTTCTGACCGTTACTGGGTACAGGAACACGGCAATAGTAAAAGAAAAACAAACTGCGACGTGGAAGAAACGCGGCTACCTATGGCAATCGATAGTAGCTTATAGACGAAAAAGAATCTCGACGAATGTAAGCGTAAAAATGGGGGAAACGCGTGAAACTGTACAACAAATTGAATATGATCAGGATGACGTGTGACACAGAAATTCTACTTGACTCACCTCTGCTGCGTGGTTCGTGGGTTTCAAAATTTGAAAGCTCCTTCGAACAGTAATCGTTACAGTAGGGCAGTAAGAGTCCGGTTCAAGGCCACGATAGCGAATCGGGGAGAGATAAACGGGAATCGTAGAGGAGCGAGTCGGGGATGAATCTTCGATGATGACAGGTGGATGCGAGCGATGGAGATTTTTGAATGACACTTTTAAACACTCGATCACTTTAGTAATGTTGTTTCACCAACCGTCCCGGCACAACGTGCTCCCGACACAAACAAAAGGTGACTGAGGAATCCCGAATGTCTTAACCGCCTGTTTACTTCGTCGATTTCAACCGCAAGACCCCACCCTTTTATTATTGAGCCTATCGGTGAACGACAAGCAGGCAACGTGCATTTTCAGGGAAAGAGATCTGTGTGTTGACAGGTCCCGAGGGATAAAAAACGAAGAAAGGATGAGACTTGTCACGCTGTGTGTATGTAGATTTCGCTCGTGTCGTTACTCACGTATGCGCGTGTTGTTTTGCTGTTCGGTTCCAGGATTGCCAACGAGTTTTTTACACAGGAATTTCACGATGACCAAATATTCGACCTGATGATATTACACTTTGTACAATTTAACGATCAGGGTGTGCCCCGAATTTCCATGCGACCAACGGCATCCGTCAAACGTGAACTACTGCCGCCATCTTGACACGAACGCTTGTGGCGAAACTCGGTGGCAAATGGCTGAACTACGGCAAACTCGTGCGGTTAATTCAAAACGTTTGGATTGTCTGTCTAAATTTTATGATCCTTAAAAATTGCACAAATCTCAAAATTATTTAATCTATAAAACAATTACTTTGAAACTCATCAAAATGTATACATTAACTTTCCAAATTACTAAATTTAATTTTGTCGATTTGTCAATTCTGACTTAAAATATTTGTTTTACTGTAAAAATTTGTCGAGAACCTACGTTTCTTTATCATTTGCAGATCTGATTTCAAAATATATCATAATAATCGAATCATAGGTAAATCAGCGTTTTAAATGTCGTATAAAAAATAGTAAACTGTAAACTTACTATCTTTTATAACAAAAAAAAAAAAGAAGTAACAATATTAACATTTTCACTTTTTTCTCGACGCTTTGTCGCATATTGTGACAAGTTGAAAAATTAATTTAGTTTTTAAAATCCTTTAACAAAATTTCTTTGTTCGTGTAATATTACTTCAACGTTGAGGTCACGTTGAAGAGCGAATTTGTTTCCGTTAATAATTTAAATAATCGCGGTATTCAAATCTAACAACATATGACGTCATACGATACGAAATAAGGTTAAGTACGTATTATATACAGTAAAGGGGACTGTGTATGGTCAGGGTTCGCGAATAATTCGCGACGTCCCTGCCTTCGATCGAATCAACGTTTTCGCTAGCGATAGTACCTAGCAGTCCGTGGACAGAATGCAACTGCGTGGTGACACGGAACGACAGATCTAATTCGCTAAATTTGGAGACACGTGCGATTTCTGGTACGTAGTTATTAAAAAAGTGATGTAACTCGTTCGACGATCATTTATTTTAACAATCGACGCAACCACAGAATCGGGCACGATTCCATTAATCGACTTTTCGAACTACTTTCAGAACACGTGTAGGTCGAGCGACCACGTGGGCCGCATGTATCGAAAAGCAAGTGCCGCATCGTCCGGTGAGTGCATTTAAGCGATCTGTGATATTCCTGTTATCTGCACTACACCATCGAAAAGAATGAAACACCCGTTTTCTGAATAAAAACTCATCTAGGACAAACGTTGTCAGCCGTCCGATAATTTGATTTCAAAACAGATAACCTTCGAGGATGATAATTTGAGAGAGATAAACGTAAGGGTGTATAGAATTTGTATTTTTAACAAAAACTCAATATCAATGGACGGTGAATGAATTTATTGAAACATGTAATACTACATATCTGTGTATTAGATAGAAAAAAATGTGATATAGTTTTATGAAGTCATAAGATATTGTATTTGTAAGTACATTAACCAGGGACATGTACTGTTGATGAAAATATAAAAGTAAAAAGACTGATAGAATAAGAATATATAAATTAGGAATTTCAATTGGCTGTCTTAAGAAAGATACAAAGTAATGGCTGAAGAAGAACCGCTGATGAAAAAGTTGAAGCATTCTGTCATTTCTGATTTTATCCTCTCAGCTGATTTCCAACAATTGTTTTTTGAGAACTGGCACAATTTTACAGATATAAAGACAGACAACCTTGAAATTATATCAAAACCTTTTAGAGTATGTAGAATTTCAAATTTTCTCTGTAGCGAAGAACTCATGGATGAAATAAAGAATGAATTGCTGGATGTTAAGAGTAGAAGAAATTGTATAGATCTTTATCAATTTGAACAAACTAGCGATCTTGCTAACATTGATTCAGAAAATTTAAAGTTATTATATCAGACTTTTCAAACAGATTTTGCTACATGGATGGAAAGAAACACCAAGATAGAACTTAACAAAAAAATATCCATGTCAAGCTCTTGTTACTATGATACAGATTATTTACTTTGCCACGATGACAATATGGGTGACCGTAGAATTGCTTATATATTATATCTCTCAAAAGGTTGGACCGAAGACGATGGAGGAGCTTTGGATTTATTTGATACGGATGAGAATGGATTACCTAGAAATGTTGTAAAGTCATTAATACCAGAATATAATTCCCTTGTGTTTTTTGAAGTTCTAGATAACTCTTACCATCAAGTAGCTGAAATAACTTCACCTGATAAATCACGTTGGTCTATTAATGGGTGGTTTCATGGACCGCATAGAGAAAGCAACAGGCCACCTAGACCAGATATTGAACTCAAGTACATAATGCCAACGGATGCTCAAATTGATATAAACGAGTGGATAACAGAGTGCTACTTGTACCCTGGTATTGTTAAAGAGATACAGCAAGATATGGAGGAAGAATCGTTCGCGTTTTTATCCCATTTTTTGAGAGACGAAGTTTACGAGAATCTTGCAACGAACATAACGTCCGACACGATCGTTTGGAAAAAAATTGGTCCCGCCGATACCCGTAACTATGAAGTGGCCGACGAGGAAAGTTTGCCGGAGCTGTTGAAGAACTTTTGCAACATATTTAAATCTCTCACGATGTTTCGATTGCTAAAAGATTACACGGAATTAGATCTGATACCGGAGAAAGATGACACGAGTCCTAAGATGGTTTTAGAGCTTCAGAGGTGGTCCAGCGGATGTTACACGTTAATATGCGACAAATCGGTTACGAGCGAGTCAAATGTTTCTGTTAGCGATCAAAAGTCTGTTAGCAGCAAATGCTTAGGCGAAGGGATCGAAGGGAAAGACGACGAGTTACAGACAGCAAGCAAAGTTAATAAGGACGAGCAAGAAAAGTCGTTACCGATAACCGAGAATAAGAGCACGGAATCGGGCTGCAATACTCCGATTAGCATTAAGGGGGACGAGGACATTTACGAGGATGAGGTGCTGAAGAAAATAATGAAATCGAAGTCTCCGCGTTCGAAGAAGAAAAATTTATCGCAACAGTCCTGTTCGTCGAAAATGGACATTGTCTCGCCGCAGAAATCGGCCAGAGACCTGGACACCGACGATTCCGACGTGTCCGACATTGGAGATTACTTGTCCGATCCTTTGGATTGTTCTTTGGACTGTTCCGATCAGGAGGAAGATATCGACGACGCGAACGTGTCTGAACAGGGAGCTCTCGATGTGATAATTCAATTCCATACGAGCAACGTGTCCGAGGAGGACACCGTAGATTACGTGGATCCCAGAGAGCAAGAAGGCGCACTGATTCACGTACCAGCAAAAGATAATCACCTGTGCCTTGTTTATAAGACACTGGGCATCCATCGTGTTCATAAGTACGTGAATCACTATTGTACAGATTACTTTTACAATCTAATTTGTACATATTATGAATAGTAATTAAACACACCACTCGTGTCGTCCCGTATGTTCCCCGAACGAGTTGGCAATTGTATAATGAATTGTGGACAAGTGTTTGCTTACATGTATCATAGTATTCGTATTAATAAAATTATCAGTATTTATCGTCGAGCAATTCCTTCTTGTTTATTTCTACCATTACTGCGAACCCATTGAAATAACGTAATTGATAAACTTAAGGTGCAAGTATCGGGGTAACGGGGGGGGGGTAAGGGTACTCGTGCGGCTTATAGAGTCTAAGGTGAAGATTAAGACCACAATGCAAAAGACATTCTCAGTTATTTATTGGGTGTGATACATCTATCGTTTTATGTTCGCTTACGGAACTAACGACGTCAGGTGCTATTAGCTTTCATGCAGGCGTTTAAAGGTTATTCAATTTTTTACGGTGCAAAGGACGACAGGTCAAGGGGGGAGGGGAATTCTTGGTTGTTTGTTCTTTGATGCAAAAGCGATAAGAGATTGTTGTCTTAAGTATCGAAAAGGAGTAAAATAAAACGAAAACAAAAATGAAGCTTACGATTTGGAGGCGTTATTAGGGTCGTTTTCCGGTAGCTGCACTTGTATTCTGATGTGCGACGTGATTTCTTGCTCCTTGCCATCCTTAACGATTTTCGCGGTCACCTGAGAGGTGAAACCGTTTTATAGAGATCATTCTAGCGAACGTTGTTAGACGCGAAGGCAATGAAAAAAATGAGACCGTCGAAGACGGATTGCCTTTGCGTCTTCTTTTTAGACCACTCCAGGCGGAAACCATTAGCGGACACGCCTTCGATTTACCTTCGTTCCAGACGACTTAAAACAACAATAGAGAGGTTTTAATCGCTCGAAATACCATTTACGATTATCGCAACGATCTTGACGTATCCAAATGGAAGCGAATACATTGTTAGATTTCTTGTAAAAGCATTAATCACCTGTGACGACGTGGTAGGGATCCCAGCCATGCGTTTCTTAAGCTCGTTCAGCTGCAGCTCTCGCTGAAAGCTTACGTCGCTCTCTTGCGAGTCCTCGCGCAATCCATCGTCGATGGACTCCGAGGAGTACTCTACCCGCACCCAGGGGCAAATCGTCGGCGAGGCTTGCAAGGAATTCTTGCTTCCCGGTCGTGAAAGCCGAGGGGAGAGTCGTCTCAGTAGCGAGATCAGTTTCGACCTACGAGATAAGCGTTTCTTGTTGGTTCACGTTTCTAGATCAAGCACGCGCTTGCAACGGGGATATAACGCGACTACTTTGTGCTGGGCGTTTGCAGATGATCGGAGCTGAGTGCTCCGCTTCTCGAAAGCTGCTCCGCGCTACGGGTGGCATCCCTCCAACGCAGCTTGTTGATGGATCTTCCTACTCGCCAGTCCAAGCTGTTGCTCTGGCGGGATTGAAAGCCTGTAAAGTAATTTAGAACGCCGCTGATGTGTTGCTGGTCTAACGTTGCTTCTCTGATAACGGTACGACATACAGCGATCGTTCTAGTCAAATAACTCTTCCTCACCTTGCTCGTTCGTCGTTTGGCCAACCCTCCAGTCCAACGAGTTACTGCTTCTGTTCACGCTATAAATGTTATCACAGGATTTGGTCGCGAGATACGTCGCGTGGTGTCGACGTCTGAGCAGTTTCGAGACTGGTCCCAAGTTCCTGGAAAATCGTTACATCGTTAGCGGCGATTTAAGGATGAATGGACCGAAAGGTGAGCGTGGCATACGTACTTTTTGAATTTTCGTGTCTGCTCGATAGGCGGTTTGCTGTCGCAAACCACCATTTTGACTTCCGGTTCCGGGCAGTACGTGCCCACACGAATGTGACTGTAACTGCTACGAATACCGTCCAGGGACCGGAAGTTACCGCGCTCGCTCGTAGGCACGCGGACGATTTCGATTTTCGGCCGTCCCTCCATACTTCCTTCGGGATATGCTATCACTTGTTTAGCTTACGATTTATTCTATGTCACGGACGAGATTCACCGGTTGGTCACAAAAATAATAAGAGATCCGGATGCTCTTCCTTTTCTCTCTCCAGCTTCTCTTTCGCTAGGCTATCATAGAAGATACGTGTCCCGCGGCGCGACTGTTTCCAGTTTTCTCTCAGAAACTATGGTCGTGGACGTTCTTAAAATAGTCGCGCGGAATCCTCCTGAGCTACTTCTACCTAAAGTCCTCTCGCCGTTGTACCACGTCATAACGGTTGATTCTTCAAAGCGTTTGGCACGCGCGGTCGTTCCCGCTATCACAGATCTTCGTCGATTTACCGAGCACGTGCGATCGCTCGGACCTCTGTCTCGCTTCTTCCGCACAACTATACGTGTCACGTTCATTCGTTTCACTAGAAGAATCCTTGACACGATCACGGCCCATGTGGCCGCTAATACGCGCGATAATCGATCGAAAATTGTTTCGATCGAGACACTTGCTTTTCGCGGGATCTCTGTGATATGGTTTATTCTATTGCACGTTCGTGATCCGTTGAAATGCCGTTACAGAATAAATATATCATTAAAGGATCTACAAATATAGATGTTCTGGTATAAAAAGTTCCACGTTATTTACACTGTTTCGTAAGAAAACGGTTGGTCCCTTCGCGCGTTACTTCTTACGCTTCTCGTACCCGAAGGGAACCTGTTTCCCGCTGTTCCTCGCGTTCACGAGCAATTTGTTCCCTTTTCCGACTCGTACAATTTCTACAGTTCGTGTGCTCGTACGTATCGTTTCGCTCGCGACGTACGTATCTCCGGCCTGAATCGCGTCAAACGGGCGACCCCAATTTCCTAAATAAAGTGGCGAGTATTAACGATGATTTTTCTTTATCACACTGTGCTGCGTTGGTTGGGCACCTATTTTCGAGCGGTGATCACGCAATCGTCAATTACTATTAGAAAGAGGACGATACATGACTCGACTTGCGTTAGCCGATTGCGCTCGAGCAATCGGTCTGAAACCGTTCTTGCTCATCCTACGGAAGAATAGACGTTTGTTAGTTCTACTTTAAAAAGATCTCTCTTTGATCTCTCGATTTTAATTTTCCCTTAAAAGCGATCACCTTACGTTAAATATAACGTTACAAGCGATACACAGGTTTTCGAGGCTTTTGTAAGTACCGAGAGTCGTATTTCGCGGGTAGAAGAGCGTAAAGAAACGAGTTCGCCTGTTCCATTCGAGAGACGAGATACGGTTCAAATCGCAGCCAGTATTCGCAGAATTGGCGAATCTCGGTGCTTCGAGAAATTGAATCGATCCCTGGTCCCGCGCGAATTGTCACCGAAAACCCACCGCGCGCCCATTTCCAACGGATGCGCTCGAAAGGCTTTCGTTACGAACGAAGCAATTAAGTCGCTAATTAATTTCAACGCATACAGCGAGCTTACGTCGAACCAGTATATGCATTTCCATAATTGCGCCGGGCACCGTCTGTGTTCCGAGACGCAACTTCTAATTAAAAAAGAAAGCGCGGAATAAGTCGATATGCTTCGAGAGGAGCACCTATTTTAAACTCGTGTTCTTCGTTTAACAAACTTTCGCGAACAACTGTCAAGGGAGTGCGAGGTCCCGCGTCGATGTAACGCTTGGAACAAACGTTGGCTACCTTGGTCGACATTCTCATTCAAAACAGTGTCCGTTAAACCACTGACATTACCCCGCCTGACGGTACACGCTTCGATCGTATCGATCACGACAAAAATAAAACGTCCGTGGTGCACTACTATAGGAACACTTGGACATTGCAACCTGACGATTAAACGAAACACCGGCGATCTACCCGGGAAAACTCACGAGGTTCGTCGCAACGATTTAAGGAATTACAGTTTCAGTGATAGATCCAGATGTGCAACGATCCACAGAATTATACTACTGTCAGGCGGAACGGTGTCGAAGACCGGTTTCCCGTCGAGACCAGCGACGAATCGATAGCCATACGGTCGAAGACGCGAATTGGACGTGGACAAAGCGAAAAAGAAGAAACAGGTTGGAGAGTCGTTCTCGCACTGGTGAAACGGATTCATGCGGTCTCTGCAACGTCCGCGCTCTATGGCTCGCGGAGATTCACTGCCGGCTCTTTGACGTACGCGAACGATCGTCGCGCTTTACGCGCGCACACAGAAGCCCCGCAATACACAAAAGGCAGCTATTACACATCGGTGGCTTTTTGGAGCGGCGGGAAAAAATAAGTAATTAAAGCGGAGATACCTGTACGCGACCGAGCGCGGTCACGGTTTACCGAACGCTGCTCGACAGACCGGCCTAAACATCGTTCGATCGCTGATTCTCTCCCCGACTTCAATTTTCCCTTCTTCTTCTTCTTCCCGTCTCTTTCCTTTTAATTCCTCTCAGACAGATTATACGGTCGTTGTACGGCTTGTTTGCGGAAATACAAGGGACTATTAGGCTTTATGGATCGTCGACCCTCGCGAAGACCGAACAAGCAAATCTGTTTCTTGGTACTGTCTGATTATACAGCAGATTATTCGAGCATAGTGTCATTTAACGATAGCTTTTTATTCTTGAAAATTACGAAATTTAACGGTGAAAAGATATAGGATATACAGATATTTAAAGGATCTCGTTAACTCTGTCAAATATTCATTTAAATAAACGATGTTTAACGTAAGCAAACGTGTTTATTCTCATACATCGGAACACATTTGTCTCCCTACTAGTTCTCGTAATCGGGCGTCTACAGGAGAAGGATTTCGTGAGTACAGCTCTCGTTTATTCGGTTGATAGGGTGGCAATAGGGGATCGGCCAGACCCTTGAATCCGGTATAGTACCATAACAGGATTATGTTGTAAAACGGGTTGCCTGTGCCATCGTCCCAAGTCGCTGAACCGCATTTCTTCTTACGTAGCATACATGACCGATCGTTTATCCACCATGCCTCTACACCCGTTATCTGTCATCCATCCACGCCCACCGAATTTAATCGCAGCTTAATCGAAGCTCGATCGACACCCACTCGACTTTTTCCCCCTTAACCCTATCGCAACACGCTGGCGTGACACCGGTGTTTGCTCTCGCAGGGAACTCCCATCGCGTCGATTCCCTCGAGCACGTGCGCGCCGGAAGCGTATAAGGCGCGCGGTCGCCTCGTGAAAAGTTAATCAATCGTCTGGCCGGCGACGACCCGAGAAGAAACGGTGCGTCGTGTCTGAATCTGTGTGGCGCGTGCCATTCGAAGCTACTCAAGCGGCTTATTTACTTGGCAGCGATGCCTGCTCGCTACAGAACCAGGGATGCCGTAACGCCGCGAAGAAGCTTGCAAGCTCTACGGGAAGGCTGCGAGAGCATGGGATATACGTACTACTTGAAAATAGCAACGACACACTTCGCGGTCTGCTCTGCTGACATCGAACGTCGCCAGGTCGGCGCTGTCGACGAGGATAGGTTGGAGACGTGCCAGGATCCCCTGTCCCCGAGGACTCGCTCGCTGTTCGACCGGCCTCTCTTCGACGCGAAGTCCGTTCTATCGAATTCATCGGCTGGGCGTCGTCGTCGCCCTCCTCGTGGTTCGGCCAGACGAACGAATCTCACCGCGGGTGGATATCCCGCGCGAGCTTTACGAGTAGACGCGCGGCGGTCTGTCCACGAGCACGCTGACTTCTCTGGTTCGCGAGACCATCTACTGGCTGCTGATACTGCTGTTTTCGAATTTTCGTAGACGGACGGATCTCGAAAGGAGGGAAAGAAAGGCAGACAGAAGTAAGAGAGAGTGAGAGAGAGAGAGAGAGAGTGGGGGAGAAAGGGACACAGGGGTTCGCTTCCGTTGAACCCTCTGCTCGCCAACTCTCCCGCCCCCGACCGTTCTCGTCGTTCGATCGCGACCACCCGCGGGATGCTGTCGACTGCTGCATCGGGATGCGTCGTGGAAATCCCTATGCTCTCTCGATCCCCCTCGTCCTCCCTCGTCTCACCTTGCCCGCCAACAGACGGACTTGCGCTTTCCGTCGCTGCACCAGCTCCGTGTTTTGGCGATCACTGCCGGCCACTTTCCGCGGACAGGCTTTTATCGACCGGGTGTACGATAAAGAAGATTCGCGAGCCGCGTTCGAATAAGAAAGGACGCGACTTTATCGCAGCGATTTTCTTTATCCACCTTGTCAACTTCTAAACGAGGAGGAGAATGATACGTTTATTGTTTTACATTGTTCGTTAACAATTTTTGATTTCGAACACCGTGTCGTAACATATTGCTGTATTAAAATAAAAAGGTTCTTCGATGTTCTTCCTCGTTCTTCGCCAAGTTCTTCGGCTTCTCCTCGGTCGTCATTCTTAATCCTTTGCGGTATTCTAAGATTTTCAGGCTGTGCCTCCCTTTACGGTTTCCCCATGCGGCTTCGAGTGATTTTAAAGTCTTGCTCTTCATACTTTTCCCACACGTTGCTGGTCGTTTCAAAGTGACGAAAAACGACCCGCAATGCTTGAATCGTCGTTGGTGACGCAAGGTTTCGCCAATCGTGGCGAAGCTGCATAACGTGTTCGTCGGTTGCACGTGGGTTTTCACGTGTATTGTTTTGCACCGCTTCTATTCAATCGAATATGCGCATAATTTTGTCCTCGCCTGATACTTGCGCTTACAACTGTGACGTATAAGTGCATCGCTTCTAGTAAATGGTGTCCTAGAAGAAAAAAAGGCAAGGCGCGTCGCAGCAGCCTTGTCGTTCCAAGAATTTACAATTCAGTTGCACACTGGTATTATGCGTCCGCGTTTTTCGTTGCCTGAATCAGCGACAAAAATACTATTCTAATTTTCTTATTTACGTTGTCGCGCTATTCGACATGTTTCGTTCATTCATTATTTGATCGTGAACGCGGATAAAGCTCGATCGAAGAAACGTACAGGAAAGCGTCGGTCGTGATTTATTTGATCTTTATTTCGTATTTGTACACGCCCTCAGCATGCCACATACAATCAATATAATACAGTCCAATGCAGCCAAGGTAGAAGTAAAATACAAAAAATATATGTATATTTGTATATTTATATTCTACGTCGATAGTTAATATTATCGTTACCACGGTGTTATAACGCTGAATATATTATGGGTAATAGCTAAGAATATAATACAAAGAAGAGTGCTGGTTACAGTGGGACACGTAATTCGGATTGAACGTGGTGCGGTTCTGCGGATATTCTTCAGCGTTTCCATGAGACCGCCAAGAGAAACGGCCGCGATCCTTGTTTCACGGATTCTCACTCGCTCTCTTTCTCTCTATCACCGTGTGTAACCGAAAATAACAAGATCTTCGCGCGAATGAAATTCGAAATCGTAGCTCTCTCTCACCAGAGCTACCGAAACATTCGCCGGGAAGAGAAGCTCGAACGATCGCAAACGTTCGGCGGAAAAGAAAAAAAAAAAAGCAAAGAAGTTTAAAAGAGAAAAATGAGAAACAAGAAAAGGAAAAGGAGAATGCAAAAACTCCTGAAAACTTTACGTATGGCTATGCAAAAATATAAGTAGAACGCGCCTCGATACGAACGAGGCTCGATTTGATATTCCACGCGGAAATCTGCTTACTTTCTCTCCGCTTTGAGCGGAAGTACGAGCGTGCACAAATTTAGACAGACTTCTGACAACCGTTAATTTTTTTCCTCCGCGCTCCTTTTTATAGCTCACGGTGTCTCTAACCGATACGCTCGCCGGTTCTGTTTTTTAAAAACGCTACTTAGTACAACTAGAACGCGCTATCTAATTTATTGCCGACGAACTGCAAGGGAAACGAAAGCCGTTGACGATAGTCGCGAAGAACATGAACAACATCCGCGATAAAACCACCCCATCGAGAACGTATTTTTTTTTCTTCCTTTTTTTTTTTAATAATAATGCGATCGACCGCTACTCCTCAGATCCCCGACAATTTAAACACGCTGCTTACACAGCCATACGTTCGACGCGCGATTGAAAATCTTTGAACATGCATATAGGGGGGATATTAAAATCGTTAAACAAAGGGAACAGCACTCGTTAAACTCTACGGGATTAAAAACCAGGGACTATAAAAATCCGCGGCGCACTCGTCTTTTTCTGTGGGATGTTCGTTGCGAATAGGATCGGAAGAAGAGATACGGGAAGATAATTCGTTGAAACCTTTCGAGTTTTCTGAGTTTTCTTTATTAGAGCGTAGCCGGTAAGCGTTTATGGCAGCTTTATGAGGATGACCGGGGTAGCGACCGTCGTAAAAGTCATCGAAAAGGAAACCTAACCCAACGGTGAAACAACAATAAGACGAATGAATAAATTCATAATGTTTAACAGTAGAGCGTGTAGGCGGTATTAACTAATGTAATCCAACTAAACAATAGTAAAATTCTCCTACGTGTTTCTGCGTGTCGTTCTCTCCTTTTGCTGGTTCGGAAAAACAGAACGATAAGTGAAACGAAATTATTACAGGCGGCAGGAAAACGAGTCGGTAAAAGAGAGAACAAAAAGGGTGTTGTGGTAGATCGGAGATCAGAGGTGTTCGCGTTCTAACAATTATATCTCGTTTCAAGTCATCGACGGTGTTATAATAATAAAATAATAATAATAATAATAATTAATAATCGTAGGAGTTCATGGTTCTCTCCCATTGACCGCCTCGCATTGACTGGAATAAAACGCAACTACGTAATATTGTATTGCGGGCTTACGATAGTTAGGTCTCTCTCACTCTCTCTTTCGCTCCTTCTCTCTCTCTCTCTCTTGCGCCACTCTTTTTCTGCCCGACTTCCTGTTAATTAATACTACATTCTCGTTTATAACTTTACGCTAGCTCTCCATCCACGAGCAACGCTAAACACTTTCTCGACAGCTTCTTTTTAAATCATCATCATCTTTCTTATCCTTACTCACCTTTCTATTCACACATCCGCACGTTCTCCGGCCTCTCGCACTCTCTCCCTCTCTCTCTCTCGCGCTCTATCACCCACTCCTCTTGCGTTCCTCTCCGCTTCGATCGTCTGTCAGTCAGGGCGCGGCAGGATGGCCCGCGAACATCGCGCGAGAACGATCCTGGTCGCAAACTGGTTCCCCGTCTCGTTCGCGACCATCCTGCGCGACGGCTGCTTTTCGTTTTTATTAAACCCCTCCGTCGATCGCCACGAGGAATTTTCTTCGTGCGTCCCCTCCTCGCTGTTCTTTCTTTATATAATATACTTTATAAAATACATTAGTTTACAAACAACGTGGATTAAGTGCCGACGTCCCGCGGGAGTTATCACAGCTCAGGCTCGATCGTGGAACGGCTCGACTAAGAACTCTACTACCCGGGCGAAACTAGTGGAAGAACTCTAGCTCGAGAAAAAGAAAGCACATTTTCGTGGTGGTTCGCGCGCTACCACTCGCATGAACTACTCGATAAATATCGCATACGCTATTAATATTATTATTATTATTATTCCTTCTGAACCGGGTACGCTTCGAACGTCAAGTTATAAACGCATAATTTTCACCCTTGCTCTCTCTCGCTCTCACACACACACACGCACACAGACATACACGGGCGTGCGCATGCACGCCCGTTTCTCGTTCTCTCCCTCGCTCTCGCTCTCTGTTTCGTTAATTACGGAAAATAGTACTAGAAGTATCAAGGTAAAACGGGATCACGTTACGGAGCTGCGCAACCGACTGGCAGAGACGTCGATCATTAGAACAATAAGACTATCTTATCGTG
This sequence comes from Tetrapedia diversipes, assembly GCA_033822845.1. Taxonomy (NCBI): domain Eukaryota; kingdom Metazoa; phylum Arthropoda; class Insecta; order Hymenoptera; family Apidae; genus Tetrapedia; species Tetrapedia diversipes. Next base: position 125,910 of record JAOPTO010000601.1, on the reverse strand, counting down.
CTACATACATATTTACAACGCCCCCGATACGGAGGCACACTCTCCCTTCGTTCAATTTTATCCCCCGACTCCGAAACGTGCACTAACGCAGGAAGCAACGGGAAGGCATATTTCATTTAAAGGGCAGCTCATCTCTTTCGCTAAACTCTGGACTATGTTTTTTTTCCTGGACTGAGTTGTTTGTTCCCCGGCTAAAATAAATATCTTCGAACAACGCGCTCGCTAAAAGCACGATCCCCTCGAGCGCGAACTCGCGCGAAAGTAGGTGCGATTAGGAACGGCTACGATTATTCTAATAATAAAATCGTAATGATAGTGCATGTTCCGGATCTATCTACAATGAGGCAAGATCCCTTCAACGAATACCCTTTCATCATCCATCGGACCACCGGCTGCACCTGTGCTATACATGTCGTTCGCTCTCTGAGGTGGCGTTGATACCGAACACGAAGAACGTACAAAGAATCTTGAACGGGGGTGGTGTGGCTGCATGATTTGCAAAAATATTTCTCAACTATCTCCTACTATTTTTCTTGCCCTTTTTCTTTTTTTTTTTTAAACTCCATTTTTCCCAAATACTAATTTTCAACGACGGGGGTGGGGGACTAATATCTTTTTTTTTCTTTTTTTTAAGTGTTAACGGTAACTGTCACCCTCGCGCGAGGGCAATTGGATGGTATAATTTTCTTCTTTTTGTCTTTTTCTTTTTTGTTACTGTAATAGATAAATCTCTAACCTTCTGCTCTCTGTTTCGAACGGAAAAATCGATAATTATCGCTCTTAAAAATGAATCAATTTCGTGCGGCAAAAACGTCGCTATAATATTTTATCTCTCTACCTAAAACGAGCACTTCGCGTCAGACCGGACAGGGATACGGGATAATTGGATAAAATGTTACAGTTTTGACGAGCTTTGTTGTCGAGTCTGGGGTCTCCGCAGACCGGAGGAAAAGAGAATGTCCGGTTCGTTGCAGCGACGTTCCTTCTTCTACCCTCCTCTCTCACGCTCGGGATCCGGCAGTTTTCAACAACGTGCCGGCGTCGTACGGAATAAGAACTCTGATAAACGAGAAATAACGAATCGTTACAACGTCAGGATGTTTTCGGACCACAATCTCTTGCGAACCCTCGCCCTCTCGCGTCCCTACGTATCCCTGGAAAAAAGTACAACTTCATACTCCGATGAATAGCCGACGACGATGATCACGATGAAAGCGTGAAACTGAATCTAATGACATGCTGAGCAAAATGCTGCGATGAAAAGAAACATTGCAACGCGAATGACTGTGCCGGAGTCACTTCTGACTCCCACCGATATTATACAAGGTATTAGAAGAAATTGACCTGTGCCGTTTGTTTCGGCACCTCTTATTGTGAATTTCTAACGTGTGCGAAGCAAGGCAATCGTCGCTTTGCAATTGACGCAAATAACATCGATATTGTATTACCACTCGTGAAACAGTAAAATATTGGTGACTCCGGCACAGTACACGGAATGTTAAAACTCGATGGAAATTTCCGAAAGTGAAGAAGCATGCAATTTACCTTGAAAGATCGTATCGAAGGGAAGCGAACGTACGAAGGAAGCCGGATGGTTACCTTAGGATCACCTTCTCTAACAGCATGGACAAACGACCCTCCGAGTGATTGACAGGAAGTAAAGACTTAAGAAGTTCCCTGATAAGAGTCTCTGTCATTCCTGGCGAAGTGCGTTCCGCTGCTTCGAACGCGTTGCGCAGTTCCTCTATCGCACCTCCGTTCTTGACGATACCGCTTCCGCCTTCGCCGTTATTGTCTCTCGCCGAATATTGATGCTTCCGTTGAAGCTACGACACAATAGGGCCGAACGAATAAATATCTGCTTCTGTGAGTGTCGATGGTCTTGAACTTAGCCTGGTTGTATCTGAACTATCTTTAATTTTTTTTTCTTTTCCAATAAGATAAACCTTTGCCTCGACTCATATATTATAGAATAGAGAATGCTCGATGTATCGATGGAGAAAAGAACGTTTACCTCGGAAAGGAGAGGTAAAAGAACACCGGAAAGAGCTGCGCTTCGCGGATGCTTCAGTTCCTGCGAGCTCCTCGGCCTCTGTTTATCTTCACCGGGCCTATGGTCCACCATAGGTACGACAGGTACATCCGGTTTACTATTCCTCTTCTCTTTTGCACTGAACTCCCTTTCCCTATCCCTGTCCCTGTCCCTGTCCCTTTCCCGTCCTTCTCTGTCTCGTTCCCTGTCCCTGCTGTCGCGCATCTCCTTCAACTCCCTCAACGAGGAGTCCCGATTGAAGTCCCTGTAGTCCCGATCCTCTCGTTTCTCTCGCGTGTCCACGGGCGGCGGTGGCGCGGCCTCGTGTGGTCGGGACTGAAATACGCGATTGAATTTCAGCTAAATTACAAAGCAAACGATGAAATTGCTTTTCTCTGTTCAAACAACGAGTCCTCCACCATAGTTAAATTATTTCTCTTAAGGACTTTTAATGCATCGTGCCGTAATTTTTTAATCGGGCAGACAATCCAACTTAAATATTACTCGTATTATTATGCTAAGGTCGCTTATCGTCTTTTAAATATGTCTTGGTTAACAGGTTAATCGATCGAGTAACGGTTCTAATTACAATTTTATGAAACAGAGTACTCACCGGCGTGTGTTTCGCTTGGCCATCACGTACCGCGTCCCTCGATTCGCTTCTATAATGATTCAACGTGGAATCCTTTGGCGGAGATCTCGAGGCACCGTTCGCGTGTGGTTTCGTTTGTTGGTTGTGATTGGTAGACCTGTGATTCGACGTGTGTGTGATGGTCAACGAGGCTGGCTGCTCGTCCAGCGGTAGCATAGGCACCACAGAACCCTTCACACCGTGCGGACCTTTTACGGTCATTATCCATGGCTCGTCCATGTCGCTATCCTGCTTCGACTCCTCTCTGAAATATTGCCAATCCGTGTATATTCCCATCTATTCATGCCCTACGAGTACTCGAGTCTAATCAACACGCACGAGTCTGAATTCTCGCTCTCCGTTTCGGACTCCTCGCTGCGCTGGGACTTCCACTTTTTGTACCGGTCTATAAGGTCGATCAGGTACGAGTTTTTCTTCGCTTTCTTGATGAACTGGAACTTTAGCAACTCCTTCGCCGTTGGCCTCTGAAATGCGATAAAAATTGTCACACGGGTTACACCGAAGACGCGTATAAATCTACCGGATGGACGTTAACTCTGCTGATATCAGCTCTGATTTACGAAGCGTAACACGAAAATTAGTTAGAGTGGTGGGTACATGCACAGCTTCTGCCGAGCGAGCATGTTTCGCGGCAGGAAAATCAACTCACGTTCTCTGGGTCCTTGTTGAGACAAGCCTCGACGAACTCCTTGAACTGTTTCGTGTAATTTCCGGTTAGTTGGGGCGGATTGTTCTTCGGTATGAGGAACAGGACCCTCATGGGATGTAGCTCGCTGTTCGGCGGCTCTCCCTTCGCCAATTCGATCGCCGTGATGCCCAGCGACCAAATGTCAGCCTACGGAACAAGCGTTCTCCGCTTTACGACTCGCGAGGTGTTAATCACGCGCTAATCGCGACGCGACCGTTCTCTCTGCGCCTTTCAGAGACTGCCTCTTGGAAAAGAGGTTAGATAAGGGAAACGAGACTGCTCTAGAGTCTCTTAAGAGTATACCTTATGCAAACATTAAACCGCTTTTTTTTAATAATCAATCACTGTTTTTTCTTTTTATCGAAACAGATGTTAGGAAACTAATTACATCCTCGATACACGGTCTTTCGTGTACAAAAAGAGCACAAACGAGAAGGATGATAATTAATTAAAGTTCTCAGAAAAGATCACAAAGAAGTAAACAACGTAACTACGTTGAGGATGGGGACGAAAAGTCGGAGGCAGGTAATAAAATTAAATCTCCCAGGGTACGTGGTAGGGTGACTGTAACCAGCGAGCAACGGCCTCGTGGGCAGACAAAAATATACCGGAAATCCCGGGAGCATTGTCGTTTTCCCGCTGTCCCGCGCGATTACCTTAGAATCGTAGGAGGCTTGCTTGATGACTTCCGGTGCCATCCAGAACGGCGTCCCGACAAAAGTGTTCCGTTTGCTGGTCGTGTTGGTCAACTGTCCGGCCACACCAAAGTCGGCTAATTTAACGTCGCCCATTTCGCTCAGCAGAACGTTCGCCGCTTTAAAATAAACAAGAAAGTTAGCTAACAGAGGGGACCAGCTACGTTTATCGTCTGTTCATTATAAAATGGCTTCTCTCATGGAGAAGAATAAACGCTAAAGGCAGATTAATTTTCTCTTCTACTCCTTTTGTTCTTTTCTTTTCTTTTTCTCTTTCTTTCTTTCTTTCTTTTTTTTTTTTGGTTGGTAAATGCACCTTTAATATCGCGATGAAGCTTCCGTTCGCTGTGAAGATAATCCAGCCCTTTGAGCACCTCGCGCAATATCACCGCGATGTGCATTTCCTCGAAGCTACCGGCCTTCATCAAGTCCAGGGCCGAGCCGCCACCCAAGTACTCCATAATAATCCATAGTTTCGTTCCCTGTAAACAGAGGAAGATCCAAGCTGTACGAAACAATCCATAGGCGTTTTTCCCTCTGGAAACTCTGTCGGTGTGTCCTGGCTACAAAACCGTCACCCAGTCTGTGGAACCTCTACGTCATTCAGATCATTACGACGTGACAGATTCAATTACAGCCTTACTGTTTCACGATTTGATTATGATTTAATAATTGTTAGATCATTTACATAAATGTACATCTTTGTATCGAGTAAAAGACGTTAAAATAAAGCAAAGTAAAATGAACGCAACGAGGAGACGATTTTAGACGTCATCGTAATCGATCGATTTCGTCAATGTAGAAGTTACACGTGGCGAAGCGTGGACACGTTCCGCGAATTCTCTAATGAAAATGAGGAAAATCTGGGGACGAAGCCAATTAGCGAAAATAGAGATTTTCGGATACTTCCGAGAAGTCGCACTATTTTTGATGAAACAGAACCTTGAGATCATCGCGGCTTTCCGTACGCGCAAGATGCGCGTAGCAGATTAATCGCGTTACAGCGGCAACGAGATGGAAATCACACGAGCTACCCCCGCAAACGATGTATCCACATCGGTTACGCCAATTTCTGTTGCTCTGACGTGTCGCGCCGATGAAGACCGCGCCTTCATCGATAATTATATCCGACATCGATGTCCAATCACTGTTCGCCGAGGCTCGAGCATCGGCGTAAGGCTGATTCATTGATTATCCGATAATCGCGTTCACGTAATCGATGGATTAATCAGTGGGTCGCACAAGGATGTTCAAGATTCGCGCTCTTTGGTCACCGGCTTGCGAGGGAATCATTAAGCACTGGGATGATCTACTCGATGTACAGCCATGCTCGATCATTTTTAACCGATGCAAAAAACGATATCGAAGGTAACCGGGTGGAGGAGACAAACAAATCAATGGATTCATCGATTACGAATTTATTATTATTGTTATATTAAGGGGGTAGACCCTTTGTTACAAAATGTTATAATATTAATCACACCAAGACAGAGATAGAAGTATAGAAAAGTAATAGTAATGAAATAAACATTAAATAAAAATAAGCAGAGATAGAGTGAGATAAGACAAGGTATTGATAGTAAGGTATAAGAACTAAAAGTTAAGAATGATTACGAGGGTTAGGAGGGTTACAAAAGGAATGGAGTCTAGAGACCTGTTCCACCACCCTTTAAATATTGTAACGCGTAGTATGATGCTAGGAACATCTTGTATATTTCTAGCTATTAGATTGTTATCGCTATTATTTATTGAGCATACCGATAAAAGATCTTTTAGAGTGCACAGACGAAGTTCGAAGGAAAGCGTTGGAAGGGAAAATCCAGGCGTCAGAATAAAGTAAAACGAAACAAGAACATCTTCGAAGGTAAAATACTTCCGAAGGCGTCTCGATAATCGAAGGGGCTGACAGCAGCCGACAGTTTATGGGGTATAATTTTCACGCGGTCGGCACAGAGTATTCAGTTCGACTACATTCATGGCACGGGGGTGAGAGCGTGTATGGTTGCCCATAAAATGGCACCATTTGTCATCGTCCTACGGTCAGAAGGCAGGACGCGCCTAGGCTGCGTTTATTCTCATGTAGATCCACGTCGACGTAGGTGGGCCGAGGGTCTCATTCGCGAGGGTTCGTTCAACCCGGTTTTCAACCGGGCCACTTCCGCAGACGCGGAACGAGGGGTTGCTAAATCATTCCCCTATCCGGCCGACACTTCTTCCTTCTTCCTGCCGCGGGTTCGTTTCGAGAGTCGAAAAGGGGATGGGTGAAGTAAACGGGCGACGCAGGAAGAAAGGCATTACGACGATTTTCTTAACCCTTCCGCTTCGGCTGTTCAGTTTGCTGAGCTTCCGGAAACTCGCGTCAGAAATATGCACAGTGGTTCCTACATGTATATACGTATTTCTAAGTCTTAAATAATAATTGTGCTTGTATAACGAGTATATTTACATTTTTAATATCAAAAGACTTACAAAATTATTAAAGTACAAAGTACATTGGAATGCCGCGTATATGCGGCGCTCGAAGCGAAAGGGTTAAATTTTTCGATATACCAGTAAGGAATCGAGAGGGTTGAAAGTAGAAGAAAATGCTGCTCTTCAATTACTCTTTTCCTCTTTCTCCTCTCAAGTATTGTTTTACATGAGGAAGAATGTCACCTTCTTCTCGCGTCTCGTGCACGTCACGGGGTAGCTTTTAATTAAGGAACATAAAGTCAAGATTAATTACTACCGGCTCTAATAAAAGCGCGAACTGGTGCTCAAAGAAAACGGTACGGCTGGCAGGAATGCGCAGCGCCGCCCGTGCTCTCGAATCCCAGGACCAGGGTTGCTCGTTCGACGAACTTCTGATCATCCGTCACAGCGCAAGCACTTCGGGTTTATTTCAGACGGGTATGTAGAACAGTTTGATATGAAAAAAAAGAAGAAGAAGAAAAAGTGATCCGATAATCCCTGCGCGAGCGATTAACACGAGATACGTATGACGTTAATCCTGTAGCTGCCCGTGGTGTTTCGCTTAGGGTTGTTCTCGCGGATAGAGACGACGGTCGGCGAACGGGGAAACAGCGGGAAGAGAAGCAGGGCGGGAGGAAGGGAGAGAAATGCTTTTCAGTTTAATGAATGTCGCCTCCGGTTAAAAATAGCCGCGTCACGAGCGTATCGCGTCTGGAATGTCGTATTCAGGCGGTCTCGAGGAGCGCTGAAAGCGGCGCGAATAAAAATAAGCGACGCCTGATAAACGAACGACACCTAGTCGGGCCTAATTCCCCGCGATATGCTATACTACCCCGTGAAATCCTGTATGCGACAGGAAATTGAAATAAACGTCGAACGCGTACAAATCGGCGAGCTGCTATCGCGAACAGCGATCGACCGCCTTTGAATCGTGTCGAGGCTGCGTATGCCTCCGTGGAAGCAGCTGGCTGCTTGGGGGATGCAGGCCGAAACAAACACAACAAGAAGCATGGTCGCGCAAATATTGCGCGATTTCCAGTCCGTCGCATCGATGAACAGAGAGAAAGAGAAAGAGAAGGGGGGGGGGCGGCTGCGAAGAAGCAAAAGAACACCGGACGAACGGGGTGATTAATGGCCGATTTCGCGTCTCTCTATCGCGCGTGTCCTTTTGTTCCTGCGTTTCGCAAAACGGCAGGCGTGCCGGTGGCAGTGATGAACGACGCGACGGGATTAATCTTGGCCCGTGCGCGATATTCAAGCCGTGTGCGCGCGCTCCCTCATTGGCCGTTTCAGTGGCTCGTGCGAAACGTGCAATTAATCGCCCATAAATAGAGGGCGGGTAAAAAGTACCGTCTGGCGAGCACTTTTTCCTAATATCGACTATAAAACTGAAAGAAAAATGCGAGGAAATACTGTTAGGGATCGATAATTACTTATATGTATTATGGAAACCGGCTGTGGTTTATAACCACGGGGTCTCACGGAGAGATTCATCGACGTCTAAGTTTGTGCTCTGCTGCTTCTTTTGCATCCAAAAGCAACTCCCGTGGGACGAGTTGAGTAACGCCAAGCAACCATGGTGCAACGGGTTGCGGGGCAGTTTTTGCATAAAGTATGGCAGGCAGAAGGGGGAAAGAAACGTCGAATTAACCGCGAGCTCTGTCGACACCAAGCCGGTGTTCCAGCGAGAGTGAAAGCGGACGATTTCAGCGGGTCGTCAATTAGAGGTAATTGCTACGAGGAACGAGGAGGAGGACTCGAAGAAGGGGACGGTTATAGCAAGAAAGAAGAAGGAAGGAAATCCATCGTTGTTTAGAGGGGGCACGACATGTTCTTGGACCACCGTCAAATCAGGCAGATCGGAGCCATTAGAAAATTGGTCGGCTAATAATAGAGGCCTGTCTTCCGAGGAATCGCAGTGGGTTACGTAAAGTCCCTCTCGTTAACGGGAGTAGCGTTTTTTTCGGGTCTACCACTTTCGCGAAAGTGGTTCACGGTTATTAATTCCGTTCGCGATAATTCTGTCCTTGCACCTTTAAAAGGAAGCCACCGGCCGTTATCCGTCTCGATCATCTGCTTAACCCACATACAACACCCCTCCTTCCGCTCGAATTTCACTCGGGACCGAACAAAGAGGGATATGCAAAAGATCGTGAAGCCAGAGGAGCGGAAACGGGAACTCCTCTCGAACGAGGAGAAGGACGAAGTTTAATCGATGATTAAGAAAAAAAAAAAAGGAAGACAAGGACAGGGGAATCGCAATTTGGTCTAAAGGCCGGCCGCTTAGCGTCCGAGGCCGAACGGTCTTGTAATAAGCGTCCAATTAGATTTATTCATTCATAAAATCCGAGATGCTTGTTCCAGCCTGAGCGCGCCACAAGTACGCGGCCCCGGAGAATCGTCTTTTGTTCGAGAAACAATGAACCGAGCATAATGGAGAGGAAAGGTGCCAGTAGGAAATGCAGCAGCAGGATCCTCGACGCCCAGATACCCGGTTCGGATATTCGAACCGCGCGAGTCTCGCTGCCAAATTCTCGGTCGATTCGTCTAGGGGAGAGCGGAAGAAAGAAGCTGGGTTTTCCAGCGCGGAGAGAAATTAATTATTTTCCAACGAAAGACCGGAGAGAGAATTCGAGCAGGGAACAGCGAACGCGAACGCGAGTCCGGCGGGGGAACAATTAAATTCTGCGGTCGAGGACTCGAAATACAGCCGGGGACTCGAAAAATACTCGATTGTCAATTCGAGCCGTTTTGTAATTACGCGGAGGCAAAGGAGCCGGGGAAAGCATTAAATAATGACGTTCCGAAAAGACGAGAATAACGCTGAACAGCATTCACCGACTAGACCAACACACGGCCAGCGGAGAACAATAATAATCCGTCTGCGGGGAAAGGGAGGGGAACGAGGGAAAACGGAATCGCGACGGAACGCCCCTCCTCATCATCCTCGATGCATCCGGATTGAGAAACGCTAAGGAGTGTCGGAGAAGTACGACGACCGTTATTGCTCGCCCCTATCTGCCTGCCGAGCCGAGATACGTCCCTCGCGCGTTTTTCTCGCCCGACAGAGTAAAAGCGCTCGCGTTTTTCTCGTTCGCGATTTCGAAACCAGACGGAACGCGTCACGGCTCGGCTACGTGAAAAACTCGCGGCTTCGCCGGTAAACCGGGATAAAACGCTGGCTTTCATTTGGCCGCCGCCTTTCTTCGCCTCGCCTCGCCTCGCCAACGCGGTCGCCTGAATTAACCCTTAGTCCATTAAACTGATGAAGGTGGTTAAAATCAATACTCGTCGCGAGCTAGAATCTTAGAGGGGAAAAAACGGTAGAGACGAGAAGAAAAGATGACAGAGATCTCTGTGAACTGGTTAAACCGTTGTTGTGTCAATTGACAACATCTGACTGGCCGATTTATTTTCTATGTATTCGGTATTTTTTCATGTAATTTTCAATTCGATCTCTTCCATGCAAATAAGTACACTTTAATTGTCGGTAGTGCTAGCGAAGGGTTAAATAGAAGGTCCCTGACCGATGAACACCCAACGAGGATAGAAGAGAAGCGCGCTAACGAAACAGATATATCGGTTACGCGTGACATCAGCCGCGTAGACGTTCGCGTAGGCACCACCTAGCATCGTTTCGACAATTATCGTGGATGTGTCATCGGTTCTCCGCATTGTTTGCGAATCGAGTCGAAAAAAGAGGAGAAGCGAGGAGAAGCGAAGAGGAGCGAGGGGGCAGGGGGAAACGAAGGATCCTTAGGTGCGAACGAGGGAACGAGTGGAAAATGAAATCTCGTAGGCGAGCGTGAGGAAATCTCCGGAAGAGGCAGGCCTCTGTGTGCTTTTGTTCGCCCTCTCGCGCCTCTTTCCGTGGCATCGATGGAGAACGGGTATCGAGAATGAGACTGCGGAGGACGGAGGATCCTTTTGTGCGCGCGGCTGTGATTAATGGCGGCACAATGGCCGCGTGCCGTGGGATATAATCGTACGCAACACACGCGAACGGGGATACGACCGGTTTAATGCCGTTATTACCGCGGCACGGCTGCGATTCCATGAAAAATCAATATCGAAGGCATGCTTCGCGCCTGGCGCAACCTCGCGATCTTCTTCTGGTACCCGACAATCCTACGGAATCTTCTGCAGCCAAGGACATAGAGATTGCACCAGTTCTTAAAAGTACAGTTCATCGTATTTACATGAAGAGATACTCCGCGAACGTGGCGATCAATGGTTTTAATGCAGTTCTTCAACAGTTTCGCGTAATCTTATGCGATTACACAGACACAGTAGCAGACAAAAGTTTAAGACGAAAGGACAATGTAGAACATAGTTTTATGGTCTGCAAATATTGTCTGTACATTCATTTGTATTGTTATTATGGTAGAACATTATTTACTGATTGATACAGAATGCAAATTTTGTTTATCATGCTATTCCTCATAAAGTTTAATTTCTTTGACTCTTTGGTCTCTAACTTTTCTCAGCTACTGTATTTGTAGGTGCCATTTCTATGACCACTGCTACTGTATACAGTGTATAAGATCAAATCAGCTGGGTTGCCAAACATAATAAGCTTCCAACCTTCTCCAGCGTTTCAGCGATGCATGGATATGCATAATTCCGGTCCGTTGGAGCAGCGTATCGACGATTAAATCCGTGCACTTCGCGACAGTGCAGCAGCGAGTGAATCAGAACGATCATTATCCTCGACGATAGAGGCCCGCAAGGGGGAACGCAAGCAGGGAGCGTTAATTGCAAGACAAGGCTAGAAACAAGCCGGGCGGATTCCCCCGCGGGGTGCCCGGGGAACGAGGAAATGGATTACCAGGACGCGCGGGGGCTTCCTCCTTCCCGTTTCCGGGCCCGGGAAGCGGAAAATTAAGATGATTACCTATGAAATGAAGCGCGCGCCCAATATTAAGCTCCGCCGAGAACTTTCCTTAATGGCCGCGCGAAACGGTCGTTAACGGTCGTTAGTTACCCATCCGATTGTCCGCGGTTCGATCGAAATACGGCCACAACGGTAACGAAATGAAACTTTTCAACGGCAAATTGCTCAGCAACACCAATGATTGGTACCAACAATGGTAAAGGCTTGTTCTTTCAAAAGCATGAAGAAAAAAACGTCTTTCTGGCGAAGGTAAGACTCAACAGCAGTGGTACCTTGCGGCGACCTACCTGCCTTTGTCACTAGGAGGGATCTGAGGACTATCTTTTCGCCAGTGCTTAAGTCCGTTACGATTTCTACATATACGAACCCTGATCTCTCCCTTTCTATCCCTGTGTCTAAGACATGAGCCTGCTAGGTAGCCTTATTAATGAGTTCACTAGCAGGCCCCAGATGAAACACCGTCTCTCATTCGATACAACCACAATCTTATAAATGGCACTTGTTGAACGAAACAATTACCCTTCCTCGATAGCTGAAAGCTACGGTACCGAGGTACAGAACGACGATATCTGTAGCGGTACACGCGCAGGAAACCGTGAACAGGTAGGAGAGCGAGTGGAAAGGTGTCTACGCAGGTCCCTGTTCGTCAGAGGAGCTTGGTGAACCATGGCAAGTCGCATTCCGCGGATTGTCGACACGCTTTCGAGGCTGGTCGAGACACGACGCGTTTAAGCTTGCTGCTTTTGTTGCATTGTTCAACAGCCGGTGCTATTTGCGAGCTCATAACCCTTCAGGTACGATGCCTGTATGCAGTACCGACCCACTTGTCCCATCTAAGTGTTACTAAGTTTCTTATCTTCTGTTTGTAAAACATTTGAAAACTTACCATACGAAATTAAATTATTAAGACAAACAACTATGTTATTTTTAAGTATAATTTTAAAGAAAGACGAAATCAAAAGATATAATTTATTAGAGACTATGCTGGTAGGATAGGAAAGTGGAATTTTCTGCTGTAACCGAAGGGATAGGGTGATTAAACGCGTGCGCGACTAAATTCGGTGGCCCCTTGGTGCAAAAAATAAAATATGCGTCGAAATATTTTTGTTCCACCTAGAATCTTCCGCAGAACGACCGGAAGCGACGTAACGGTGTAACGGTTAGAGCCACGCCGCTGGATGCAGTTTTATTTCACGATAGACACTTCGAGCGAGCACGCTGAACCGGCTGCAGGAAGCGGAAGCGTCTATGCGACACTGTCCAGCCGGAAGCGATGGTTAACCGACCGTCAAGCCCTTCCTATTCTTCGCGTATGAAAAATGATGGGGGCGTATCGGCGGAGTGCTTGTAATAGCGGACCAAAAAGGGTCTCGCTACATCTTCGGAAATGTTGTGAAAATTCATCGGGTCGGAACGGCGACAGAAAGGCGTGGCTCGTGGCGGATTTTTCGTGCACGGTAACCTGCAATTCATCGGCTACCGCCTTTTTACGCCCGACGTACACACAGTGAATTCGATCACAGTGGTGTGTTCTTTGGTGAACACGCTTCCGGGACTGTGATTATTTGATGCGCCCATGTAAAACACGTACGCGGCTCTCTCTTTTCTTGTGTCGAATTCAGAAATTAAATATCGGGCCTTACCTTGAGATAGGACCCATAATACTTGGTGACGTATGGGCTGTCGCACTGCGACAACACCATGATCTCCTGCTGTATGTCCTCGATCTCATCCTCTGCCTCCTCGAGATCGATGATCTTGATGGCGACAACCTGCTGGGTCCTATTGTCGATCCCTTTGAACACCTCTCCGAAACTACCCTTCCCAATTCGTTCTTGTTTCGTGAATATCAGCTCGGGGTCCACCTTCTGTAACCAACAACAAAATCGTCTCCGTTAGCCGAGGATCCTGCCAGTCGTAAAAAGGTTCACCGCAAAAGGCGAAGGATTAAGCAAAGTTTCCCGTGGCGCAGCTTTTTGGCAAAAATTTCGCGGAGGTCAGACCGTCGCCGCAAAATAGTGAAAGTTTCAGCGGACTTTACGGAGGCCTGGCCACGCGATTGCGGCGATTTTAGCAAATTTCGTAACCGCCATATCGCGCGTTTTGGCGAACTTCGCGAGAGCCCGCCAGAACGAAGCGATGAAACCCGTTGGCGAGCCAAAAGAAACACTCTGCTCGCCGTCTCGAGTCCCATTCGCTGACACCGTATCATTACTTCGATCGCAGCTTGCATCACGCTGCGTTGCATCACCGCGAAAAGAAGCAAAAAAGCGAAACGCGCTCGAGCGAACCGCTAACGCGATTCCTCGCGTTCTTTCACGCTACGAGGTGTTAATAATCCTAGAACAGTCGAGAGCTCGAATCGCCCAGGGCTAAAGTTACGCGGCAGCGTCATCCTTGAGCGGATCGAACGCTCGTGAAGAGGAGATCCACGTGGGACTTTCTTCGATTGCGTGTCCTTCGGCAGCCGAAGAATGCAGTTACGTCGGTGAGAGATGCAGTTCTCCTTGGCTCCTTTCTAACCGATGACACGTGATGTCATAGCGGATAGCGGAGAAATGCGTGTGAATCACGGCGCGTATCGACTAATCGAGTAACGTGTCTCGATTCGGTTCGTTAGCGCTAGGTTTACGGAACCTGTTAATCTGGGGGGGCTCCAAACTTCATGAGCAAACTATGTAAAAACAATCGCTATTATATCTAGCAATTTTTGTTGACTTTTATCGATAGATCGATACAAATATACCCGTATCTATTTCCAGACTCAGCTCTATAGCTTCAAATACTGTACGATGTATACCTATTCTTTTAGTATAGGTATATTAGAGATGGATGCGCAAGAAATGTCCATAAATCTAGCGTTAACAGGGTATGACGATGATTCGTGATACGGGAAGAGGAACTCTGTCGCGCGATTTTCCTCGAGACAGCTTTTCATCGAGAGCACTTTGGAGATAAAGTAATTAACGAGCGTCGCGATATCGGAAGAAAGTTATGGGTCATCGCACGGAAAGGAGAACGCTAAAAGCGCGGGAATAAAATCGATATCCCGTAAATTCATCGAGGCGTTGAAACGCTCTCGAACGCGGGCGACTGTACGCGGTGTGGGCCGTACGAGGAAATTTGCAAAGCAGATTTTCCGCATTTTACCGAGCGTCTGTCGCGGCTTTTCCATCCCCTCCGCTCCCCCGCTCGTCCCTCTTTATCTTCAATCCGGCCTCTCTGATACGAGCTTTTTATCTACGTGACTTTCCACGCGCCTTGCAAACACAAACAGGCGCGGGCGTACAGTTTCAAAAACAAAGAAAAAAAAAAAGGAGGAAAACGGGAGAACGTGCGCGCGTGTGTTTATCACCGCTTTCATCTCGCGCGAGCCAACGAAATTTTTTCCGTTTTCACGGAACTGGAATACCCACAGCGTTGTGTGTTAATTCCAGCACACGGTGCCTCGCGATTCCATTATACGAAAAAAGGAATCCGTTGTAAAAGTCTGTCACCCGCGAAGCTCGATCCAAAGGCTTCGCTTAACGTCCGTGCCCTATCTCGCGACTTAGCTTTCCAATCACGTTTCCCTGTAGAGGAACACAGCTTCTTGCAGCAAAATCAATTGCCTCGGAAACAGGGACGAAAGCGGCGGGCCGGTAAAAGGAGGAAGGGCAAGAGGAGGAGAAGCAAGAAACGAGCGAAGTTCGAAGGGAAAAAAGGGGCGGAGGTGAGGCCGAAGGTGGAAAAAAGAGTAAATAGTTCCGAGGAAGTTCGAACTGCCTCGATTTTGCTCCGTTCCTTTTTTCTTAGCGTGAACCACTGTCGTTACAACGATTAGAGCCTGCTGGCAGCTCGCGTTTCCTGGTGCCAGGAGGAAAGATGAATAAACGGCGTTAGTTGCGCTGACAAAGGAAAGGACAGAAAATGGCGTGTCCCTGGAATACCGGCGATAAACAGAGAAACTACGCCCGCGTGATGTTTCTCTCGCAATGGAGTCGAGAGACGGCAGCAGCCACATCTTAGCCCCTTTTCCCGTCTGCCTGCGAGGGCGCACTGCATGAAACTCACGACACAAATTATAATTAGCGGGTGTCAGCGGCACAGAGAGCAGGCACGTAGGTGGTTAAAGCACCGACAAGGGAAACTGAAGAGCACCACCCGGGGGAGGGAGGTCTCTGTTGTACCTGTTCTTCTTGATTTTCTCGGGATCTTAGCCCGATGGCGTCGCCTGATAGCCGCATAATTAAAGGATAGACGGAAACTCGTGTTTCACCGAGGGAAGGGGAGTTCAGCCGATCAAAAGGATTCCCCCGAGATTTTCGACGTACAACCGGTGAAAAAGTTGAAACGCTCGAAAAAAGTAGCACGATCGAATGTTTTACCCCTCGTTTACACGCCACGGCTTACACAGCTCAAGTTTTTGCACGCGAACAATTAACGCTTTTTGCTCGCCAACGGAGATTAACAAAGTTCCGCGAACGAACCGAGGTTGTGCATTATTTATGCATTCTCGTTCCCTCTCCTGCGCACGGAGAAATTTTGATTAACCGGAGAAGAAAATCGAGGGACACGCGATAAAGCGGCTTCTTTCTGATTTCTCGAGGCGAGCGTAAAAGCAACGCACAGACCATCCGCTCGGGAAGCACGCGCTGCTGCTATAAATCAAACCGCGCAACAGCACGCCGGCGTTGCTGTTTCCTGGTAAATCGAGAGAGGTGTTGCCTGAAACGCTGAGCTACTCGCCGTCTGTCTCCTTAAACTGATAAGGGTCTAGGGAAGGTCTAGGAGACGCGCCGAAGGCAGTGAATTACACCGGTGCGTGGTCGGACAATTAGCGACGAAGTTAGAACGGGACGTCGTCGTATCTTGTTCCTAACTCGCAGCTGATTCTGTTACGTGCAAAACCAGAATGCCGATGGGCAAGTTACACCCGCCTGAAAACCGAATTATCCGGCAGCAGCGGTGTTAAAAGGGACGCGTGTTACGCTTCGCGTCGCCGCCGACCCAGTTATGCTTGGCTCGATGTTGTATAATTGACAGAGTGATACCGCCATCGAGCAATTAATGCTTGCGCAGCACGATCCCATTGAACAAAATCACCAAGCATTCGCGCGGGTGACCCATAAAACCGTGACCAAACATTTGTTTTCGCTGCAGAGCCGTGGACCGAGGTAGAAAGCATGTGTCAGCGCGAAACCTTTTAACGAGGCGCGTTCTTTTTTTTTTTTAACGCCGGCCTAAAATTCTGTCGGCTTGAAATTGAACGGTAACAAGGGAGGGGAGAGTCGATTGAGCGGAGATGATTTAGGTAGCAGACCGGCAGGCGTTAATTAGGGATCGCCGCCGTCGAGTACTGATTGATTTCACGTGACTCTTAAAACCCTAGGGTGTCGTGCTTTGTTGTTTTGTTAGTACGTTTCTTCGCTTTTCTTCTGCCAGTGGGCGAAGGCCGAACGCCTTTTAAGGGTTCGAAAATTGGGGGGTGAGAGAGGGAAACAGTCGAAAGGTGGATGGAAAAATTCGGGAAAGGAAATTTACTGGCAAAAGGGTGGTGGTCATCCGGGTGGGGTTGACTCCGACCCAGGGAATGCGCGATAGTCAGGCCCAGACCGCGTGGTTATAAACCAAAGCCGGTTTCCATGATACATATAAATAATCATCAATCCCTAACAAAAGTCAGCTTGAGACCGAACAAGTATGTAGGCACATCCTCGAATTCGCTCGTCGAAGCGAGCGCGTGCCAACTTCCTTACGCTACTCGAGACTTTCGCAACGTCGCGGGTCTATTTCGGAAACATCGACCTTGCCGATTTACGGCTGTCGAGAAATTTATCTTGGAAAACGCGCGCAATCGATCGAGCCTAACTTCGCCGCTAGCTGTCCTCCGTTAATGAACTACACACACGCACACCTCGAGCATCCGAGTGGCTGTGCAAATTCTCAAGCCGCTGAATTTCGTCGAAGATTTAACACCCAGTTCACCCGGAGGATTATTCGAGATTACCCCGTGCACGTTGTTTCTCGGTCGACTAAACAACGGCAACCGCTCGAAATCGTTGCGCAAGGTGCGACGAGATGATAGCGGGTGCAGCAATTGAACGCCCTTGGTGCATTTGGGCCTGGCACAGGAAGCGTTCTAGGGTCAATCAGCAGAGTCAACGTCGGCGATGATAGAACGAGCAAACAAAATCCGGCGCCACGGGATTACAGCGTGTAACCAGATCTCGGATACGCGGGGAAGCAAATGGCGTTCGAGCCAGAGAAACTCGACGGGTGTTCAGAACGAAGGTAGTAAGACTTAGGGTAAAGGCAGTATTATAAATCAAGGATCTCGACGAGGTCCGATCGCCAAATCTTTTATTGCCATTTTTTCGATGACACACACACACGCGCACACGTATGCACATATGCAATTAGTATCTAATAACGGGTTACGTTGAAAATCCTGCGAATCTCGTGTTCGCGAGACCGCTTCTTACCTAACCAATTATCGGTTCCTCGTTAACGCGTTGAGCCCGGCGCCGATATTGCTATCCTTTTCGTTTAGCCGGCAGCGAACGAGCACTTGGATGATATTTGAGACGGCTGGAATGATACTCGTCACGTTTTGTAATACATGCAAAATCAAACCATATTTTTGTTTGGAGTGTTTCAATAAATATCATTGAAATTGCTACGCTTATTTTTTAACTTTAATGCTGTCCAAACGAAAAGTCCACTGTCGGTCCCCGGGGACCGACGCCATGCTCAACGCGTTAAACGAGGAGCGTTGCTCTAAGCGTCGAACGGAACGCGGAGACGCTGAATTTTCAGCACCAGTTTCACTCGAGGCGAGCGAAAGTCATGGAAAACGTTCGACGTTACGTCTGGTGGCGTTTTCACAAAGCGTTACAGCGATCGTCGACCCGTGAAACGAGCCCGCAATAATGTATCTCGATGAAAACGGAGGGACCAGCGACCTTTAACTTCCCCGGGAGAAAGTGACGGCCCGAAGGAGATCGGTCCCGTGCCTGGTCAGACAGAGAAACGTGCCGTGTGACGAGAGGTATTTTTAATCGCGTCCTTGCCCGAGCCATCTGGGTTGATCGATCTGTTCTTTTTTTTTCCTCTCCCCGAAGTATCGGGAAAACCTCCACGGATCTTTTCCCAGGGCCGTGAATAGCCGCGCGTGGCGTGAAACGTTCTTGAAAGTTGAAAGAGACGATCGAACGGTGTGGAAGTCTGTGTTCGCGGGAAGGGGGAACGGGGGGCGGCAAAAGATTCGTGTTAATTCCAAGAAACGACAGGCAAAAGTGGACCAAGACGATTTTCTAACGGGGCCGTTAGGTAATCGTCGAAGATTTCTCGAGGCTGGCACGCGGTTACAACGGCATTTCCATAAAAATCCAATTTACGATCGTGTGGAATGGCCGGCGCCGGCAACGGCGGCGAGAAAGATTCCAGGAGCGAGAGACGCCTCTCCAGCTTCGACAAACTTCAACGTTCGAAAGTAGTTCAACGTTAGCGCCATGTGTCGTTCGACCTCGTTCGCCGCGCGAGAGTAATTCGTCGTTGCGCGAGAGCGAGCCGAAATTAAAGCTTAAACGGTACTTCAGGGCCCGACCAAGCGATTCCGAGCGGGGGCCGTGGGTGTCCCATTGGTTCTCTACCAGCCGGGACGAAGCGCGCGCGTGTGCTTAGCCTGCTGTAAAATAAATGAAAATCGCCAGGAAGACGCGGTTTCAACGCGGCGTGTTTGCCCAACAAGATAAATCCCGACTTTCTCGCTCTACTAACGGGAACAAAACGCGCATTAAAAGGCGTAACCGCGGTACACGTTTCTAATTCCACGAGAAACACCGGGTTTCTCGTTCCTACACTCGGCTCGGTTATTATCGTTTACAACGCACTCGTTGTACGCGTTTTTATAATTAATCGAACAGCTGAATGAAAACGCGAGCGCAGAGAATCCCCGTTAGATCGAACTTCGAGGAGAAGAGCACTTTTTTTATTTTTGTCTGGACGAATTCATTTTATTAAATTCATCGCACGACGCACGGGGTGGCCCCACCCTCTAATATAATCCACGGATTCCGCGTTCTCCTGAACGAGTTGCCTCGACGATTATTACGTTACCCCCTTAATTATCTCGAAAGCTTTCGTCGTCCGCTCGTAATTCGATCGTCAACTTTATCAGTCGAGTCGAGTCGACTCGAGGCGAGTTTCTCGAAGCTGGAATTCTTTCTCTGCCTTCGGAGGACAGGCTGAGCTCTTCGGAGGATTCGCGTTTTCAGGCGCACGGAAGAAGCGGCGATGGAATACCGCGAGAAGAGATGGGTAACTGTTTCTTTGGCCGGGCCGTAGTTAATGCATAAATATGAGAAACAATAAAGCCGCGGAATATTAATATCCCGGGAAGCAGCAGGCAACACGCGTCACGGGTGGTGCTAAACGAATATTTGTTCCGTGGACGTGTTGAAATACAAAGTTCGACCGTCTAACGGAACGCGCGAGTTCAAGCGCGTTTCCCGATGCAGCGCACGAGCCACGGTTAGCTTAGAACCACTAGATACTACTCGTGGAGAACTTACGTGCGATGCACGCGTATACAGTAACCGACGAAAGTTTAAGATCAAAGAGTCGACGGAATTAAACTAATTAATTTATAAGGAACTAGCCGTTGCTCGTGTTTCTTTTTTATAAAGCTTGCTACAAAATTGATGGATTTTCAAACAAACTTTCATCCCTTATTTTACTATTGTCCAAATCTTGTTTCTAGCTTCAATAGTTTAGACTCTGCGATGATGAATCAGTCAGTCAGTCAGGATAAGTCTTTTCATATGTATAGGATAGCATGATGAAAATAATTTACATTCTATGCTAATCAATAAATAGTGTTCCACCATGGTAACGATAAAAATGAACGTGCAGACAATATTTGCAGACCATAAAACTATATTCTACATTGTCCTCTCGTCCTAAACTTTTGTCCGCTACTGTACACGCGGGCGCGTGTATCCATGACTGTTTACTTATGTATGCCAGCAGCATGCGAACGCCAATACAATATGGACAATCACGCGCAGAATGCAGCAACGACTGCACGCGGAAGATTGAAATTGCATCTCCGCCACGGCAATACCCCGACCGATGTTTTCCGCTAATAGAGACGCGGATATACAGGGGGAATTAGAAACTGACAAGTTCGAAATTGAATACGCGTCGCGGGATTGGCCCGGAATTTCTCTGTTTTCGTGGAAGCCGTGGAAAGCATCTCCGGAATCTCGGTGACGCACGTTCCTTCGTCGTTCGAAATAAACTTTTTGGAACGGCACAAACGAACGAACAGAGTCGAGGGTCGTCCTTGCACTGTGGCCTTATCCGATCTCGTACGAAAGAGGGGAAAAAAGGAAAAAGAAAAGAGTACGCAGGCTCCAAGAGATCTTACGGTCCTCGAGAATCCTGTTACACCGGTATTTCCTGGCTGCACCGGGATAATCTCTATAAGACGTTCCTTCGTCGATATCCTCTCTTTGTCCAAGCTTAAGCTTTCCAGTTACGACCGGCTCAAGATCGAAAAGATGATATCGGTTTCGGGATAATTGCCACCTACAAATCGCGATTCTAATTCATCGTACCGCGACAGGGCGCATTTTCTTATACATTTTTCTGTTCTTCGAATTACTCTCAGCTCGAGGAATACTAGCCTGCAACCTCGAAATGTTTCTCGTTCTCTTCTTCCTTTTGAGGCAGGATAAAAAGCACGGGACAACGGGTATCGGTTTTCGTTCGACCGCAAATTACTGCAGGCTCGATTCCTCCTTTTTCTCCGATTCTCAAGTGCCAGACCGTCTCCAAAGCGTTCGATCGAATTGCTCGAAACGCGACACCGAGACCACTTTCCAGCATCTCGCCGTGTCTCAGGTTGCCTACGGGACTCTGAGGTTAGGGATACGCAAAGAACCACTGAGCGAAAACTGGTCCCTCTCTGTCTCTCTGTTCACGCAGCCAGTTCGAGACTCACACGTTCCCTTCGTGTTTCGCGTCGACGTCGATCCCAGGACACGGAGAAGATACGTTACAACTCGTGTAGCATCCAATGGGATTTGGTGTTACGCGGAATAAAATACAATCCGAAGTGTCTTTCACAATTTACGAAAAATACTTCTGATACTCCGTAAAAGCTGAACATTCTTGTAACGCTGAACCTTGGGAATCCTAAAAGGTGAAATTTCCCTGATGCGTCAGACGCATTTAACCCTTTCGCTACGAGCGGTGACTATGGTCATCAAAATCTGCTGCTTCAACAGTGGTGTAGACGCGCGCCCGTCTGACGCCGATGGGAAACCCCACCTACCTTAAACCCAACGACAAACAAATACATCGAGCACGAGTAAGTCACCAGGTAGGTTTCGTCACATTCCTTCACGGATGGTTTTAAGCCTCATATGGTATTCCACTGCGTGTTTTTCTAGACACTCGCCACGCATAAGAGGATTCCTGCTCCCTTGCCTTTCTCTTTCTCTACCGTTTGTGTTCTCGACACCTTTTTCTCACCGTGACCGATCGGCTCACGGTAGCCGAAACCAGTCGAATGTAAACTAACGCTCCCTCTAAAAACACATTCCACTTACCTAACTACTCCACAATTCTCGCACCGTCTATCTGTTTAAGCTTGATAAATAGTGCGAAGGCGAAACAAGCGAAAGGATTCTTCAAGCCGGCTGATCGTGAGTCCCGAGACTATCCCCCCCAGCTTTCGCCATTTTTCTTCCGCAGACCCACCTCCCCATAAACCTTGCGCGGATTAATCCGTCTCCCAAATACTTGATCCCCGAGGAGATATCGAGAAATGTTCGCTGCTCGTTTCACGCGTTACCAAACAAGATGGATTCATCACTCTTCGTCATCCCCATCCCCCGCGGGGGCGGGAAAAATGAGCAAGAATTCGGGAAGAATTCCAGCCCTCGGAAGGGCCGAGGGAGTAAAAGATCTTGCCTAAACTCACCGAGGGGGTGGTGCTCCTGTACGTTCCCGGCTTGGAATGCGGAAGGGACACGTTCTTAGGGTTGGCGGACCCGTTGCCGGAGGGTCTCTGGCTCTCCCTTCTGGAGGGCGGCGGCGGCGGTGGATGCGACAGAGGCCTGGCCGTGTTCCTGGGATGCTGCGGCCCTTGAAATTGCCCCCAGGACTGGCGCGGCACGTAGCCGACGTAACCGCCGGAAACGAATTGCGCGGAGCCGTTTAGGTGCGGCGGCGCCATTACCGCCGTCTGCTGCGGCTGACCGCCGTTTCGCATTTTTCGTCCACACTACTCGTCACAGTTATGTCGAATCAGCACACTCGCGAGCCTCGATCACTAGGTCAACATTTCGCAGAGGCAGCTGTTTTCACCACGGGTTGCGACAACCTTTTCGGTCCTTTGTCGCTCATTTGAGACCTTCTTTTCCCTCGCTGACGCGGTTGCGGAGAATAACGCTTTGGCCGTTCTGTTTATTTTTATTACTATTATTATTATTTTTTCTTACTTTTTACTTTTAAGAGAACACGTATAATTCGTAAAGATTCGTGAAATTGCAGAACGAGCAACGCGACACACAGGTGAAATCACTCGAAGCGGTACCTATCGCGCAGAATATCCGAACATACCGAGGTACGAACGACGAACTACCAGACCGCGTAGGAGGCTAGCGTTTCGCATGGAACTCGTACGAGGAATTGTCACGCGATTTTAATCGAATCGAATCCGCTTCGAGCATGTTTCTGCCGGTGGTTCACCCTGGATTCGAGCCGACCTACAAGCCGCCGGGCCTCTATCGATGTGTCGTGCGTTGAATTTCGATTCCGTCGTGGTTTCGCCCGATCAATCTCATTCTCGGTTGACCCAGATTATCATCGATATCGGTTTATCTATTTTTACTAACGCTGTCGTAGCGTTCTCTCATTTTTCACGATACTATCGCGTAGTTACGAAACGCGAGGCACGAGACTCAAAGAACTTGTTCTCGTTTTAGCTTTCGCGTGTATCGCCGTCGAAGGTTACACAAACAGAGACACTGGCAGCAGCAGCAGCCGTCTATTGAAATTAATTTTGCCGGATTTTCATTAAATCTACACCGACAGATAGAACGATCCCCGCCCGCTTTTCATCGCTTTCTAGGCCAAACATTTCCCCCGACACGGTTTTTCAACCCTCGGCTTTAATCACCGCGACTTTGAACCTCTAAAAATGACTCCGACCCCGGAAGTCTCTTTGAACGTTCCAGAGGACCATTTTCGTCTTTTGGACGCGGAGGTAAGAGGAAAATTGGAGCAGCTATCTACTCGGAAAATCGCCTGTTCGTGCCGCATTCTCTTAGAATCGTTCCCTGCCCTCGGTCTTCCTTATAACCCGCTTCTTTCGCCCACGGTTCCCGACACCGTGTAATAGCCACCTCGTTCCAACACCCTTTTTGTCTCGTTTCTATGAATTATCGAGGTCAGAGGTTAGGCAAAGGGTTCTGTTTCGTACGAAACTGAGAAAGATTTACCGTGTCGGTATTTTCCGTGCACACGTTCCGGTACACATTCTTCTTTCACGTTTTAACACACAGAACCCGTGATTACAGTTCTGCTGAACGAACCATTTCGATGGATACCGCACGGGTAACCTATTCACGAGCGCAACGATAGATCATTTATGACCCGTGAAACGTGTCCCGGCTGTTTCAGTCGATCAATCGAATTTCCGGCCGCAAAAGTGACCGATGTTTAATTAAAACGGTGCAAGTTCAGTGCCAAATACAACACTGCCAACGTGAATAAAAATAGGCGTACCGATGGAGATATTAATCTGGGTCAACTGGGGTCAAGATTCGGTGCAGCGCGCGATCAGATTGAATTTCTGTTTGCGCTGGCACGTGAACGGAATATCGATCGCCTGGTAAGCCGCCTAACGTGGCCAGGAAAAAAGAGAGAGTCCTGTCGTCCAAAAGTTCCGCGGCAGGGATCTTTCATCGAACGGGTCAAGATTGGTATTCTTGATCCGCCGTGAATCATTTCAGGGAAGTCACGAATTCGTGCTCTTTTCAACGGTCGATCTAAAATTTGCCGAGCAAAGAGGTCTCCGCCTTGATGAATATTCAACGTAACGAGTCGACGGTGTTCTCGATCTATCAACGTCGTCCACCGCCGATCTGCTTCGGAGATTATCCCGAGTAATGATCTCGCCAGGTCGAGGAAGGACCAGAGAGCGGAGACGTCGAAAAAAGGGCGAACTCGTTGAAACGAAGTTGCGTTATCTACGCATCGGGTCGATAACGACAGGGAGACGTTAACTTCCGTCGCGATAAAATTCATTTTAAATTCATTTGCTCATAAAGCGATAAATAATTCAGTTGCATCCACTGGAATCTGTTCGCTTTTCATGAAAATTAACCACGAGATTGCTACGAGGAACTGTTTCCTTTTACGTCAACAAGCTCATTCCTCTCTCTACGCCAAGTCAAATGGTATAAATCGTATAAGTAACGTTAATAATAATTGCATTCATCTAAATTTCTTAACTGCATACGAAAACTTTATCAAACGCTTTAATAAAGTTATTGTCGTTATTATTATTACAAAACAGGCGGTTCGAGAGTGAAAAAGAGAGGTCGTTTAATTGTACGAGTGGAAACGTAGCGAGGAAGCTCGCAGCTAGCCAGGAGAATTAACCTAAATTGCGTCGGCTGCGCGGAGAGAGGAAGGAACGAAAGAGAGCATCCGATCGAGATTCATCGATCGAGACCGGGGAGAATAGACGGGTCGCGGCGTCATTCGTGATCACGCAACCGATCGGACGCGCTCGAATAATTTTCAGGGTGGCAGCTTCCGGCGGAAGTGTGCGTAGAAGATCGAGTTCGCTGCGCTACACCGATGCTGCTCACGCCACCGATTCTAAATCACCGAGCCGAACGGTGATTAACTCGGGTCTTGAGAGATAATCCCCGGGATTGAACGAGGAAAGAAAAGGTTTGCGGTCGTTGCGCCTTTTCCACTTTTACAATCGCGGTCGTTCGCATCATTTGTTACGGTTCCCAGCTTCCCCCCTCCATCCCCTCCGCCACGATTTTACGTAATAACGTCGATCGGCTTAATGTTTCGCGGTAGAAACATGTGCCGGTCACGATCCGGCACGGGGCAGCGCGACGCAAGGGCTTGAAAAATGGCCTAATTGCGCGGCGTCTGCGAAGTTGTGTAACGGGACGCATAAATCGCGTGAAATACTCGCGGCGCTCTTCGTTTCGGCGCTATTCGCAGCGCGCGATACGCGTCCGGGATAAAGTAAGCGTCGGCCAAACGAACTTGCGTACGCGAAAGTTCCCCGGTGTTTGAACTCTTTAACGAGTGCTCCTCCGCGATGCAGGCCAGCCAATAAATTGAAAGTTTCAACGAATGCGCGTCTTCGTTCGCGGCGCGAAATCCTAGTGGGCAACGATTTTGAACTTCACGTTAACACGTTGAATGCCACGTTAGTTTTACAGGCTTTGCTCGTGACGCCACGATAACAATTTCCTATTACACGATACGTATACCGTAGAAATATTACCTATAACAAATAAGTTACAGCGTGTAACTATTGTTAGATTCATTTCTTTACACCGTTTCATTAACCACGGTAATAATGAAAAATTGATAAGTATTGACGTTTATCCAAATTTATCCAAATTTCTGTTGAATTATTATAGTTACTTTTAGTGTGTATTATGTGCACGCTAGTGGGTTTATACTCGTAAAATTAATAAAATTAATAAATTGTGTATTTCTACCAATCTCGGCGCTCCGTAGCATTTAACGAGTTAAACTAGCACCATCACCTTAGAGCGAAACAGAGGGGGAAAGGTTCAAAGTGCGTCTCCCGGCGGCGTCTAATTGCTTTCGCATTGTTTTCGACCCAAGTTGGTAGCCCAGGCGCGGCGAGGAGGGGAACTCTTGTTTTCGGTCATCATCGAGAAAAACCTAGAGCCTTTTGTCCCTGCCACGAGCAGTGAAAACGTGGGAGCGGCGCCGACAAAGAAAGGATGCGTTACGAGAGACAGGGAGCGGGGATAATCGCGCCGTTTGTTTCGAATTAATCATGCGACGAAACTGTCGGAGAATCGCTTGCGATCCAACACGTGGAAGAAACTGCATTTGCGAAGAATGGCTCGCTGCAAGGTTCCGCGAAAGCGCAGAAATCGATCGTTTCGGTTGGCGAGGACGTCGCAGAAAGACGCGTTACAGAAAACCAAAATCGCCAAACAACGTGTACACCACACGTCGATAGGCAATCATCGCAGAAATAAAAATGACACGGGTTGCACGCCGACTAACGATCGGATCGTTCGTTTATCGAGCTACAGTTCCAGAATGCACGACGTCGCATAAAATCATCGATATCTTGGAAATATTGCAGAATCGATACAGTACGCGTATATCAGCACGCGCAACCGTGAGTTTGTTGGTAGAGCAAGCAGTTAAGAACGATCGCGCTGGTTCTTCTTAAAAATGCACGCGTCTCCGTTAACGCGTGTCACGCGTTCCTAGGTCGCCCGTTACACGGAATAATTGGGGCTCGACCGACTGCACGTGCGTTCGAACGATGCACGCGCTTTCCTGCTCGGCTTGGTATTCGATAGGCGACCATTAATTGTTAATCGTGACGCGTAGGCGGATACGAAAGCGTGACTTTATTAGGATACGCAACGTGCCGTGGGATCGGCCGACCGTACTCCCCTCGGTAAACGTTGTCTTTTTACGGAGCCCGGCTGAATCGGGAAAGGAATCCTCTGAGTGTCCGAGGATTCCTCTGTGTTGAGTTTAGAGAAAAAGGAGAAACGCGTTTCCTTCGCGAAACGACGACTAGAGGAGACCGAAATATGAATCGAACCCGGCGAAACGTCTGTTCGCTAGCGCGCGCGTTTCACGGTTAAGTAGATTTACGCGTTCGTGATCAGACGCACTTTCTACCATTGCCTACAGGCCGTTGGGCTATTGTCGAGAAAAAGGAGAGCTATCTTTCTTGAATCTATCTAAGCGGCAGCTTTCATTTTTCACGGTTTACTATTGCTATTACTCTTGTATATCTCCGTAGAAAAGTATCGATATCGGTCCTCGATCACTCCGGACGTGGATGGTTCTTTCTGAAAGAGAAAAATCCTGTTCCCCTCGATCACCAGCCACTTTTCTCCCTTCGACTGTCACCCGTCAAATCTTCCAGCCGCGAAAAAGTGGCGGTTGCGGTTATCGAGCCGAGCTTTCAAAGGAATTCCGCCTAGCAACCGAGAAAAGTGTTCGGGGCGCGGTTCGAAACCTTTCGAGGGAAAAAATTCCCGGTTTCAGCTGAAAATCGTTCCATTTCTTAAGCGACTTGGAGGAGACATTAAGCGACACATTTCGCTGTACAATGGAAAATCGCTCGAGTTAGACGTCCCACTACCGTTAACGCAGCACACGCTTCTCTCCGAAGAAGAAAGAGGTGCTCTCTCTGCGATTGGACAGAGTGTCGTGCAACTGGAACAAAACAAAAGGGAGAAGCGAAAAAATTTCTAGCCGTCTAGTGGCTTTTGCCACGAGAACATGGCTACCGCCTAATCCACTTAATTGTTTCCTTAACAATTGCGTGCGCTAACGACCAAAACTTTGAAACGAAACAATCCGGTTAAATCCTTTTTTTGTCCCCCTCAAATTGTTAAGTTCCTCGAAACAGACAGGAATTCCAAACTTGCGGCTCGATAGCGTAGCTCTGGAACAGGTGAGTTCCAGGTACGTATACACATGGAGTAGAGTAGGCGAACAGACAGGCGCCTTTCTAAGCGCGAGAGAAGGTAAACGGAGTCGAGTGTTGGGCGAAACTCGGGCATGTTCTTTCAAACGGTGCCGTTCACGCTTGTACAGGGTGTCCGTAAAAGAACAGAGACAGTGTTTCGCGCGCAATGTTACTTTTCACCAGGTTCGCCGTTCGTCCGTCGAACTTTGCTTTCATACTCGTGCACGCTACAAGAGTGAAGCTTCCCGAGTGCTCAGGTTCGAGGCGGATGAAGATAATTTTCTGAAACGCCGTTAGTTTCAACGATGAAGCTACACGCGTATCTATTGGAGCGCGACGGCGAAAATTCCAGGAAAACTTGGCAACTTTCGTTACAGTTTACGATCGCGATACATGCTGCGCTTTATAGTTCGCACAAATGGGAATCTCTAACGTTTTGCAGACACGATGCGCGTATCGAGTGCCGGAAATTTTTCGTTTTGGCTCGTGCCGACATAACACGCAGCACGGAATGCACCTGTCTGCGCAGCGCACGGGAGAGCTCCCATTACGATGTACGAATAACGTCTTGTGTAACTTTTGAACGGCAGCTGGCATAACGGTATCGTCGAGCGTGCCGCCTCGAGAAGCGTTGCCGGCGATTAGAATTAACGTTTCCTCGGCCTACCGGCTGGCACCTGGTTGCACCTCGAAACGGCCGAACAACCGGTCGAATCGACGCGTAACCAAGGGAAATTGAACGAGGAAAGCGCCGCTTTCTCTGCCTTGTGTTTCACGAAACACCGCCTAAGTCCTTGACGTTGACTACTGGGGATACTGTAATTTTGATACTAACGCTTATAGGGAGCGAGTTTGCTTCTACTCTTAAAGACACTAGCAAAGACTGATCCGGGGATGAATCTTCTGTGGATAAAAGAATCAGTCGAAAATGTACAGCTATGTTTCTTTTATTTGAAGCTTCGCTTGAACTTTCAACGTTTTTCGTTAAAAAGCATTGTTCCATCTATCGAATTTAACTTCTTCTGTAAATCGTTCCGTTTTTGAATTGTACTACAAGTTCGCAGACACCCTGTATGCCTTGAAGGAGCCCCATTCGCGTATCGAACAAAACATCGAGCAAAGAGAGCGCGTCGATGAAAAATCGCGCGCCAGAATAATTGTCTACAGCTGCACTTGCGATCCCATCGTGAAAAGTGTTTGCTCGATTATCGACGCACGGCCATCCCGTCCGCAAACGTGCATTCGTTAAACTCCGTGGAACGAGCAACACCGATAACGCGTTTTTATGCATCGATTATATCGTCCAGCTTGATAGTTGATGTTCGCGGAACACGTTCGATGGGACACGAGTTTTCTGCTTTTCAACTACATTCCCTGCACCGAGAAACGTTCTAATGACGTGGACGAGGGGGGAAAAAAAAATAAAAAAACCACGTAAAATGAAGGAAACGCAAACATGTCGGCACCGTTGCACGCGGATATTAACGAGCTGCACAATATACACGCGTATCTGGCGATAAAAAGAATATCGGTCACTGACTTTCGCTCGAGCCTGCTTCGACTAGACACGGTCGCCGCAGGAATAGGATCGTTCGCTGATCTATCTGTTTCTTCAGTCTAATTGTCATTCGAGTCAATTTATTCACCGCCATTATCAGTTAGTTACGCCTTTATTAGTACTCCGCCGTTTCCCCGAATCCCTTTTCAATTCTGCCACGATTCGCTCGGACTTATTGCACGTGACAGCTCGCGTAAGGCTTCCTAGAGCCACGTCTGCAAAACGGAAGGCAATCTTTCACGCTACGGAGTAGAAGCGAACATTTCCTAACTGTTGGTAACAGACGAGCGTAACACATAAGCGGGTAGTATCCCGAGGAGAAGATGCAGCAGGGGATAGAGAGGCGCAGCGCTCGTGAAATGCCTAATTTATATAACAGTACACGGCCAGGTCGATCTCTTTTCTCTTTCCGCGCGGTGCTAGTGAAAGTGAGCGAGCTGCGCCGAGCGGATAAACGGCGACGGATACGCGATAAAGCG
This sequence comes from Tetrapedia diversipes, assembly GCA_033822845.1. NCBI lineage: Eukaryota > Metazoa > Arthropoda > Insecta > Hymenoptera > Apidae > Tetrapedia > Tetrapedia diversipes. The sequence continues at coordinate 95,729 of JAOPTO010000601.1, read as the reverse complement.
ATCGCCTCGAACGAAACTCGTTTCTCCTGTCGATGGAGCGACACGATGGAAATCTGACGGCTTTTCCGCGCGACACGACGTATATCTATTTTCAGACGTCTGTATTAGCACGTACCAGGTGTCTTTGAACCCGAGACACAGGTGATACAGGAGAGGTTTCTGATAGCGGTGATAGACAACACCCATTTTTCTTAAATTTCGACTGATCAGACATTACCTCTGTTTGATTAATTTGTAAGATGTCGCGACATTCGACTAAATACCCCTCTACAAGGGAACGCGATATTTCACGCGCGTTCACAAGCACCCGTTACAAAGCCTTCACTGTATCGCTTCTTCCACAACTGGCCATTATTTAATCAGCATATTTCTTCGGAACTTTGACTGTCATGCATCTATGTATCCCGCCCTGTTTCCCTTTATTCTCAATGCGTTACGGGGACAAGGCTGTTTTTGCATTGCTAAGCGAGACAGCTTGCTCCGCTGAGATTAAAACATTCCCGCCCTGAAGGAAGAGGGAGGCGCGTGGAGCACAGCAGCGATCCTTGAATATTTCCCCGGTTAATTAGCAGCGCCGAAGGAGCGCTTTTCATTCGCCAGGCGAGCTAACAGTTAAGTAACGACCACTTTCACTCATTTCCACGGCCGACCCCTTGGGTCGCTTTGCTTCCTTTTCTAGGAAAATTCACAGGCTCGCAGAGTCACGAAACTGCGTTCCCTATCTTCTCACGTTTTTACGAGCTTTTCAACAAGAACGCGTCCCTTTGATCATCTCCTCTCTCGATACACGAAACACGGCCACTTTCCATGGAAATATTTCCCCTGCTGCTACTACTACCACCACAACCACCACCACTTGTGACCGCTTTGTTTTTCTCCCTGCCATCTTTGGACAGGAGGGCTTCATCGACGAGAAAACACGATCCCTCATCGAGGAGCAATAATTATTTCGAGCAGTCCTCTCCTCTCTTTCTCTTTCTCCCGTGGTCGGTTGTCTCGCCTAGATGCGCCAGGCAAAGCCAAGCAGAGGCCATTTTATGCTCTAGATAGCCTGGCCACTATAGGAGAATTAACCTACCGTGCCCGAAAGCACACTACCTTACTTATCCTGATGACCACGTCCTGGCCGGGACGTCGTCGGATCGTTTAACCGGCTCTCCCGCTGGAACAATTACTAGGAATTCGTTTCTTTCCTCGCAAGAAGAACGAGACGACATCGTATCGCGCTGATACCATCGGCGGACCGTTTCGCGGAAACACCGTGCCAGAAGCAACGGACCAGCGACGGAATAGAGCGTACAACCACACGTAGGGGATAGTTAGAATCCCAGAATCGACTTGCGAGGGCACGGTAAATGGCCTGTACTCTGCTGACATTTAAATGTCACAAGCTAAGAACGCGCAATACCGTCCACGAAATTCTCTGCCACGTTTCCAGCAGGACTCTGGGATCATCGAGAAAACAACGACGATGATCAGCGCGTGTACGGATGTTTTAACCGTTTGAGTCCCAAGCAACGTGATCACGCTGTTGAGATTTGGTGTCGAAAAATCCCAGTACACAATACAATCTCAGCAAAGTGGTATTAATTGCTTGATCATGATCGTAAATGAGTTCACGTCATCGACTGACATGTTTTCATCTATATATTTTTCAAGCATGTTTTTTCAAAAGTCTCTGAGACTCAACCGGTTAAGGAAGCCGATGTAGAAACGACGCGAATAGAGCGGTTAACGTCGATAAATCGTCCCTGATTCACGACGCAAACGTTATCGTCAAGCTGGCTGGATAATCCAGTGCGCCTCTCTCGCGACCCTGATAACATATGTTTCCTCGCGAGCGCGCGCGCGCGTTTATCAAGCGAATATTCCTGCTCGTTTTTCAACCGACACCCGGCTCGTTCCGCATTTCCCAGCGTCGCCCTTCGTGCAAATCGTTCTCTCAGACGCGACGCTGGTACCTGGAAACGTCGACGCATCGATCACCTAGCCTGCGATCGAGGGACCCGACAGACTCACCGATTTATTATTTTTTTTTTCTCGACGTACGCGCACTTTCAACGAGATCGCGTTACTCGCACACTACCCGCTGCACTACCAACAGACACTGGACCTATATTTCTATTTTTCCTTCTTCTTGGACCACCACACACACTCTGTTCACACTGTTTCACCCAACTCGCGCGGGTGTACCTCACATTTTCGCGAGCAGAAAACACGACGTGTTCGCTACCAGGCTTTCGTGGAACATGGAAGGAAGGTAGAATCGCTGGCGAGAAAGGAAAGGAACGCGGTTTTCGCAGCCAGAACGGCTGGCTGGCTGGCTGACCGGTTGCCTGTCAGTTATTGTCCGCGGCTGCTTTCGAACTGACACGCGGTGCAGCAGCGCGAAGAAAGGCGCGGGAGAGACCGCTGCGAGCGGCTCGCCGTGGGATATCAAACGCTGGCATCGGAGTAGGGGAAGCCAGGAGAATGGTAGCCGGACGATGCGGACACCCGATAGATCGTATAAACTAGTTGCTTTAGGTGTGACCGACCAACTCGACTCGTGGATCGACTTCTCGCTCGACTTTCGTCGATCGAAAACGAGCGCCTGGTTAACCCAAGATTTCGAACCATACGTTTCGAACCAGCAATTTGATCGAAACTAACGGATCGACACGCTTCGAATCAACGTTCGATCCACGTCCAGCAAAATTAATTTCACCCGCGTGGATCGTTTTTGGCGGCTTGATCTAAACGTAACCGAGGGAACCAGGTTCGCGAAGTTACGCTTCCTGGATAATCGAGCAGAGATTACAGGAATAAATGGAAGGACTACCGAAATAATTTGTGATTGGCACATAGAAACGACGAGGAGTGAAACAGAGGTCCGAAACGAGTCCGTGGCCTCTTGGTGACGTAAAGAGCGACTGGTTCGTTTAGACATCGACGTAGAGCGTCGCGATTGAAACGGGTGAATATTCATAAGCGAGGCAACCTTGATCGAAACGATAATGAGGCATGCGATACGCGGAGAGGCTGGACCCACCTTCGAGACCTTGAAAAGGTTGTGATCGGCGGTCGTGCTTATGGATCGCCGGCCACGACGATGACAATGATTACGAAATTACATGCCGACCGGCGTACAAAAGCATGCTTTACCGAGCGTGAACGTAATCGATCACCGATGCGGATTCGATCCCGTACGAACGCTCGCGATCGCCGTTCGAGCTGCAAAATCGAAGCGGGTCGAGTTTTTAGAATAGTTTCGAAAGCCACTTTCACTCGTACTGACAAAAAGAAGGGAAAAATTCGCATAATAATAATAATAAATATAAATCTATTTCAATTATTTTGTTAATTTTACGGGTATAAACTCATTAGTGTGTATATGGTAGAATAAAAAGTAATTATAATAGTTCAACTGAAACAAGAAGATTGAGTACAACAAAGAAATCGATTAAACTTGATTCGAGATAAGACGCTTAAATGTAGACTACGCCACAGAATAACTCGATAGAATTTACATTTAATAACATTTATACCTCGTTTAACATTTAAAGCTCTGACCGCTAATAGTTACAGTTTAGTTGCACGTTAAAAAGTATTTCAACCTCGAGCTTAAAGGAGGCTGTCGAGGGGGCAAAAAGGTCCAAAATAATACAACAAGAATTCGCATTCTTACAAATTCGCGTACCTCGGTCGAGTAATTGATTCAATCTCGCTGAAAAACGAAGAAAGAACGGCAACCGATCTAAGCCCGTGAAAACTTCGAGCGAGCAAGTTAGCTCGGAAAAGCGGCGCTTAATTATGGTTCAAAGAGACCGAGGGTAACTGGATCGCGAAAACTCGAGCGACGCAATTTTACGGCACGTTGCTCGCCTTTATTTTCCGTGTGCTAAATATTTCTTTTCCTCCGATCCGCGATCTCTCCCTGCCTGCTTTAACTCCCCTCTCTCGCTGCGGGCAAAAAAGACGCTGCGAGCGGGATTCCTATGCAAATCGTTCCGCGGGAAATCGTTGCCGGCTATGCAAAATCGGCGATGACTCAAAGCCGCGCATTTGCTTCGAAAAGGCGACGAGCGACGCGTATCCCGTGCAGAGAACTCTCTAAAGAAATACGATCCGTGTGAGACGGCTAGGGATTTTCGCGACACTTCCCTACGTACACGGATTTTCACTATCGCGCGATGAATACCCTACCTCTTTTCGCCGTAATAAATTGTTGCTTTTGGTTGAGGGATAAAAAAAGAAGTCAGGTGGATCTACATTCCTGGTAGTTAGTCACCTAATATATGTAGATTTACGTACAGCAGCTGGGCTTAAGCAATAACGTTCTGCAAGCTTCGCCAATTTGATAAAACCGCAAAGCTTTGAGGAATTTCTTACGATTATACTTAATTTAAATCATTAATTACTGAATTCATTGTAAACAACTCTTAACAAGTGTAAATGTTTTATGCTCCCTCAAAATCTCTCAGATCTATTTAGACTTTCATACCAACAAAGTACACCTCTCGTTTCTTAAATTCTGATACTATTACACGCATTTGCACTGAGGGTTAATAATTATTCTCAGCTTAATAATTTTTTGTAGTCTTATTTAACGCACTCTGTATTTTTACCTCTGTAAATCAATGGGTTTATAACCTTTGAATAAATAAATAAATAATTTCCTCAAAGATACCGCCAAATGGTGTCATCTAGAAGCTCAATTATATCCATTCTTTAGTCATTAAAATGTATGAGAGGCTAGGTACGAGATAACGCAGATGAATTTCCCTGGCAGCCGCTTTCTTTCCACGATCCGACGCGTCACACGTAATAATTACGCGGCGATCGCGTTGATAACAGAAGGTATTACGATTGCAATTAGGAAGAGCAACGGTTGAAACTGCGGTTATCTCGAAACCACGGAGAAGACGGCAAAATCTTTGTCCCCGACGGGACAACCAATTGGACACGGACGAGTATTATTTTGTAATAATACTGCTCTGTAACGAGCAGCTGTGACAACGTCTATCTCGATGCCGATGTACGAACTACTGTTTCCAGTTTTGATGTAAACCAACGAAGTGCACACTAATGAACGGTTTAACAACTGTAACGGTACCGGCTATCTCTCATCTGCGAATAATTACGTCGGATTTAACACGACTGCATTCCATCGTGCATCTGACGCCGTTGTATATTCAGGAAAACTTTAATCCCAGCTCGGATACGTTTGGATTTATGGACCGACAAAGTTCCGAATAAATTGATCGCCATGTGCTGCCACTGAGATGGTCAGTGTGTACTTTCGTTCATGATTCATCGAGTGCTCGATAAATTAATTCTGAACTAAGAGAGGTTGATGTTGCAGCTAGAAAATGAAGCATCCGCTTGCTAGTCATTGTTGAAAATCAACAAATAATTATGTAATTGCGGTATCTACGTATTTCCCCGTTTACCTTAACAATCCATCAGTAATCCGTGTCACAGAGAACGCTAAATCGTACTCTCCTTTCAAAGCTTAATTGAACAAGCGGTTTATTCTGGATTTCGGTGTTCTTTTATGCTTTAAACCGGGTCAATTATTTACGGAAGCGACACCGATGAAGAGCTCGCGTTCATTAGGAGGACAACTGGACTTAGTTTCCGTGTATCGAAAGGAAGCAAACGCGATAACAGGAAGCGGCATTATTCGACGCGCCATTGTTCGAAGATCACGCTTGAGCAACGTTCAGGGCCGGGTGCAGCCAGTGAACACGTTTTATTTCGATATTCTTTCGTGCCGCTCCGTCAAACGCATCGCAGCACTGCAAACACCCCGATCTGAATGATCGAGATCATCGTTATTGGAAATGGGGTTTTAATAGCTACTAAATAAAATACACTTTTATTTGAAATACTATAACACTTTATTATATAGCACGAGGAAAGTGCAACTCTGACCGAAAACCCTGTGAGCTTTGTCATGAGACCAGTAAAACGCAGTGGTCGAAATTCCTACGACCCCGTTCGGGTCCCTGAGCCCTTTTGTTCCGTTTCTTAACGTTTTCGTACTTTCTAAAATGCCAGACGTGGCTTAGGTTCTTAGAACAAGCCCTTTCAAAAAGTACGTTAAGGGAAAGCTGGTTTTCGGTTAATTTTTGCTTCATAGTATTTCTGTATTCAATTTCTAACAATCGTCGAATCCTCCAATTTGGTTGCGCGGAAAAAATTGAAACTCTATTTACTTTGATGGCTTCGATCGTTATTAAATCCAATATTTGAGCGAAAACACTTTGGACCAGACAAGAGTAGCCAACCTCGCGTTTATTTAAGGTCTGCCAGTGCCTTAAATAAACTGATTCGTTTTTAAGAACACCGAGAAATCATTCGATCTGGAGCGACTCGTTCGTTGTTGAAAGAATTTCAGGATTACCACTTGAGCCACGCGATCGTAAGGCTTCTTATCTAAGCCGCTCGAAGATCTCCGGTGAAGCACACTGGCTGGCAAAAGCTTACAATCGCTACGTGTATCAAGGGACGTAAAAAGAATGAAAAATGAATGAAACTTTGAATCGTGATACGTTAAAAATCTCTGCTATCGAAAACTTCTATAAGCATAAAGGACCACTACCGATGTTACGATTACCAACGACTAAAGTGTACCTGTTTAAAACAAAGAAATCAAATTAGGATCGGCGTGAACAAATACTCAACGCGAAGGAAACAAATTTTGGTTTACAAGTTTTACAGGAAACCATAGAAAATTTTCAAAAGTGTACCGCAATAAATTTACAAAAGTTTTGCGCAAAATTACGAATCGACCATTTCGGTAGATACACTGTGGCTATTTACAACTCGAGGAATTAGTGGAAACTTTGAAATAGGTGCATGCAATATGGAAAGCGATTCACCAATCCATAAACTTCGATGAAAATCAGCGGCCAGAGTAACATATTTTCCTAAAACTTTCCGCAACGACGGGTATCTCGTGAAAAATGTTGCAATCGATAGGTCGTAATCAAATCTATCGAAGTTATCGTTCGAAGTCGAGTCGAACGGCACCGAGAAATCGATAATACGGCCAAAGGGAACAAGAGGGAATAGCAAACAAGCTTGCTTGTCGTGAATTGGATTGTACGTGAACGTCGACTCTTATTTTACGCGCTTGTGCTCACGCGAACCTTCCCCGCAGGGACGTGATCTATAAAGAAATCATGCGAGTTTGACGTGCGCGATCGAGAGACGGTATTGCAACGTCTCGATCGGCCGCGTATCGGTTTAATAACACGGCATAAACTTAATCACGTGCCACTAAAAATGGAAAAATAAAATAAAAGTAAACGAATAATTAAGAATCGATATCGCGATCGTTGGAATTATTTTTATTTAGTTAATTATTCCTTTATTCACGGGCTATAAATCTTTTGATTTGCAAAGGTGAAAATACAGAGTACGTTAAATGAAATTACAAAAAATTATTAAGCTGACAATGAAATTTTTGTTAAAACGTCTGAACGCAATTTGTTGCCAACGAACCACCTTATAAATTTTAATCATGGACTCCACACGGAAACACTTGAACGTATTCCACCGCGAACGAAACGAGACAAGAGGTGCTTCAATCTCAGGCGAACGAACCTTAGAGGAGCACCGATTTCATGGCTCGAAGCTGACCATCTAAAACGTTCGACCAATCCTTCGATGTCCAGAGAACGATTGATCGTCAGATAGAACCTAAATTTATCTAACTAAGGAGATTTGACAATGCGAAAATTCAAAAAAAATATCCGAAGCATTGCAAAAATGTAGGGTTTTAAATGGTTCTAAGAACGAAACCGTTTTCCGAAATTGCTAAAAAAAATAGTCCATCGCGTAAAAAACAACTTGAAGAAACTGTGAAGGTACACAAATGTATCCCAGCCACTTTACAAATAAAAGAAAAGAAAAGAAAAGAAATACGTATGTGGCAAATAATTCGAAATAAAGTAAAATTTAGTTCGATTTGTAAAGGTTTTGGAATTAAGACGATTCAAATTATTAAAAATTATCATATTAGGGATAAAATACGGATGGTAAAAAATGAATACGAATAAAAATTGCACTATTTTAAATAATAAACATTAAAATAAACACTAGTTCAAAGTTACAATAAAAGGCACGTAATATGTAATAAGAAATATATAAATGATACGTTTCCTTCATTTTGTATAGTTTTTATAGCTTTTATTTTCTAAAAAGCAGAACTTTTATATGCATCGTGTTTATTTACGGCCGATAACCATTAAACAATATCACTTTTGACCACCGTATACTCATTTTTCTCCCAAAAAGGTAACAAGAATACATCGATAAAATTTTACGTCAAAGAATAATGTTAATTTCGGATAAATGTTTACTTTAATTTGCAAAAAATTCTATAAACTATTATGGTAATTGTTGTAACAATTTGTTGAAATCAAAAATTTCTAAAAAAAATAAGTAAATCAACGAATAAGAGGCTTTTATGACAGAAAAATCATTTTCTGATTCTGACTGACTCGGCCGGGAGTGGGGGAACGCTCGGGCTATATAAGGAGCGGCCGTCCGGGCAGACACTCATTTGTGTTCCTTTCGCTGAAAGTGAAACATGTGCTTCTCGATTCAGATTTTGTTTTAAAGTGACTTGTGTAGGGAATTATTCCATTGGCTTAAATTACGAGCTAGTGCAACGACTCTCATGAACTCTAAACGAACTATTAACAAACTCTCTCTCTCTCATGAACTAACTAATGAATTAACCAAAAACGAACTCTCTCTCTCTCGGGACTGTTTTTTTTTGAAAATTGACAATTTTTTCCGAAAATTGTGGAGGTGCGGACGAGGGGCACCGGCGCGTACATTTTCGTAGGCTGTTTGCCCCTCTCTTATTCATTCTTTTTTTATCGCTCCTGTCTTTCTCTTTACAATTCTTCGTTGGGTTGTTTCTTCCTTTTTGTAATTCTTCGTTGGGTTGTTTCTTCCTTTTTGTAATTCTTCGTTGGGTTGTTTCTTCATTTTTGTAATTCTTCGTTGGGTCGTTTCCTTCATTTCAAAACTCTTCGTTGGGTCGTTTCATCCATTTTTAAATTCTTCGTTGGATTCTTTTTTCTATTAATTATTTTGTATTGTATATTTTTATAACTAATTTGTATGAATTCTTCTTTCCTTCCCGTTTTAGACTAGATTTCGAGGAAGAAGCTACGCATCGAGGGACAAGGACATCGAGGGATGCGTGCGACATAGTTTTAATTAGCTGTAAGTAGCTTTAAGATTTACATAGTTTTAATGACAGAATGTATGTACGCGCTTTCGCACAAGGTTACCCTCTCTCCCGTCCTTCCTTCTTCGTTTATTTTTCTTCCGCTTTCTCCTTAGACTGAAACCGAGGAAGAAGCTACGCATCGAGGGACAAGGACATCGAGGGATGCGTGCGACATAGTTTTAATTAGCTGTAGGTAGCTTTAAGATAGCTTTAGTTGTATCATAATATTGTGCGCGCTTTCGCACAAGGTTACCCTCTCAAACTCCCTCACCAATTTTATAACTAACTTGTAAACATGTTTCTTCCCCGTTCTCCTTAGACTGAAACCGAGGAAGAAACTACGCATCGAGGGACAAGGACATCGAGGGATGCGTGCGACATAGTTTTAATTAGCTGTAAGTAGCTTTAAGATAGTTTTAGTTGTATCATAACATTGTGCGCGCTTTCGCACAAGGTTACCCTCTCTACCTTCCTGTAAGATATACTAGTTTACCTTTTCTTCCTTCCTCAATTATTAGAAAGAACAAATTAAATGTTCTCGTGTTTATAAGTTCGCAATCGTTCGGTGTCGGAGGGCTTTGCATGGCGCACTCGTTCGCCGCCGTGGTGCGACATGCTCTTCTTAATTCCAGGCTAATGTAAGACGCTCTTGGGAGTCTTCTCCAATCTCGCACAAGTCACGATCTTCCATGTTCGCGCAGCGGTTGTTGGAGCGGATTCATGCCGAAGCGACTACCGGTGTCCAGCCGGGGAACTGCAGCCCTGGTCGAATGGTGCCATCGTGCATCCGACCAGGGTAGGGTCCTGCAGGTGGACGGGTCTCGGCGCCATGCGTTGGAGGCCACGGCATGCTCCTTCCACTGGTCGCTGTTGTGAGGCGCGTCACCCGTTGGCGCGTTCTTGCATCCGTTAGTCGGCAGGGGTGGACTGTCGTATTCATCTGTAGGGCCATGCTCGAACCCTAACTGGGCCCCGTGAGTTTCATCGTCATGGCGTCGCCCCAGCGACTCGTGTAAGTCGTGACGTGGAAGTCATGCCTCGGTCGAGGGCGGAAGGGCTCACGAGAGCGCATTTAGCATGGAATTATGAAGAGCATGAGAGTGCGTTGCGCACTGCTCGACGATGTTGGCCGACGATTGCGAACTCGTAAGTTTCGCGTCGCGAACTTTTCTTGCTCGCGTTTCGCATGTTTGCCCACCTTTTTTGTTCGTCACAGACGAGTTTATAGTAGTAGAGTTTAGTGTTGCGAAAGTAGTTTAACTTTCCGAACCGAATTCACTTTTGCGAGACACGAAATATAAAGTGTCATTAGCTTCATTTCCTTATTTTTACTTTAAGTTAGACAAGGGTATCCTTGAAACACGAATGCTGCCAGTAGGTTTGCGTACCATTGTAATAATATGTAATACTATGTAAGTCCGAAGTTCACTCTAAATTTTATTAGAGTTATATGTTCTTAGTTTTTGTTGATCTTAAAAACGTTAGAGTGAATTTCGGGCGGGTCTCTTGCGTAGTCACCTCCTCGTGGTGAGACCTGGTAATTGGTATCGTTTTCTGAATGTTTTCGTTTACAAAATATTCAGAAAACGATACCAAGCAAAGAACTACGCTCTAGGTTTATGATAGTCTTAAATAACTTTAAGTTTACACTTTAATATTGTAATTCTGTTTCGTGTAAGCTTCGTCTAAATATTTACAGCAATGTAAAAATTCGCAACTTCTTCGAGAAATTCTTTTCATCTTAGAAAACGTTTCTTAGCAAGTTCAGAGAATTGTTTCGTGTTTAGAATCGCTTGAATTACATTCCTACAAAGTTTCATATGTTCTACAAGTTTCGCGTTGCCAAACCTTCCTTGTAAGGTCAGATAATACTATTCCTTTATGAATGACGCGAAAATTTCCATACCCAGAGATGATTGATAAGTGCGTTGAATGTAGATTAAAATCAAAACGATTAATAATTAACATTGACACGAGAAAGAAAACAATGAAACGGTAACGATCATACATGCCTCTGTGTATAAGTATACTACGCGTCCGTTTTGCAATTGCAAGAGAACTAAAATATCGTTGCACAACCCGTGGCTGCACAATGGCGCGAAGTATAGCTGAGTGAAAGGCGTCGGGATATCGCGAGGGACTCGAAACCAACACGAGCGATCGGATACATACACGTCGTCGCATTCACAGGCACGTGGATACATACGTATCCATAAATATCCACGCATACATCTTTCGAACTAATTCGATTCGGTTTCATTTCTGCGGTCACAGAGACCGATCGACTTTTAGTTCCGAACGCTTTTTCACTCGGCTCTCCGAGTTATCGTTAAGCAAAGAGCTACGAACATCGAAGCGAGTAACGATATTATTACGAGTGCAACTTGCTTCGTCTTTACCGCATAATTTATACGGTGCTTTAACAACGATTCGACTGATTTTCGAAATCCTTGCAACAATAACCCCGCGGTTTCTCCTTTCTCTTTCGCGTTCGGATCGAAAAACGTGCCTCTGACAAAATTTTGATTCTACTGAGCAGTTTAACAAAATTTGTAATCTAGCCAACTCGTTTGCGGACTTAAACTTCTTCAATTTATCCTCAGATAGTGATAAGACTCAGGCAATCAGATTGCTAGAGGCTACAAATCTTCAATTATAAGCACTGCAGTACTTCGCAGTCTCCATTTGCATATTCTTATGATGTAAAACAATGTATCCTCCTGTATAAATTTGTACGTAATTGTGCTCCTTTTAATTTTATTTTTAATCATCTTTACTTTTAATGTATCACTTCTTTATGAAGGACGTATACCCGTCAAATAAATAAATAAATAAAATAAATACACGTATCCTCCCAATACGTTCCTCGCTCCGATTTATCGCACCGTGAACGGGTTAAAGCGTGAGCGCGTTGAAAGCGACCGGCTTTAAAGAGCACTGTGTGCAGATTTTCCTTTCGCGAGCACAACGCTTTGACATTTGACGCGATCACGATAACGTGCGTACAATGCACGCCAGAGCACCGACGACGCCGACGTTTCAAATCGAGCGTCGATACCGTGCTCGCGGCCGAAGATAAATGAAATTTCGCCGGAAGTTCGGAAACTCCTCGAGTCAGGGAGATTCCGCGCCCGGATCTCACGGGCAAGTTTCTCCGCGTCGTCGTAGCAGAATCTTCCGAGACATCGCAAGTTTCCGGGATCACATCCATCTTAGGTGGGAAGACGCTTGTAACGACACAAGTGCACGCGAGACGGGTACTTTTAAAAAGAGCCCTACTGGGACACCGGAAACTTGCCTTTCGAAGCAACGACGTTACGCGTCCGCGGACACTGCTTTTCATTTATTTGAGTGCACCACCGAGCGAGTTCTTTCTCCCTGTTTCCCCTCCCTCCCCCCACTTTTTTCACCCCCCTTTGCTGCTCTTTGAACGGCAAAAAAGTTCGCGATTCGCTGCTATTCGCTAGTTTATCGAGTGACACCGTACAACGCGTAACTTAGTTTGCTCGCCAGTAAAACGACGTTACGATCGCGTTCAACTGCACGAAACGATAATACGAATTTACTCTGCAAGATACAGACACACGGCATCGGGAACAGTTATCGCGAACATTCGGCGCGTTAACAGGATCGGCAAATACTTTACAGCGCCGATCAAACTTCCACACCTAGTAGTTTACTATAATTTACAAACTAAACCACGACCATCGACCATCGGGCTAGGATAGATACGCTATTTACTTGGAATAGTAAACGCTGACCACTTAACCGTGCTGCAATCACGAATATTTCGATCGTTCACGCCCGTTGAGCTTTCATAACGTTATCGTTCGACGTTTTACAGTAGCAGACACAAATTGAAGACGAGAAGACGATATAGAATATAGTTTTATGGTTTGCAAATATTGTCTGTGCGTTCATTTTTATTGTTATTATTCGCGAGAATTTCCGCGATTAAAGTTAGATAATTTTCAAGTACAAAATAATCGCGACGTAATCGTGACCAGAATTGGATCACGGTGATCACCGTGCTATTCGTGTTCAATCTTCTTCTAAGATCAGTTACCACCGACCCTCCTCCTCTCTTCTTCTCTCGGACACTGATAATTTACTCTGTGGAGCATCGATCTTTCCCTTTCGAAGTTCCATCGGCAACACCTAGATTGCTCCTCATAAATCGAGCAATGGACGTGATAAAATGTCCGAAGGATTTCCATGCAGAACAACCGGCAGATATACCTCTTTCCGGTTCCTCGACCGGTGTATTTACGAGCCACGTGGCACCTCAATCTTACACGAGTCAAATCGCGATTTAGGAGGGCCACGACTTCGAGCAAACGAGATTTATATCCGCAAATGGCCGGATGAGATCTACCTGGTCGAGTCCCATTCAAACTTTATCATTGTAAACGGATTCCGACAGACAGAAAGGAGGAGAGAGAAACAGAGATAGAGATAAAGATAGATAGACAGAGAGAGAGAGAGAGAGAGAGAGAGAGAGAATTTCCCAACGCGGGTTGACCACCGCATAAATAATATATCCAAAGGGGTGCAATGGTTTGTAAATACTTGATGACACGCGGTTCGGGGATGGAATACCAATATGGGCGTTGGTTCTGCCGCGTGATGCGAGCTCCCTGGGAAGCCTGCCAATTTCAGCATTACGAAGTTCGAAGTAGAACGGATGGCTGGCGACAGGGAAGAAAGGACAGCGAAGGAAGGTGGAGTGCAGGGTCTCGGAGCGTACACATTCGATTTTTCCGAAGCGGTAGCAAGCAGCCACGAGAGGAGACAGACCATTTTCCGAGGGTTAAGCACGCCGCTGAACGAAAGTTCGGGCCGCCTCGCATTTGCATCCGGTGGCCCAGAAGCGGACGAGGAGGCCGAACGTTCGAGCGCGTCGACGTTTCTTAAAGCTAGGCAACGTGGTGGAATAGAGGGTGGGTGGCTGAAAAATCGTTACCCTCTGACGGCGGCGACGTTGGGAAATAAAACTGCCTCGACGTTAAGCACCCCTGTTTTATGCCAAAAAGTCTGATGGGTGCTTCGCGGAGAAGTGCCGTGAAAGAGCACGTCCCCGAGAAATATAGCGAATTCCGGCCGGCTCGAGTGTTCGAGTCAAAGACAATTTCAAGAGGGAATTAATTAAAAATTCGCGACAGAGACGCGGAAAAGGGAGATCGTAACGATAAAAAGAACGAAACGAAAAAGAGAGGCTCGTGGAACGAGAGGAGATCGTTTCTTCTTGATTGGGCGAGAAAATTACGAGGAATCGTAGCCATCAGAATTCAACCGCGATTCGTGGGCATGCCGGCTGAGAAAGTAGGCAACAGGACGTCTATTATTTCGTCGACCTTTGATGCAGCGCGCTCTTAATATCATAGCGCTGATACGTAAAAGCGGGACATTAAAGGTGAATTACACGGTACCTAGGAATTTCCACGTGGGAAGTCATCGCGACGGTGAAACAATAAACGGCTTAAAAACGTTCGTTTCGCGAACGAGAGTGGCTCGCGTCGTCCAACGAGCGATTATTAAATCCTTCCTCTAAAGCTTCTCGTTAAAAAAAATTAAATTACCTCTACACCACGTTCTCGTTGTGTAATTCCTGTAGATGCGAAAAATTACTTTCAAAGAGACGTAACAGGGTAATATATGAGAGCGTCGAATTGACTAGAGTTTTATGTTGCTTGCGACCCCAGAGATCATTGCACCGACAGTAGCGAACAAAACTTTAAGACCAAAGGATCAGAGAAAACAAATAAATTAATTAATAAGAAATGGCATGATAAATAAAAATCGTATACTATTCCAATCAATAAATAATGTTCTACCATAATGACGATAACACTAAGAATACGAACAATATTTGCATACTATAAAACTATATTTTTCATTGTCCTGTGGTCTTATATCTCTATTGCAATTGTATAGACGTGCTTTCATCGTTTTGTTTCACGTTCTTTTCAATAAACGTTCGTTCGAAATAAATAGAATCTACCCATCACCGACGACGATCAAATTGGAAGGACGACGTATCTCCTTTCGAGCCAGAACAAAAAGAAGCTGTCGACCAAGACGAGGAAGAACCAGAAAGAACTCGCAATTACGCAGCCGTCAATATCTGTTTCGGGATGCCAAAGCATTATTTATGGTCCCGAGGTGATCGCCCTCGAGCGAGCAAGTTCCTCTCCAAGGGATCGCCTGCAGACGCTCGATCATAAAAGCACAGACAGCCAACCCTTACGCTTTTCGTGGCAGAAGTTCGGCTTTTACGATCGGGCCCGCTCCTGCTTGGCATCGAGAACCTCGTAACCGGAAGATACCGGCGGCGGCAAGGTCGTTACATCGTTACCATTAGACGATCTAGCCCCTCCTCGTATTGGGAGAGCTTCCTGTTAGCGGCCGCAGGGGAAATGCGCGTGGGATGCATTAATGGCGGCCGCCGTAAGTGTTTAATAGCGTAACTACCGCCGACGCGAAGCCGGCTAATTATCGGATACGTCGGGTGCCCGCTGTTAAGGACATTTTTCAAAAACTGCCGCAACGCTCTGTCGCTTGGCGGACACGTTCGGTGGAAACGGATTGTTAGCTACAGACGGGGGGGGAACTTTGAAAGCGTTCGGTTGTCCGGTGTTGAAATACAGCACAGGGTAACCGTTTCGAAGCGTGGAACTCTGTTAACCCAAGCATCGCGTTACCACACTTTTTATTCCCTGTGCATTTTAATCCGAGTATTCCACTGTAACCGAGCACAGCTGATTTTTCGCTGTATAACTTTTCGAACTGATACGATCAATATACGGAACCTTGTGTCAATTTCTTACGGATAAAATTCGAAGGAACTCCGAGGAAAGAATTTTCAGGTACCTCGAAACCAAAGAAAATACGGGTGAAACGAGATCACGTGAAAAAAAAGAAGTATAAATCGATAAGGAAAACAACAGGCAAGAGCGCAACGTTACAGCTTTTATAGCGGTTCCGACCAGAATTTCCTCGGCCAAGGTAACAGGAAAAACTACATGTTTCACGAACGAATGGCTCTCGATCGCCAACCGAATCGAGCTGAAATCTGTTCGTGTTTGCGAGGAACGTCGGAATTTCTACGGCACATCCACCGTTTACGGAGCAACGATCGTTCGGTTCCACCGACCTTTCTCATGCGGCCGATTACACAACGCCTGACACTGCCACTTATCCCGTTACACCGTATCCTCTTTCCTTTCTCATTTCGTCGTTGCCCTGCTCGTTCTCCCGCTCGCACTCAAGCGCCACCTTATACGGTGTAATTAAATTCTTCCTTGCCAACGTTCACGAAGTCGGTCGATCGATCGTTCTGGTTTTATTCGGGACACGGGATACGTTCCGATGACTCTTGAGAAGAGAAACCTAATTGCCGACGGTACACTGTATTATCAATTTATATCGGTGCTGTTAACAGCTGCAATTGCAATTCACATTTCGCTCGTCAAACCCGAAACCTGTTTTCCGTACTTTATGTCAGCGACAATGTTTGGAAATTACCACCGGCGATTACTGTGTTTTCGAGAACAGAGAAGGGGAGATATACTACAAAAATGATCTTGTGAATATTTTCAACGAAGAAAAATACTGTCGATCGAAAAATTGCGAACGATCGCGATAATTTGAGGAAACTAATAAATCATCTCCGTAATAATTTTCATGGACGAACATTTCTGTGTGAACGCAGCCTACCCGTTCATCGATCGAGGCACGGCTGGCTTTCAACAAAAACCGTTCGCTTAGCTGCCCCGTGTCACCCGACCAGATTTCGACCAGACAACAATTGCTTTTGTCCCGAAAGCAACCAGAGCGCCCACAGGATCGATTATAGCCAAAAATTGTGCGCGCACTACGATGGAAGCTGAAAATGCACGCGAATATCCACGTTCGTCCGATTAATCAGGCGATTAGCTCTCATTCATCAAGTTCCACCTGATATAACGTTAAATTGCAACATTTATATTTACTTTTGTTATCAGTTAATCTTGAACTGGAATTGAATTTATTAAAAATGGTACTTTGGAAGAACAGAAAATGTATTTGACGAACTGTGAACGACACTAGTTCAAAAGTAATTAATAACAAAAGTAAATAGAATCATCAATGGAGAGGAAAGAATGGGAGATCACCCCACAAAAAGGAAACACACGAAGCATCGGACAAAGATTGACGTTCATACGCTAAAAATGTATCGCGAGCTTGAGAACGATCCTCGAAAAACGCGCCCTTTCTAAGCGCTTCATCACGCGAACTCGATTCGCGGTTCTGTTTGCGAAATCCTTCATTTCCCAGCAGTTAATAACCAACGGGAATCGGAAGGGGAGAATCGAGATCGAAGAATGTTGGTAAACAACAGAGGAGCGTCAAAATGTGCCTCGAAAATGGCTGATCAAATATTCCCGCGCTGCATCGATAATCGCTTTTGGTCGCCGGAAATGACGATCTGTGCCGAATCGAACGTATTTCCCGCGGCGTCTTCCCTCCGGCCGCGCCATCGCCGCGATATTTCGATTTTCCGTCTGGCAAAAGCGGAACGGGTCGACCAATTCACCGAGCATTAACGACGCTTGCTCGGAATTAAACGAGCGGTCGGGTGTAATCGCGCTGATTACGACCGGACTCTGTCTGCTGATTGTCCCAAGCACAGCTCCGGCGACCCAACGCGACCAACGCCTGTCATCCGGGGTTGCCCCGGACACGGTAACATCCGTGTAACCCTCGTGAAGCAACGGCGGGGGTGGATTTTCGGCTAACGCGGTCATCTCGAGTGGGCGGCGTTAATTAAACGCATCAGCGTTTTAGGGTTCTTTGTCAGCACGGCTGATCGAATCCCTTACAGGGGCGCAATTGCAACCGTTGTCATCGAATTTAACGAACCTCCCCTGAGTTGATCGATTAATTGACATTACCCCCGCTGCGGCTGAATCGTCGACGTTTCCTCTGTATAAAACAACTCAGTATCTAGATCGCTAGGCTTTGCAGTGCGTCAATTTAAAAAATACGAATTTAAAAAATCCGCTTACATTTAAGAATTCATTAGCCCGTGAATGAAGAAGCAAAGAAATAATAATGATTCACGAGCGAATATCATTAGTGCCCGTAATAAACCGGGAAGCGGCAGAAAATATTTGACGAGAGAACATTCGCGTGGAAAAATGTTCCGGAAGCACGCGAAGGGGATTGCGCAGGAGGAGCATCCAGAAAATCGGATTGGACTGCAAACTCAAATCGACCGCGTGTCGTCTGTGTAAGCTGCTAGGGTGTGCCGGGTGAAGAACACGAAAGGGTCGAGGCGCTCGATACCTAGAAGGGTGGTCTCTTAACAAAAAGGAACGTTAATCCACTTCTTCTCGATCTATTTAACCGCCTTTGTTCTCCGCCACGTAGAGACACCTTCACCCTCCGTCGGTCGCGTTTAATGTTTCACCCTTCTCTATTTCGCACCTTCTTCGCCGCTCTCGACGAGCAATAGACAATGAATAGGCAATGAATAGGCAATAAACAATCACCTCGAACACGGAATACCGGATTAACGAAGCGACCGGGGCACAGGGTGTGATTTACGTGGAAAGTTGAACAATTTTGTTGGCAGCCGCCGGTACTTTTAATGTACCGTGAAAATCTCGAACCGGACTGTATATCACGCGGACTGATTTACCGCGGGGATTTGGATCCCGATTGAAGGATTCGAGGCTGCGAATGATACAGGCACGCGCGTCCCGCATGACAAATGGCTTAATCTGGCGAACGATTTATGGCGTTTCGAGGGAGTCTTTTAAACACGTTCGTTGCGACGAGAGATCAAGGGTTCGATCCGGCCGCTTCGTTAACGGGGCACGTTCTGGTGCCATCAACTAACACAGGTTAAATAGAAATTAGCACCGGTTTTTCATCTTCATTTTAAGCGACAGAGGGCAGTCTCCCTGGTAACTGCGTAATTTTCATCGTCTCGCGTTCCTCCCCTGATTAAAGGGCCGTAAAATAAACAATGGATCGCGGACGGCGATCGAAAGCGTTTGAAGCTGCGCTCGAAAATGGCCTCTTTGGAATGCAAAGCCGCGTGGCGACGAGACACGGAGACGACTTCGACGATGGACAGCTTAATCTAGTTGTTAATTTATAGCGTTTCGGGGCCCGAGTCCTTTAACACGTTCGTTATCAGGACCGAATAACACAAAGGACTTAATCTCGGTGCTTCATTTGCATGCAAACCTCTTGAAGCCTCGACCGGGGGCCGAGACGGAACCCCCGATAGATGCAATTAACTTATTCGTAGTCCTCCACCCTTTCGTCCTGGAAAAATAAACCGACCGCCCGCCAGCAAACAGGATGCAAATCGCGCCACAGGGAAATTACTTGAGAGGGATGACGAAATGAAAAAGAGAGAGAGTGTGCGAGTGTGTGCATGTATGAGAGAGGGAGAGAGAAAAGAAAAAAATATTCAAGCAGAGGGATGAAAAACAATCGGTGCAAGTTTTGGTGTAAAAAGAGAACCCTCCCCGCTGCTCTTGGTGGCAACGAATATCGATAGGCCATCTAGTCGATCCGGGACAGAAATTGAGACGAAATTGGATCGCGAATGAAGTATAACAACACGCGATAACCGTCCCCTGGCATCATCCCTCCCTCCAGTAAATAGCAATCCCGCGTACCGGCGTTTTAAAAAGAGAAACTGAAACGTTCGGCAAAGAAAGAAGCTTAAGCGTAAGTTGAATGCGTCATCGGAACAGAAGCATGAAACAATAAATCGTAAATCAACGATCGAGGTTTTAATGGAATCGTAAAGTTGTCAGAGAGCAACTGTAAATGAGTTGGCCAGTTGCGATCGCGTTTCTGCCCATAAAAATAGTCGACGCAGCGCGACGAACGGAGGGCGTTCGATAATTCCGTTGAAAACCATAGTCTCGTTTCTTTTTTTCTTTTAACGAAGCAATAACCTTAACGTTGCAAGGCCCGCGAGAACGATACACGCTCGGCCATATTTATCCATCGTTGCTCGACCGACGTTGACCCATTTCAACTTCAAACAGTGGGAGAAAGTTCACGACACTCGTCCATTCACCCTACTGATGTATCCAATTTAAATGTACACCCGCGAAAATTGAAATTGGAACAAGCGAGGCCAGCTCTAACGAACCAGCAGCGAAAATGAAATGAACGCGATACGATAGGAATGTTTTTAAACGACATTTCGATCCGCGAATAAAATAAACGCGAATCACGCCACGATTAAGAAGATCGGATAAAAGGATTGTGCAGGGGAAAGAGAAGATGGTCGCGACGAAGACGAAAACCGGGAAGATAGGATAAATTCGGATGGCAAGACGCCCGTCCGCGTCAGCAAAATCGTCGCGTTTTCATGGGATTTCTGCACCGGCGAAGATAACTTCCCTTTGCGCCCCAGACGCGATTTCACGTCGAGCGGAAAAATTTTTCTTTTCCCGGGCGACCTCTTTCAGCCGCGCCGAAAGGAGCAGCCGAGTTGTCGACCGGTGACTGATAAAAATCCCTCTCTAAATCGTGCCAAAAGCGCGTCGCTTTTTCCCACAATTCTATATATCCCATACGTCGCTGCTATCCTCGAGGAGGGAAACGTTCGCATGCAAATTCGGTAAGACGATGGATCGAACGAAATCGGTCGTGAAATACGGAAAGCGTGGCTGCGATTGCAGACACTTTTGTCGTTCGAAAGATTTGAAACGTTTAACAGGGAAATCGTGTGCGGCTGGTTTACCTGGAAACGCCTGTAATCGATCGGGCGCGCGACCGGGAACACGATATAGCGCGGTGGAAAATTTGTTTCGCGCCGCTGATGCGGAATAATGATTTTTAATGCGATTCCAAGTATTACCGGTTTCAACGCGTTTCCCTTGGCGCACACTTAATTGCAACCGTTCGGCAAGATTACTGTCACCTCGATTAATCGGACAGGTTTCGTTTCGGGCAAAGAGCAACAGGTGTACTACGCAACGGGATTTATATATTAAACTACTTTAAGTAAAACTCGTTTCCTGGTTTGATCGCCTGATGATCGCGTAAAATTGCAACGATCGACTCGCGCAATATTGAAACGCGCGGAACCAAATTGATGGAAAATAAAATACGCGTCGTGCGTCGTGTTTCTTTCTGGATGCTGTGGTTAAGCTTAATCCACGACCAACACGACGGTATGTTGTCGCTTAAAAAATGCGTTAGAACTCCATTTATCGAAACTGACCGTTTTCGATATTTTTGACCAATATTTTTTTATTAATTAATTAATTTATTTACGGGTATGAATCCCTTTGTATACAATTTTTATCAACCATCCAGGTCCCAATAAATGGAGTATCGGTGTATTGAAAACTTTCGACACTTACCGCCCTCGAGTTGAACGTCTGATTCAAATTGTTGACGTTGTTGTTGATATGGTTGTTGTTGTTCAGATTATTGGCTGCGCGGGTCGAGTTGTTGTTGCTCGAATGGTGGTTCGAGTGGTTGCCGTTGTTGTGCTTGTTGTGCTTGTGCAACACCATAGCGACGAACATTTTGGCTCCCTTCCCCGACCGCTTGTCGGTCGTCAAACGATTTATCGTTTTCTCGGCGATCCGTAATTTCATTCGTTGCTGTCGCGATTCATAATTCGACGAAACTACGACAAATACGTCAGCGAACCGTAAGCACGACGGATTCGTTCCGAGAGGAACGTACGGGAGGACGGAGCCAGAGAAAAGTGGATGGATCGATTTATAATATAAATACTCCATCTATCTTTCGTGATCGCTGTTCGCGAACATAATGATACAGCTGTGCGACAATATGCCCGTTTCTCGAGCGTAATCGCGTGGATTTCCCCTGCGCAACGCGCATCAGGGGCAGGGGGGAACAATTTCTCGCCATCAATTTAAATTATACCCGCGTCACAACGCGTGCTCGATGGAAAATTAAATCTCCAGAAAAACGATGTTTCTCCAGGGCCATCTGTCCGCGCGCGATAAATCGTGATCCACGCACACGCCCAGCTCGTTAATCTCGCGCACGACAAATCCAAGCCTCGTCCAATTAATGGCCTAACTTATAGCTGGCACGAACAGAAGCGATTATCTCCCGCGAGATCCAACTTTGAATCCCGTCGAGCCGCCTACTATCGCGTCGAACGTACTAATAGCCATCGCTACGTTGCGATGCCGTTACATATACCGTGTAGGTTCGGCGTTTATCGTAGCACGAGTCGTGCTCTGGCAACCTGCAATTTCCAGGTCCCTTTTTTACCGTTTTCACGAACACTCTCCTAGCCGAAAACCGTTACCAAACTCGCGTGCTGGCAAAACTTTCGAGAAACCACGTCTTCCTCGAGTCACGACGTGCCATCGCGTTCGAGCTCGCGATAGAAGACGAGACAGCACATTATCGCCAGGCATTTGACTCGATCGCTATCTTAGCAAACACCTGGCGTTCGGGATCATTTATTATCCATGCTCCGGGCTTACCGATCGGCCATATTTCACGCAAAGCACACCGCGATAACGGTTCAATTTTTCTTTTACACATTCCTCCCGACTTCGCTCAACCACGTCGTCATCGGTGACCTAAACTATACCTCGCGAGTCCGTGTATCTAAATAGGATCAGCTGAATTATCTTTGTCGAATTTATGATTTGAATTTGGCGGACTAGGCGAGGATGTATGTGTGAGACTGGGTGGTTGACAGCGGGCCAATGGGCGAACGTCAGATGTATCGAACGATTGTAGAATACCGATAAAGATATGTACTTCTTAACAGTCAACCAACCGAATGTGGAGATCTCCCATTGATCTATTTACTTTTCTTATCAGTTAGTCTTAAACTAGCGTTGCTAACAGTTCATCAAATACATTTTCTGCTCTTCCAATATACATTTTTTAATAAATACAACACTAGTTCAAGAGTAACTAATAACAAAAGTAAATAGAATCAATGGCAGAGGAAAGAACGGGTTGGCTAAGTGTTAACAATCTTTAATCGTCTTCTGGTACGGAAATTGTGCAGTTATTAGCCGGAGAAAAATTGCCACGTTCCATTTGCGAATTACGCACCCGCATGTTGCACACGAATTACGTAAGACGCGGGCGAGAATCGTCTTAACAGGTAACGCAACAGCGCATTGCGATAATTGGAGTCCGAGAGGTACGTCACGGTGGCCGGGATCGAAGGCGACCCAATTTGATTACAAGGCAATGTTCTGGCCACAATTATTACCCCGGGGCTAACCACGTTAGGTCACCAGACAGGACTGCAACTTGCTGCTGTTGCCCCGCCGATGTCCATCGGCCGGCAATCGCTTCTCAGACTTGCAATAACTATTCCAATTAACAGTAAACGCCACGTGGTATGGTCGTGCATTCCCCCAGGAAGACACCTGATAACGTTATCGCGCACAAATTGTGCTTGCGTGAAGTTCATCGACGTCGCTAACCATGCAGCATCGCAAGAATCGAAATTGCATATGGGGAAGATTCATTTAATTCTGATCGACGTTATGCGCGTGATACACAGTTCATCAAATTTTCTGCTTTTTCAAGATACAATTTTTAATCAATTCAACACTATCTCAAGACCAAATGCTAACAAGAATAAATAGAATCTATCGAGGCAAAAATGGGAGATCTCCCAATTCGGTTGGCCAAGTGTTAAGAGGTCGCGACGAATTAAATTACATCGGAGTAGAAGGGGGATGGGTTTTAACGAGACTTCCGAGATCTTCTTCCAATGGAGTATCTTTAGACCCGGATAAATTACGGCGGGAAAATAAATACTTTAATCCGAAACCGAAGCGTTTGAAATCTCTTATAATTGGCAAGTTCCGAGACCCAAGTTCGACGGGAGGAATCCCGTTTAAACAGCGGCCGAAACCACCGGGATACGAAGTTTCACGGGGTAACTTCATTAACCGGCCTCGAATCGCGGCACGAGTATCCGGTCAGCTCCGTTTCTGGTTGAAAAGAGAGAAGGGTCGTGGCGCCACCGAGCAGCCGGTGCATCCTGCGTGCATCGCGATCGCTGATAGTAACTTTCCCAATTACCAATAAATCCCGGGTAACGGAAGCCATTGGGCGGAAGAAAGTGCGCGAGGGAGTCGACGAAAGTGCTCGTGCATCACACGAAAATGGAGGTCCGTTGCCTCCGTATGTACGGAATTCGAGTCTGAGACAATCGTTTGTCATCGCCTTTCTTCGCGGCGCGAGGGTATTTTTGGCGAACGTTAAAAGTGGCTGGCTCGTAATCGGGTGGAAATTTATCAACGCTGCACGGCAAAAACGAAGCAGTGTTTAAGAGTGAGATACGGCCGAAAAAATCGTAACAAATGGTGCTATTTCAAAGACAAACAAACAGTGTGCGTTGTGAAACGTGTAAGAGAGGATGGCAGTAACGGTAAATTCAAACAGAGAGAAAGAGAAAAGTACAGAGCTCGTTATAACAGTATCATTCACTCGAGGACTTTTATCGAATACCTTCCGCGCGTTGCGGATTAAATGTTAACGTTAGCATAATTTTTGTTTACGCGGCGAGGTGATCCCGTGAAGAGAAGAGCGCGCGTTCGTTCAAACCGTCCCTTCTTTACGCGAGTCGTTCCACGGCGAACACTGCTGCCGGCATAATTATCGGTCCACCAAAAACCGCAGCCTTAAGCAGAGGTCTGATCGTTTTACGAGATCTTCGCGTAGCCGTGAGCCGCGAAACAGGTTCGTCCTGATCGTTCGGCTCGCTGGATAATACGAAATCTTAAGACCGTCGTAAGTTAATTCCGAGTCCCCCCTCGAAAACACCGCGACCTGGCTGTATTGTAAATTTCACGTTTTATAGCGTCGCGTAAATTACCGCGGCGAATTCGCGAGACGCGTTAAACCCAGTGGAAAGTCCGTGCGATAATTATTTCGCGAACACGAACGCGAATAACGCGATAAATAACGATACGTACACGTAATACGGAGAAATATTTTAGCGCGGTCCATGAATTACAATACGCGCGCGAGTCTGGCTACGAACGGTCCGATTCTACTGCCGGCCGGTTCGACCTACGTGCGTACAGTAGCGAACAGAAGTTTAATCCTTTCAAGAGCGACAGAACAATACCGAGACCTGTCGTTGTTAGGAATTTATAATTATTTGTGGTCAAAGAAGGGGCATCAACGCAAGTGTCAGAACAATACGCCACCTTAGAAACTAAGATACGTTGTTGCGGTCAATAACAGTCGTAGACGTTAAATTCTATTATAAACGATTAATGGGCCTTCGTATCCCATTTAGAGCGACGCACAAATTTTGTTTAAACGAATATCAACGGAAGCCAAGTTCGTATGAATTATTTTGAAAGTCCCCGTGACCCACGAGACTCACTGTTATCCTTAAACTTCGGAGAACAAGCGACTGGACCAGAGATATTTCGTGTTCGATATTTCAAAGTGAAACGAAAGAACGCAAGACGAAACTCTAGCTTCGACAAGAAGTACAAAAAGGGGAATACTTGGGGGAATACTGGTACAGCGTAGCTACTGGATAAGGATTCGAACCTGAGTCTATTCTTCGAGCCATTCAAACCCACTACAGATTCTTCTTTCTCGAGTTCCCGTGCTCGACTCAGGCAAAACTCAAGTCGGCCAGCTTTCGCGAGAGCGAGATTCTGCTAAAGTTGATTTCAATTGGTAAAACGGCGCACAAAAGTCTCCGAGAGGAAACAGGATACGCTGTGACTGTTCTCTAAAATAAACTCGAGCGAGCTGCCAGCCGCAAGGACGACTGCAGACAAGCTACCCACGGCAAATATTCCTACCACCCGGAGACCGTTCTCCCTTTTTCTGTCTCTACCCGCGCTTTCGATCCTTCAGCCGCGCGCGGATTCACGCAAAATGCTCGAATTCGAGAAAACACTCTCTGCGTTTACCCGCGGAATCACCAGGACTGCCGTGCGCCGGTGGGCTGCAGTAATGTCATACGAAAACGTTGAAAGGTTCGTCGAGTACGTGAGCGGCATATCCTTGAACGCTAGACACATTAACTCCAGCGGAAAGATAACGAAGAGGTCTGTCGTGAAAAGCACCGTGAAATGATTTGTATGCGGGTCAGCCCCGAGTCTCTCCGTCCGTCCGTATTGTTTCTCTCGAAATGGACCAAGGATTTCCATGCGGACTGCGATACGATGCAGCGTTGTGCCGTTCTGAGAAACTCGCGCGAGTTATTGCGTTTGGCGCAGGACACGTACCAGGGAAGAGTATATTGCGAGCAAGTATCCACATTCTGAGTTTGAAGTCTGCATCGATGTCGGGGAAATGGAAATATTGGTTCGGAGTGAGAGAAGTCTCTGCTCCTTTTTACGATACGTTCGAAGACGAATAGAGGAGTAGACTGCGTAAGTGTATCGGAGAGGGATTTGTTCCTGACTTCAGGGAAGTGTTATTGGATCAGAGGCTTCGAAGATTGCGTTCGTTTTACGATTCCTATCGAAAAACAGAAGGGAGGTCGGGTTGCTTTTATGCAGGTCGGACACGAGCGTCTGCCAAAGTGTTTCCGATATTCAGAAGCACTCGAAATGCAACGCGAATCGATGGTTCCGTTGACGATACAAGTTCGAGGACCGAAGTTACTTTCTCGAGCGTTTTTACGAGGGGAATAAAAATGCGATGAAAGAATTAGCCGCCTTAACGAGTCGCGATTGTACTCGTCCATCCGAGTTTCCTTTCCCGTCGACCTTGCGCTTGCTACAGCTTTGAAATGGCTAGTGGCAACGCGAGAGATTTCATAGTCCCTAACAATATAGCCACAGACGTCGAAAAGGTTCGACAGTGCAAAGGGCATGTGATTCGTGAATTGCGAACATCGACGAAACTCGTGTAATGCTAATGATGACGAGTACACGCCGCGCAAAAATAACAAGGACCCTGCTAGACACGGTCCCGATTTACACGGATCCATTAAAAATAGTTTAGAACCCTGTCCATAATCAATTATCTCGTTTCGATCCCGTGTCTCGACTATAACGCAGAGGCTGCTGCGCTATACACGATCCCTGACAATACCCTCGTCGACAATGCACGATCGCCGCTGTTGTCTCGAACCGAATTCCAGCAGTCGGCTGGAACGTTCCCCGAGCCCCATTTGCGTGTTTTTTCCCCGGTCGGGGGCCGCGAGGAAAAAACAGAGCCGAGCGAAGACGAGGGACGGACAGAGGCAGAGGAGGGCAAAAGAAGAACACAGGCAGCGTCGAACAAAAAGTCTAAGTCCTCGTCGACGGTGCATTCTCGTGATGCACACCGGGGGTCATATTCCACCTGCTCTCGGAACGTGCATCCACTGTTACGTGTCCATTTACATAAGCCGGCCTGTGTACGTGGCTGTCGCGTATGCGCCGACATGTGCACGCTCCGATACGGATGAGCCGCGAGTATCTACGCAGCCATCGTTACGTACACGGTGTGTCCACCTTTGTCGAGCCGGACAGCGAATGGAAAAAGCCGCGAACAGAAGGGGGAAACGCGCGACTCGCGATTCATCACGGCGAAGGCACTAGCTCGCGATATATTGGGCAACCGTGCTAGACGGAACTACTTTCAGAATATTTGCAGGGATTTTGTTAATACTTAGCCAACCGAATGGGGAAATCTCTCATTCGGTTGGCCAGGCGTTAATCGATGCTTAGAATCGTGCAATCTGTTAGCCGCGACTTTAGATTTCTTTTCCAGCCTTGGCTGGAGGAATCAAAGCGTTGCCTGGACAATACCAATTTAGCTCTGTCGGCGAACACGCTCAGGTATTTAATTAGTCGCATTACAAGGGATACATCGCAATAGTCCGCGGAACCGTTCGATCGATTACATAATGAGGTCAATTACGAAGCACTTTACGATGATAGCTGTACACCTCGCGAACACCAGCGGACCCGACGGTAATAATTTATCGATGAAAAACCTTGCGCGCGGCCTACCAGCCCTTCTCCGCGGTCTCGTTACACAATCGCCGCAACATTAATTTCAATTAATGGCTCGGCATAATTGATTTGCAACCCAACCGCGGCGCGTTTCAACTCTCTAGTCCAACGAAGGAACTCGATTCTCTGGGCAAGTTCGAATGGGAACTCGAAGAAACAGGCCCTGGACGAAACACCGCATTCCTTTTCCTTCACACTCCTCTTTCGCAACAGCCACAACTCTATGCTGGATTAACCGCAACTGTTAAATCTGCACCGGGAAACGACGATGGTTGTCAGAAAGGACAGGCTACACGATCGATGAATGGATTTAGGTAGCGACCTGATCGACCGAAAGTCAAATGCGCCCAATAATCGAAATGTCTGCTCGTGGTGATCGGTAGTCCAATAACAGGGGACACCCTGTGCATTCGTCGTTGCTCCGCTGCATTTCCTGTGCAACGTCTATGGACATTCGTGTGGAACACGTTCGTGCACCGAGCACGTGACACACGATGGCCGTGATTTGACAGCACGCGAGCTCGCGATTACGTCTACGGCAAATGCACCCTGTGCACTCGCTAACCACATCAACGAACCCGTGTCTACATCGTTCGACGAACAATTCAAAGGGGAGGATGAGTAGCTGGGTTACGTCTGTTCGGAGTGAAACGCAAATTTTGTGGGACATAAAGGTTCAACGACGCGACTTACTCGGATCTCCGATACGTCGCGCTACAAACGCTTGATTCCCGCGAGAGAACGATGTCCTAACTGTTTTATCGTCAACCGAAATTACGTTTCTAAAGAACACCCCTACAGCAGTAATAATTTTCACACTGCACGATTCTAAATGAGCGCATTATACTCTTCAACTTACCGATGCGAATGCACCTCGCAAATTTTCATCGAGTAAGAACAAAGACCGATTCCGATCAGACGACGAATGTTCGAACCGTTGGAATCGAACGTACAGTAGTGGACAAAAGTTTAAAACCAAAGGGTCAAAAAAAAAATTAATTACTAAGAAATAATAGTATAAATAAAATTTATATTCTATATTAATCAATAAATAGTGTTTTACCATAATGACAATAAAAATGAATAGATAAGCAATATTCGCGAACCATGAAATTATGTTTTATATTGTCATGTCGTCTTAAACTTTTGTCCGCTACTGTAAGATTAAAAGGATTTGCCCTTTGACGAATAGAATCGCTGAAACACTCGCATAAATTTGACCAGCTGAGCAACCAGATTCGAGCCCAATGAACGTGACCGCCGTTAAAAACAATGCACACCGGTGTCGTTTGGTGAGCATGATTGCGAACAGCGGGGGAGAATTTCCCAGCATTACACAGCTCCACAGTCTTTACGCGGTCGGATTACAGGACGCAGGGCAAGCACACATTGTGTTTTCGAACGTGCCGCTATGAACACAACCTAATGGAACGTCCGAGATTAACAAGAACAGCCACGACCAACGAATCATGTCGGTTTCGTTAATCCCCTGACTGAATCGGTGTTCTCTTAAATGATTACCCCGACCAGTTGGCGAAAACAAAAGCGCTCTAAAATGATCGACTTCTCGGAAGTACCGTTTTAACCGATCACGCTACCAAGCGCACGAACGGTTCTTTTTTTTCGCCGGAACATCTGGAAAACGCGAAAGGGTAAGTGCTTCGCGAATCGATAACAGTCACCCCTGATTTCGCGTAACGCGTGTATCGTCGCGTGCGTCACAGCCTTCGAAACGAATCTTCTTTGCCGATCTCGTGACGTCTAAACATCGTCAAACGATTAGCAAACAAATCCTCCGCGTTGCGTGACCGTTAACTATCTTCTTAAGGCAGGTAGTTAAAAGGTTGTTAGGATATTATAACGTACAATGTTGTTAGGTTATTATAACGTCAATATGTTAAATGGTGAAGTTATGTTTGTTATTTAGTTTGTACGATATTGTTGCCGTTATTTAATTTAATTTTTCATTTATACTTTGTTTACGTGATATTTAGCGAATAAGAGGATTCAATAGTCAAAAAATAAATAAATAAATAAATTATTTGCCTCGTGCCTCGGCAAAGTTCGTTCGATCAACACGCGAAGCGATCGGCCGACGAGGTATTCGAAAAATGTTCAGAAACATACGCAAACGACGCTGTTCGTTTCCGCCGATAAATCATCCGGCCGAAGCGCGTCAGATCGAATCGATGAAAGGCGCACAACAGATGTTCGAACGGGTTAAACAGAAACAATTTCTACCGCGTTGCACGGCTCGACTGCATTTTCCATTTCCACGCCGCGAGCCAGACGAATTGATTCGCTGCAAGAAAAGAACGGAACTGCTTCGCTCGCCACTTTTTTTTTTTTTTCTTTTTTATGGAGCGAGGCCAACGTCGGGAAAAACGATGCGCCGGGAATATCACCGGTAGAAAGAAACGAAAGGAAACGGTCGACGCGCGGATTATATCCGCCGGTTTCGCGTTCGTCTGGACCGGCGCTCTTAATCGATGCCGCTTCGAGGGCGAGCGACAACTCTAAATGAATCTGTCTCCCGCAAACAATACGTTTCCTCTACGCGGCCGTATCCACACGCGCGCGAACAACCAAGTCTGCCAAGGATTTCTATGAACCAGTTTTCATGAATCCTATCGGCGGTCCGCAGAGCCGGACACACGCTCCACAATGCAACCGGCGGCTCGCTGGCTCGCTTGAAAACGTTTTCTGCCACGACGGACACGTTCCCCGCTATCAAACGAGTTACCGAGCGACGTTTAAATCGCCCTTCGAACGGGGACGCGCTGGGAATCTCGGGAAATTAACCCTCTCCCACTGTTTGCTGTCACCGTGAACGGTGATGCTTTGGCAACTTCATTTTATTCGTACGCGGTTGTCGAAGAAACGATATCGAACTCGCGTCCTCTGAGCCAATTTGCGAGTTTCCGTCTGTTACCCAGAGCTCAGAGCTCGCTGGTGTAGTAAAAGACGAAGTCTCTTTGTACGAGAAACATTTATTAAATATAAACACTCGATTGACTGTCGGTCCTCATGCCCACTGCCTTTCTACGTCTCTATGGAGTGTTTACAATATTCAGGGTAGATCTTTATGAACCGTTCCCTGCTACAGCTGGGAACGAGGAAGAGACTCGTCGATGATAAGCAACAGGAACATCTTGCGACCCGGAAGAATGCAAAGACAAGCCGGTTATTTCTGAGATGCCCTCTCGCAGGCCCGAGTTATGCGAAACGTACAAGTTACCAGTCGAAATAGACGAGCAATATTTTTAGCAAGCCTTTGATCTGTGCGTGCAAACAGCGTGCATCGTCGTGCCCCACCCCCGCCCTGGCTGGTTTCTGGAAAAAACCAACGAGGGGAAGCTTGCTTTTTAAACACTCCATAAATATGCAGCTTACTTCATCGGGAGTGGCACAGCGGTTCGTTTTTCAAAGCGATCCTCGCTCCGCGGAATGTTTAGAATGAATCTGAGGCATTTATATTCAACGCCTTAAACGCAGCGATGCTTGTACGGATGATTTAATAATAAAAAGTCGTTACTCTTTTGTCTAACGTTCAGCGAGCCACGCGTGTTATAATTTTTCACTGGCGTCCTTTCCATAATCTGACGATGATTAAGAGACCCTGAATAAATCCCATCAGAATTGAAAGTAGGAATAAAGTTGATCGGCAATTTTTGCCAGACGAGATATTTCCGCGCGAACTGTGGTCCCGATAATTCAACGAGGACCGATGGAAACTGGATGCGATAGTCGCCAGAAATAACTAATGTATCGGAGGCAACGGGTCTCTCGATAGCCAATGCGCGGGCTGTCAGGTATCCGACGCATTCACGGAATTCGGAATATCGGAGAAAGAGACTCGTCTGCCGCGTCTCTCACCTGTCAGCCAGGCCGTCTAAAAATACGAGCGTACATATACGTCGGCGATCGATCATAGTGCATCGCACCAGACGTTGCTTCGCGAACGGGAATAACTTTTACAAGCAGCACAGCACGAGGCTGCAAATATTTTCGTTGGAACCGCGTAATTACGCAAAAATGCTCGTTTCGTCATGAAGAGAGGAGGGCGGGGAAAAAATTTCGTACAGCGATTCAACGTTGGTTAGATTTTTTGCGATTTAACCTGCTAACCGGACAGGACAAATTTATTTATTTATGTGTTTAATTATAAATGGGTATAACCCATTAGTATAGGGGAGAATAATATAAGAATGAAAAAATATATACATATAAACCATAATATAACAGAGAAAAATATAAATCGTAGATACGATTTCCAAAATAAGTTAAAGCAATAAATGAACTTATTGCTGACTATGAACTGATCTGCTTTCTCGAAAAATCTTTCTGTACCGTTAAACTGTACCTCTATACTTAGGGTGTAATCCCTGTGGCACTAGGAATTAAGTACAGGTTTGGCCACGAAAACAGAGATTTTACCCTTTTCAACGGACACATTTAGGATTATTTATCAAAACTGTTGCTACCTCGGCAAATAAAACCGCATTCGACAGACGGTTGTTCGTCGAAAGCGTTTCATCTTTCCGCTAAAACGGTGCTTCAACATGACGGTCGATTCCCCTGTTCCGTTGTAACGGTGCACCGAAGAATATGAAACGTCGGCGAGGAGAAATTTGAAAGAAGCACACAAGGCAAGTCGATTTCCAAGCAATCGCGACTCGATTGCCGTGATCGCGCGAGGCTAGCGGCTCGCGTGCTTCTAACGGTCAAGAAAGTTTCCAACGCACGAAAAATGCTGATCCAGGGTTGCCTTAGCACGCGCGCCGGTCTTGCGGAAAAATCAGATAACACCTACACGTTGTGCACGAATTGACCGATACGAGCGACATTATGAATCACACGAGAAAACTGGCCGGGCGAACGCGCGACACTAATGTCTATGAATAATTCAGCGCCGCGCTCTGATCAATTTACTTCATTGACAATCGAAACTAACAAAATGGATTTCGATTGTTAACGAGAAATTGAACGACGGATGGTAAAAGATTAACAGAGATTATCGGGATATCCGACAATTTGAATTTCATGAATAATTACTCGTCGCCCAATGACAAAGCACTGGGATTATACATTATCTTTCCCAGGCATTTCAAGATGTTTACCGATACCGTTCGTTTTGCTCGATGCCCGTACACATATTTTAAACGACCAACGTTCGTCTGACTTTGATAAACTCGCCCCTCGAGTGGTTAATTTAGCCGATCGCAGAAAAGAGCTTTTACTTGGACGCAAAGTGAGCCGATTAACAAATAATTGTTAGATTGAAATTCGTTTCGCTTTAGGAATAAGCAACGCGTGCACAGCTAGTTGGATACTCGATCGACACGGACGACTAGTCTCTCGTTACAGTCTTTCATAACAGATTCAGTCGTTACACTCTCTACTTATTAACATTAGGTGGCCCCTGGCTGAATTATAGCCGAGGACGGTGCCTCGCCGAGGCGACCGTTTTATTACCGGTCACTTTACGATCCCCGTAAAATAACTCATACTGTATTAAACGTGGGTAAATATTCTAAGTTATGGGTATGCGAACGCGCGAACACATTGTGTTCCTTTCGTCGGTCAACGGACTTCCGTACACGAACGATAAATCCTGCAGCGGTGAACCAGTAAACTCGAATTCCGTCCGCGAAGGCTACTCAAAACCACCGAGCCAGACCGAAAAGTATCTTTTTCCCGTAGAAACGACTACCGAGAAAAGAAAAAAAAAGGAAAAAAGCGCCACGCCACTCGAGAGGCTCTCGTTACCTCGCTGGACGCAGAATTTTTGCAAAGAGACACATTAATTCCACAGGAATGGCAGTGCTTACGCTGAAAGGTTCAACGGAGGCAAACAATTTTTGCCCTCCACCATTCCTTATCTCCCGGCGACTTTTCTTTTGTTTCTGCACAGCTATGTGTTTCTTCCAACTCCCACCCGGACGAGAAACCGACGACCCCTCTCTGGAGGATCGGCGAGCGCGGCAGAGTTCCACGAGTATTATCCAAACTTCTTCCCCATAGACACCGTAAATCATGGCCGATGGGGTAAGGGCCCTCCCCGGAGGAGACGACCAGACAAAGAACGGATCACGGTAAGCCACTTTATTCGGATTTCCTAAGCCAGGTTGTAACGTCACGTACAAATTCTTACGTTTCATTGAATATCGCCAGAAGCGCGATACCTATTCCCGGTATACGAAGTTTTGAAAGGATTCGCGGAAACTTTACTTAGGTAGTCGGGCTACGTGTCAGCGGGATCGCCTAAGTCTCGTCTCTGAAAAAGGGAAACCCACAAACAGGCGTCATCGAGGTTTTTACGCTTCTCGGTATCGAAGAGGCGTCTCGCGACCGGTTTTCTTCCACAATGGCGCCTCGACGCAACCAGATTGGAACCCGTTCGAACGAACCTTCGTCTGGTTCTGACTCGTGCAACGACAAACATCGTGCGGAGACCTTCCTGCCCTGGCCACTAGGAGGGATCAACCGACTACCTTTCTCGCGAGTGCTCGAATACGCCACGGTTTCTATATATACGAGTTTCGATCTGTCCTTTCCTGTCCCTGTGTCTAAGACACGGGTCTGCTAGGTAACCATACCGATGGGTTCACTAGCAGGCCTCGGACGAAACACTGCTTTCCAGTTCTTTTTCCTTCTTTCTCTTTCCTAACAGCCACAATCGCCAACGAAGAAACCGGCGCGTCACGCGATGCTCGTCAACAAGTTGGAAATTGGTATCGTCGTCGGGCAGGCCGGTAGCCGGCCGCCTCGTTCTTCGTCTCTTACGGGACACGAAACGGTTCGGCAGCGTTTCGTGCCGGGCCCGTTGATCCTCGCCTCGAGAATACCACTTCTCGCGCAACGACTCGCTACGAGCGTCTATAAATAAACCCGATATCACTGTTCCTTAACGAACTCGCTCGCCAAACGGGGATTTTTATTAGCGGACGTCGCGTGTTCGCCGGCTAACGGCTGTTTCGTTCTGTTCGCGTTCGTTCTAACGTTAGGCGAGATACAAATACGTGGGACAATGCTTTTTTGGTTCTGTCCTCTGACCGAACTTGTGTACTTGGGTATCGAACGATAAATCGAGGGGTAAAGGTGAGGCTTCGTGGAAGGCGATTTTCCGCCTGCTTTCGCCACCCACGAGTCCGAAAATAAACTAGCCGAAGAAACTTCCCACCGTTGGATTATCGATTGCAATTAAGGCAAATGATGCGAGCCACGGGAAACATTCGTGCCTACGATCGATATCTCGCGAAAGTTCAGCGCATAAAGCTGAAGTTTGGATGAAAAAAGAAAGAAGAGAACGAATATCGGAGAAACGTGATACATCTCAAATTTCTCGCTATCTCGGTACTGTAACCGCATCGATGACTCAAACGTATGACTACGGTGCCACTACTATCTTTATATGCCTTCCAGATTTGGCCGGCTAGCCAGCAAGAATCGTCGCATGATAGGGCGAGGGTGAGCCTCTGGGATAATAAAACGAACGAACGTTCTTTCGTTGTAACGCAAACCCTCTTTAAAGTCGAGTAACATAAAATTCTTTGCTTTACGCATTTCCACTAAATTTTATCCGCCCTATAAAATTCATCCCCGCTCATTGTTTCGTATCGTATCCATCCACTTATCTCGAACTTCGTCGACCAACAAAATCTACAGCGAACAATCGTAAACCGTTCGAAGCAAAAGAAGAGAAACGATAAAAGTTGTTTGACAAATTTGATTACCTCTCAGAACGGATCCACCCGCTGCCCACGCACTGGTGCCCGCACCCCCGGAGAACAAGAGCAGCGTTGCACTTCGCGACGGGGGTGTACGTTGCGTATCCGAGGACGGGGTGCACCGTATACGTGTCTTCGGGGACAGTAGCGCGTCGACTGAAAGCTCCCTTACGGGAAACGAATTCGCGTAGAAACGACAACGGCGGCGCCACGACGCAACCCCTTACCAACCAGCCAGCCAACCAGCCGACGAACCATCCAGCTAGCCAGCCAGCCAGTGGTTCTCTCTCCCCGCAGTGTCGTCGCAACCACCCCGCGCTGCCTGAGCAACCCCCACTATCGGGGGTTGGAAACCACGCGGAGAGGGGTTGCGTGTATCGCCACGCGCCCGACAAACTGGAGGGGGTGTCTGCTGGTGGAATTACTTCGCCTGGCAAAAACTCACCCCCTGAATCGCTCCTCCCTCCCTCTCACTCTCTCCTTCCCTCTCTGTCTCACCGATTCGCTTCGCCCTCAGCTGGAAAGGGGTGGAAGAGAGTTTAGGAATATGACGAGCACGGAGAGAGAGGAGTCAAGGGTGTCAGAGGCCGATGTACCCCGATCTGAAGGTCGTGAGGCACAAAAGGAAATAAATTGGAATTCGGGGTTGTTCCCGGCTCGTGGACCGACCGATTTTCTTTTATTGGTTTGTCTGCAACCGGTCGGTCCTGCTTAACATTTCTAGCAGCGTGAACACAAACGCGGAGGAATTTTAAGCGTTTAATGCCAATTAAAAAACGTGAGGAAACACTTTGCCAAACGCTCGACTATGTTCAAGTTCTAGGGGAAATGGAAATTCACCGGGAGGGCTCGAGACTTCCCTTCTCTCTCTCTCTCTCTCTCTCTTTCTCATTACCATAAGACGGACAAGTTTTGGAGGGTTCAAGAACCGAAGGAGGCCGATGCACTCCATTACGAAGGTCGCAGAGCGGTGGTGGCGGGACAAAGATAAATCGGGATTTCGGGATTGTTACCGATTTCCTGGACGGGAGGAACGTTTCAAGTGTTTAGCTCGCTCCTCTTTTCGAACTATAATTGGAAGCTTGGGAATTGCTGGAGGACGGATTCCAGGAAGCGAATTAATATTTGATCCTCGAGGCAGCGCGCTTAACAGGCGGGATGAATCATACATTACGGGTGCCCGAAATAAAACCATCCAATTCGCTGCTTTTGTAATTTCAAACGAAGATAGGAGTTACCGAGGATTCGCGGGTGAAATTAAATATTAACCACCCGATACACGGAAGCTTAACGATGTAGCTGAATTATGAATATAAACGAGAGACAGAAGGAAATGAATATTGCATGGAAGCGAAGATTAGAAGTTTCGAAAGCGAAGAAGTTTCCGCCTCCTTCCTTTTTATACGGGAGAACGAGCCGTTTGTATGGGACGGGGAATCGGGAGAACTAGAAGAGGAGGGCAACGTACCAGGGCTCGAAGGTCGTGGCGCCGACATGGAAAAAGTAAATTGGGATTCGGCACCCACCAAATCTTTCGGGTCCTCGAACGAATAA
This sequence comes from Tetrapedia diversipes, assembly GCA_033822845.1. Classification (NCBI taxonomy): domain Eukaryota; kingdom Metazoa; phylum Arthropoda; class Insecta; order Hymenoptera; family Apidae; genus Tetrapedia; species Tetrapedia diversipes. Next base: position 58,245 of record JAOPTO010000601.1, on the reverse strand, counting down.
ATCGAACGGGGGGGAGAACTTAAGTTGCCTCCGCAGCTATCGGGAATCAAACCCTTCTTAGTCAATCGCCAGACGATTGATAAGACACGGAATAATAAATGCATAAAGCCTGGCGCATAAAGGAATATCGCGTCGGTCGCGTACGACTTTTATTAAATGAAATGAAAGAAAACGGACCGAGCCGTGATACATAGTTACGTTTCCTCAACAATTGGCTCGTATTTTTACGATTCTCTTTCGTCGAACGGAATAAATGAAAAGTTCCCTGCAAACGCTCCCGCGCGGAAGCATCCGACTTCCACGAGAGGGGGATTTAAATTTTAAATTTTAAATACTCGCGGCACTGTTGCCGTTGAATTCATCGTTCTCGAATCTTTATGGATGCCCGGTAATATTCGGCTGACTTGCCGTGCGGGAAGACAGCGATCTTCCCGCACCCCCAAAGTGAAATTAAAAGCTTTCCCGCCCCACGCAATCTTCTCGCTAGACAACGATGGATAGCCGGTGGTCGCTGGCGGAAGTAGAAAATTGCGGGTACGTTAAGTTGTGCAATCGAAACTTTCCGGTAAGTTTCGTTGGCAGCGTGGAAACGGCTTGCGACAGTTCTGCGCGTGAAATAAAACCCACCCCCTGTTCGCGCTTCAGCGAACTTTTTTCCTATTGTACATCGCGGAAAATAAATTAGAACCCGTCGAGATGAGTGGTGTGGAAAGGGGAACGAGAATTCGGCTAGCGGCGCTACGTTATTTCCTTAAGGAAACGAGAAGCTTTCCGAAGACACAAACGGTGCGCGATAAAATGTTGATCGATAAAGTGGAGGGTGCAATTCGTTAACTTGCATCGACTACGTTGCGTGACCGAGATTAATTCATCGCGTAGACTGTAGAAAAAGGGGAACTTTCTGTGTACCTACATAGATTTCTGAATCTCGTACCATCGATTACCATAATCGAGGTAAAACACGATTTTAGCAAAATACGGGATACAGCGTTGCAGAAAATACTTAAACCTCTCTTATTCCTACGATATCGTTGTAATGTTCTGTGTAACGTTCAAAAAATAATCTTAAAAAAGACGCAGACGATCTAAAGATTTTTGCATAAATTGAAACGACCAATCGTTCGATTTAAAAAGTGTCTCCAAGCTATCTTTGAAGCACTATGATTAACGAGCCGATCGGGGCTTCCGTAAATCCTCTCGCCGCACAATGCGGGCGTGCATTTCGAAAACATGAATATTCATCCATCCTTTAAGCACGGAGCCCACCGCCGATGCATCTTCGACCGGAGGAATACAAATTCTGGGCTGACGGCCCCGGGTCGCGGACGCGGGACGGTGAGGAATAAGTTCTGCTAGTAGGATTTCGTGGGGATAGCGGCGGTTCAAACGCCGATCGAGACGAGATTGGTGCGCGAACGCGAGGAGGAAACCGGTTTCTCGAGCGGGTTGAAGGATGTTGCGGTGCCTGGAGGAGGCAAGGAACTTCGGCGGCAGTACGAAGAACGGGCGGAAGATCGATCGCGTCGGGGAACATCGACGAATCCGGCGTATCGTGTAATTTCGGCCACTTACGCGCTTTTAACAAAAGCAATAAATTGTCAGACGTCGACTGCTATCGGTATCGGAGAGAAAAAAAAAAAAGAATTGAAACGTTGCTGGATCGTACGAAATCTCGCGATTCGAGTCACGAATTCCAAATTGAAACCAACATTTAAAGAAACAGTGTCTGGTTCTTTGCGAAGTTAAAAAGAAAGGAAGACATAATTCGCCTCCCAGTTTGCATAAACACGAGCCTGATTTTCATTGCACACTGCAACAATCGTAGCTACGTTGTTAGAAGGGAAGCGTGCCATGACTGCGTCGAAATTTTCCTGGACTTCCGCCAGATTTCTTTGATTAAAAAACTGAGATATATTGTTTCGCGTTCGTTCGCTCGCTCGCACTTCGCTTGAATTCACAATGGGGAACGCTTCGTTTCCCGAGCTTAACCCTTCCACTCCTGATGTTTTAAATTTTTATTTTACAAAAGAACAATTACGGAAATGTAATAAAACTTAAAATAAATAATAAAAAATTTTTCATTGAAATATTTTTGATAAAATTGTATGGGATTACATTTCCCATTAGTATTATTTCACGAGATTTCGACAGTACACAAATACCTAAAACTTATACATAATAAGGTGTGAAACAATCAGAATACAATGGCACATCGCACATTTTTCCCTCAAACTTTGGTACATTTTTTCGAACAATACTTGAGATGAATATATCCCGACAGGAGTGAAAGCGTTAAAGATCTGCTTCGTTAAAAACGGACTTCCCAGATGCTTCGCATGGAAACGGGCAATTCGAACGACTTCCCGGAAAATCTGTGTCACCGTATTTTACGGGATCCTCTCGCGCGACAGTCTCCGAGCAAGAGATCAGATTATTCGCGTGTAATAAGGGTTACGAGCTTTATAGAGCGTGGTATATGTATCAAGGGTGTGTCTACACCCCGCCGCCGCAACGTCGGAGTCTCTTCTCCCCTTCGACGCTACGGGGTCTCGTTAGTTTTATTCTCGTCGTGGTTTCTGTGCCAGCCAGCCAAGGGCTGGAGCTTCTCATCCAGAAACCGATGAGAAACAAAATAAATCTGGGCTTTAAAGTCGCGTGCGCACGGTCTACTATTACCACGGTTCCGTCACCCCGCGGTTTTCTAAAAGCTGCTAATGAAACGGTGTTTCGAAGTCGGGAACGCGAAAAATAAAGCTGCGCCGGAGGACTATATAAAAGGTTGTGGTTACATGGAACCTCTGCGAGTGCTATAAGGGGTTGCATCAAACAGTTTACAATAGGGCCTGAACGTCAGCCCGTTTTTGGGCCCAAATGATCAGTCGCCCTTCGTCGCTACGGGGACTAAAGCACGGGTGTTTCATTGCTATTGCCTAATAGAATCCGGAAAACACTCGCAGAGTCCTTAAAATGTCTCCACATTTTCCCCCTCTTCATACGTTCAGGGAATATAAAAAATGGAACTTCCATGGGACTAAACATATAGTCCATCAGCGCCTGACTAATATAGTGCATCGAACTAACAGCAAAGTAACAGCGTATCGAAACTACAAATAAAGACACTACAAGATCGACAAATCGCTTACTCGTGCACGAACCAGTGGTGGGAACTCTGGTGGAATTAACTTTGTCTTCAGCGTTGTTCCGACTTACCTGTAACAAACAACGGAGAACAAAAATTAATGATCGGGAAACGGCATCCGGCGGATAAGGTAAATCGTTTGAGCGTAGCGAGCGATCTTTTGATGTTTCAATGGCAATCTATCGGGACTGCAGCGAATCCGAGAAAGGCCAAGCGGTAAACATATCGATCGGCCTGAGATGCAACTGCGGCTTTGTAATACTCGAAAGAATGCATAACGAGCGTACAAAGCGAGCACTTATGAGGGGGGGGTTCGTTGCTCCAAGATCGATAGGGCAACAGAAAGCATTAATTTTTCCCGTACCCGCAACCTCTTTACCATTTTAAGAGCGTTTCGTTCACCGTGCGTTACTCATTCTTGCTCTACGCTTGGAACTCTCGAATAATTCACTTCCACTCCGTCGGGCACCGAAATCCCACTCCATCTCGCCCCCGCATTAAAAGTCCTGCGTTAAATCGACTTATCAACTTCCTCGCACGATTCGGTCTTCGAGCTGGACTCCTCTCGTCTCGAGTTACAAAGTAACCTGAAGTAAAGTAACCAAAACTTCTCGAAATCCCCATGAAAATTTATCACGGCATCAACGGGAGCAGCTCCCGTTTCAAGGGAAACGATGGAAAGGGCGTGGATCCATTCAAACGGTTTCTAACACGAATTACATATTCCTCCCACGGGGAGGACAGTGCCCGTGGCGATTACTCATCCTTCGAGAGACCAAACCGTAGAATTCTGATGGTCGTGACGCATAAGGAACTGGACAGGAGGACGTGATAATTTAAGATCTCGACGTACTCGGAAGGACGTTCGAAGAGAAACAGAGGGAAAGAGAAAAAACGAAAAAGGTCTGTGCAAATCGACGCTGACGTCAGTGAGAACACACGCTACACAGTGATATGTCTCATCTGCATATACAATGTCTCTCTTTAAACGGGATGATCCGCCTGTGCAGCTCTACTATGACTCACGCCAACGACCCAAAATTGCTATTTCTGTATAAAACATGCGTCGAATCGTTATACTCGTTCGCGATTCGATCGCCTTCCAGACTTGCTTCTCGCAGACTGAACTCTATTACATTAAGGAGTCAACGATCATCAACGATACCCTACATTCTCGCGTTACACAGAGAGGTTTAAGACATCCTCGTCAAAGGGGATGTAGAAGCGTCGGGCGGAGCTTAATTACGATAGAGAGGTCCGCAGAAATGTACCGTGGCCCGGAAACTTCTGATTAACGTTCGGGGGGCAATTGAAAAATAGCATTCCCGTGTGTACACAGAGCTTCGTCCCGATGTCTCTTTCCGTCGCGGCGGGACGACGGGCTGGCGTTTAAGTATGTAAAATTAATTAACGTTAATTAACGTTCGTCGCGATGGGAGAACCGTGAACGAGTTCGTGGCTCGAATACAGCGGAGAGATTATCACCCCTGGCAAGAACCCATTAAAAACTGCCAAGGATATTTGTTTTACCGTCCGCAAGCGTACAGAGGGGGGCGCGGATATGCGCGGGTGAAACCCTGTCGTTTTCACCAAAAATTCGATCTCGTTTTCCCATGCTGCGGTTACGAGAGAGCATAAGAGCCTCCGGATTATCCCAGGCAAACCTCGATCGTTTGGACAAACCAAGGTCTCTGCAATTTTCGTCGAGTTTTTAGAAAGACGTGTGTTATCGACCGCAACAACGTTTCTTAATTTCTAAGGTGACGTATTGTCCCAGCTTCTGCGTTGATGCCCCTTAACAATCACTTTGACTCTTACTATCCCGGTGCTGTGATCTGCTATTTTCTACGGGTGGTGGTCACCCGGGAGGGTTAGGCTCTGATCCCCTGGTTATAAACCAGAGCCGGTTTCCATAATACGTACAAATAATTATCAATCCCTAACAACGTCCATGGCGCATTCCTCAGAGAACGATTTGTTCCTGAGGGATTGCAACCTCAGCGAGGAGACAAAGGCTAAAGTTTTCGGTCCCGTTTCTCGCCACGATAACGACCAGAGACAGTTGAAATCGGTCCTCGAGCCTGCGCTATCTCTCGAGTAAAGATATCCAACGCTCGATCTCGGTGAGTAAATCGTGTTCACGGAAAGAGCCGTGCCAAGTTCTCGACTGCGCTACGATGTCTGGGAAGTCGCCACCGTGGCTAGCTTCTCTACTGTTTCTTCCTTTTGACTCGGGCCGCGGTGAATCAGTGGAAACGCATGGAACAACCGTGTTCCCGCAGCGAAAGAGGAAAGAGAGTGACGTAGGACGAGGATGGAGAGAGAGGAACGAAGAAATATTGCAAGAACCACGAGTTATGCGTGTAAAACAGACAGTCGTAACTGCGAAAGAATTTCGAAGGAACTGCGGGAACGTTCAAGGATTTTGCTTACGTCCGTCGAGTTTACGAGGATGGAACGTTTCGCGAGATTCTCTGTCTGCGAATCGGACACATCGTTGAAAAAAAAAGCGTCGATCACGATTCGATTTATCGATCTCTCGATAAACGTCGAATACAAATGTTTGCTTAACCACGAGATAAATTTTCGATAACTGCGTCGATGGTGATGTTCGGTCTATGAGTCAGCCGGTTGCTCGAAACTGTTTATCTCTTTCTGTTTGAGACTGAAGTTGAAATTACGAAGAGAGGAACGAGCGAACGCGAACGGGAAAATGGTAACAAAAGCAAATTCGACGCTGTTTCCCTAATTTTTATAGCGGCACACGTTGCCGAAACCTCCATGAATTTTAATCGCCGAACGAGTGTACACAGTCTGCGGGACGAATGAACAACGGCTATATTTTGCCGGTGCGCCTGATTAAAATATTAATTACGCGACAGATGCGGCTGAAAACGCCGGAAACAACAGCACTCCGAGGTGTACGTAAAATAACAAACGAAAGCACAGTGAAAAAATGCAGGACAAACAGAATTTCCATCATCCCTGTTCCATGAAATCGTTTAACCCTTTCGCAGCTTAATACGACAGAGATTCGGGTGAGCCATAAATTACAGCAGAGTAAATTTTATACCTTAAATCGTGTCGTGATAACATAATTATTAACGTTTACTGTATGGAAACAATCGAGATTATGCACATTTTCAGCCTAATGCAAAAAAATGTTACAAGTCTTAACAACGACAGAGTAGTTATCTTTTTAATCCGTTTCTCGTGCACTGTTCGTGATTTTATTACTGTGAAAGGATTAACGATTTATCCAGTTACCAGCTGCACTTTGGCTTTCGTTCTAACCAATTCGCTATCCCGTGCTAATTTCCAGTTAATTCCAAGCTAATTGTTTCCAAGGCCAGACAAGGTCTGATCAGTTTCGGCCGTAAAATCGGACGCGTATCAAAGTACACGCGAACGATAATGTTATCCAGGTAACATTATTAATGTTTCCCAAGCATGGTTAAAACGTATCCGGTGTGATTCACACGCGTGTCCGGGCTAAACAACCGTGGTAGTGAACCTTCCATATGTCACCGACTTAATATATTTTCTTGCCGGGCACTCGAGAAGCGTGTTTCACAAGACGATACACGTCGACGCTTTCCTTTGTTAAACCCGACGTGTATTGCGAAACCGCGGCTAGCCGCGAGAGTCGAGCTCTAGGTCGATTTTTCTCCAGGTTAACACTTAGCCAACCAAATGGAGAGATCTCCCATTTTTCCCGCAACAAGGGCGCGGAGATTGATTCTACTTACTTTTGTTATTAGTTATGTCAAATGCATTTTCTGCTCTTCCAAAGTACAATTTTTCATAAATTCTTAATACGCGATGGAAAGTGTTCGGTTAGGATACGGCACCGTACGATTAGCTAAATGTTAATAAGCTCCCGGTCGGTGAAGTGTTAACATTGAACCGAACAAGAAACAGTTTCTTTACGATCGTTGATAGCGGATAGTCTGCAAAGGTCTCATTGTTAGGCCACCTATGTCGCCAGTATTATAGTGGCAGCTGAATGCACCGTAGAGTGGTACTACTGGATATTGCTGCATAAAAAGTTTCGCAATTTCATTGATAAATCATCGACACGCTCGCCATGCTTTTTGCGAAAGCCGTGCGGCGACCACGACGGGCTGAAGCTTAACACGTTTGCAACGCTACGATGAGAATGTATAACGTTTCGTTAACGAGAAGTTTCACCTAACCAGCTGGGCTATAACTACGCGATGCACTCACGGCTGGTGCCGTTGCGTCACGAGTTTTCCCGACGTGCAAAAGCGTCTACACGTCGCGCCCGGGATCGATAGCCTTGAGGGCTTTTATCGTCCAGATAAATTACGTTCAAGATAAAACGACACCTTCCAGAGCGGTAGTAAACGAAACAACTGTAAAAGAGGAAGGCGGGGAAGCGTGCTGACAAAAGGGAATCAGCGCCTCGAACAAATTTAATATCCCCTTTGAGGGACGTGTTGGCCAGAACGGAGACATAATTGAACAAATCGAACTGCACGGGCTACGGTTCCCTTTGACTGCAAACGTGTCACCTGAGGAAACGAGCGATTCTCCGTCGAACGTATCGGTGAAAATGTTCGAGAGCAGTAAAATAACACCATCGATGAACCGGAACACGCTTTGCTACCTAACGGATGTCGGAACAGAGATCTTTTGATGTTTGTTCTCGACTTTAAAGTCGCCCTCGTCGACCCGTCCTCCCGAAACTATTTGATTAGGGATCGTCTTAATTAAAGGCGGCCACCCTCTAATTCCGTCCTATCTCTTTATCTCGCTCCTACAAAGTCGTCGCTCCATTGAGACGTACCACCGGCGGTATTAAAGACTTGTCGATAAAATCTCACCGCCTTTAATTAAAAGCCCGCTATACGTTCCTCCCGGGATTCAATCGTCGATCCCGTTTTTCCCGCGTAGCCCGATGTCGCTCGGAAGCAAATGTGATTTCACGTATGAAACGTCGCCGGTGCCGCGGATGTGACGCGACGTGACACGTAGAACCTGGTCGCTCGAACGCGATGCAGGAAATTGAGCATGAGATTGAACGTTAATCCTTAATTTGTCCTGGAAGCTATCGTTTCGAAATGGATTTTATTACATCGGCGCGGAGAAAATCGAATCTACCGACTGACGCGCGCTTCTGCGCGGATTATAACGCATCCACCATTGGCGAGTATTTTCGGTGCACCCGGCATCGATTTTCGGATTGCAATCTCTCGAACGTCTGAACTGCAGCCGATGCTATTTCCGACGGCGGCACACCGATGCATCGTGCATTACTTTCGACGGACTTAAACGAACCGCTGTGCATTCGATCATCCCTGCTAATTAGCTGATTAAACGATCGAAAATAGAAAGAACTTCCGTGTTTCGAGCAGAACGGAATCGTGTTATGGGCGCAGGCTGTAGGAGGGTAGTTCTCCCCTTAAGCGAGGGAATACGTACGTATTTCTTCGGTTGTTACCCTGGCCATCGACCGTCTGCGGGCCGCGTGTCATGGGGCAAGGACCTTCGTTCCTCATATATTCCATGAACCGTTTCTCTAACGTCCGATCGCTTTGAGGATACGATAAAAAAAATATTTTTGTTCCGTAATACCCAGTAAACTTCTCCCCCTTTCCTTTGAACCCCTCGACAGTCTCTTTTAAGCTTAATGTTGCGAACTTTTTAATGTATAATTTAACTTTAACTGTTGGCGATCAGTATTTTTAAATGTTAAACCGGGTATAAATGTTATTAAATGTAAAATCTATCGAGCTACAAAATATTCTATGCCATTTTAAATGAAAATCACCGGCAACGGGAGAAAATGCAATCCCTTTAAATGAAAATAGTTGCGAAATGTTTTGGAACGCAAACAGCAGAATTACAAAAAGAAATTGCATTCAAAGGAGAAAATGAAACAGCACGAGTTTCGCTGTTGGCCGCGGAAAAGGAACCACTTTAGGGTAAAGCGCAACCCAGCAAAGCGGAAAGAAGGCCGGCATATAATTAAATCAGAGATGAAAAACACGAGTTGGTAACGTTGCTACGTTTATTCAACCACCTGTTCAACCCTTCTCAATTCCCATCCGCTCTTGAAGATGGAAGCGCCCACCTCAACATCTCCTTTCTTCCGGTTAGTGCTTCAATGCCTACCCATTCACGAATCATACACTTTATCTGTTCTCGTGTAGCAGAGGCTACACGCGTTTCCGATCGAATCTCGCGCAATTTTCCCCGTAAACTGGCTCGCACACCGTCAACGTATGCAACGACAAGCGGATTCCTAATGTCCCGAAGACACCACGATGCACGGCTTAATGAGAGACGAAAGATAATTGTTGTCTGCCTAGCCATCAATTATCTCGTTAACAGCTGGATCGGCTAACGAGATCGTTATACCAAGCTCAAAATGCGAAGAATACCCATAAGGGGATCATAATTTAACGAACACAATCGACCCGTAGCCGCTAATAATCATCAAAAGTTAACTTAACTGTCCAAGGTTTATCCCTGTAATTAATGCATCCCCATCAAGGCACGTCGGATTTAGAATTCCGAACGCGGCTGGAGTACGGTTATGTCTTCGGTGCATAATCCAATTCGCAAAAGAGGTTTACTATAATGCACGTGCACGACGAACTTACGTAAGTACACAGCGCCGCCGTATACGCCAAGCAGCGCGAGGTCTTAATATCGACAAAGAGAAGCGACTCTATCGTTGCTTGACAGAATGCAGCCAGAATGCGACCAATTCAGCCGCGTCAACGTAACTTATTGTAGCGATTAAAGAATCATGACTCGTCCGTGATAATACAATATCTAGTATTATCCGGTTGCTCGTACTCAAACACCGACCAGACTGAAATTCGAGTATTTTTACGGAAACAGGATTCGGCTGCGTTTAACCCTTTAACCTGTGTTGGCTAATCCCTGTACTAGCTCTATTTTTACTAGGGACTACCGTATATACACGGCACCCGTCGTGAAAAAATCCAAAGATCCTTATAAGACCCGAAAGGTTTATCGCTGTTTTTCATAATCCATGGTAGAATCCGAGGATGAAATAAACCACGAAACTCCATGCATATCATTCGACACGCGCGTCTTGTTATTCCCCGTACGTGTTGTTCCGGGTACTCCAAGGATTTCCTGTTCGCAGCGTGATCCGCGATGCATCCGGATGCTTCCCCGAATTACGTTCACTCTGAATTACCCTCTACATTTGTTTCCCGGATACCTAGCGTTACGCGAACGCCGTCCTATTCCACGGATAGGTTCGATTTTATCCCAATGTCTGGCCCGTTCGATGCTCGTGAGATAACGGATAGCAGAGCGACGTGTCTGTCGATAGAGACCGCTTCCTGATTTGCAAGTGGCAGTCGTGAAAAGCTCTCTCTCTCCGAAGGATAATGGATTTCTTTTTTCGCCCGCCTGCTTTTTTGCGAGGCCGATGAAGCTGTAAAACGGCAACGTCACGGCAACTATAAAACAGTTCTCTCTCGGGGCGTGGAAGCAACGGTATTCTATCCTCTTGTAAGATTTCCTTATAGAGACCGATTCCACGGTAGACGCCTACTTCGGTGCCATCGTCTCGAAAATAACAGGAATATTTAACGCTCGCGTTCTCGCGCCGCGGCACCATCGGTTTTACAGATATTACAGGCGCTTCGATCGCGACGCGGAAATTGAATGGTTATCGCGAAAAATGATCTTACGATTCTGTTAACGATTCCAGTGCACGATAAAATATTACGCCCGTTATCTGAATATCTTAATATCCTGAACGGGCACGCAGGATATTCAAAAACAGAAGCGTGGATACGGAAAATCGGGATGTGCAACTCGTGAAATAAAAGAAGCTTAACACCGGGTGTTACACGAAAAATAAACTAATAAAATTCAGTGTGTATCGGAAAGAATTCCTTTATCAACACACTTGCGACACGAAAGACTCAACTCTGTTTGCGTCGGAATTGAGAAACGCTTATTCCTCCAGATAAAATTTTTTCGACGGATGTACACGTTACGTTAACTCGTCGACGCGCGTTTCTGTAATAATTCACGGCACGATCCTTCCGCGTTTCGCTGGATACACACGCCGTCTATCTGCCAATTCCCGAGAAACATTTCGGCCTGTTTATCGGCGGTGTTACAACATTCGGATTCCTTCCAGGAGAACGTCTAGGAAAGTGTAGAACGGGTTATAAAGCAACGCGGAACGAAATATTTTAAGGCGCCTACACACGGGCTCACGAATTCTTTTTGAGACGTCCGCGGTGTCCCTCGTTTTTTCGTTTGACTTAGCTTGTTTTTTAAAGAGGCTCCTCTATTCGTGTCAGTAGATGTGTTCTTGCTCCGCGAATGAGTTTCCACGAGGGAAAAAACGTGTCGCTCTTCGTTCTATCTGTGTCACGACGCGTGCACGCTCTGAACAGCAACGAATCGATGCACTTTGCTGCATAAACAGAAGCCTGCTGACGGGGTTTTAAGAAGCGCAATGCCCGAACCGCAAAGAAAGCAACCGAAACCGAGCAATTTGAATCTTGTTAAATATTCTAAGCCGGTTGAGCAGCTTGCCAGGAAAACAGGTTAATTGTGGGATACGAATTTCACTGACCCCGCTCGAGCAAGTAAAGGAAAACGTTTCACCTGGTCTCCGGAGAATTTAGCCAGCAGCATCGTTACGGTTATGATAATGTGCTCGGTCAGAAAACCATAAAGGCGAACGCGATAAGAAACCGGTGGCGAGTTCCTGGTCGCGCCGGTTAATTACGCGGCGCCCAGCAAATAGATAAACGCTCGACGAGAGAATCGATAAGGATTAATTAAGGTTCGATGACTGACGTTTGTTTGTAATCGCGAAAACAGCCTTTCGACTGTCAAGCAACGTCAGTGGGAAAGAAGAATCGAGGAGCGAAAGCAGGAGAAAAGTTGGCTCCTGAAGAGAGAGGGGTTATAATAAGGCACCGAGTAAGAATTTAAAAAAAAAATGAAAAGAAGGATGGCGAAGTTAATGAAGAGAAGCTGGAGACAAGAACCTGTCTGAGAGAAAAGATGGGCAAGAAAGTAAAAGAGATCGAGAGGTCCGGAACGATACCATCGTCTGCTTGGTTCCTAATGAGACAATTTTCTTCGGAGAAACCCACCCCGTGGAAAGCGCAGACGCAAAATCGTTCGAGCACAGAAGATTCCAAGCAGACAGGCGGGGATCGACTTCCTTTAATCGTCTATGCGAACGCAACGAACACGGAGAACGGAATTATTCATCGACTTTTAGCCTGGGCAATCCGCGACTCTTGTCACGATCGCGTTTACCGAGATCGGGACTAACAGAATGCGATATCTGTGGAAAGAAACAGCTTGTCCTTTGCTCCTTCTAGCGGTTCGAATCAACTTGGCAAATCCGGCCCACAGATCGTACAAATATAGACGAATGAAAACAATTCTGCCTCGACTTTGTATTCTTCCCGCGTGTATCGTTTATGCGTATACTTTACAAACAAGATTTGTGCCTGGTTCTAAATATTACTGGACAGGTATGAGCAAACTGAAGACAAACGCTGTACTCCAAACTTTCCCGTGGTCGCGCTTTAATTACCAACTTTGGACAATCCGATACACGGTAACGGGATCACGGTTGATCGACCATCATCGAAAATCTGTCAAATGCACGCACGGCTTTGCGCTACCGGTAACTCTATACGCTACACAGAAGCCACCTTGTGCCCGCGACTGGCAATTCGCTTTGAAATTATTACAAAAACACGGAATACCGTCGTCGACGGTTCATTAGAGCCCGGTGAATGCATTTCGTCGGTGGATGCAGATAACCGGTATAATAAACGTAAAGGGATTAAACGTTCTTGAGCACGCTCGAAGGGACTGCGAGACAGAATTAACGGGGAACGATCAGGAATAAATTTTTCATAAGGCGCAATTCGAAGCTCGATAAATTATGGACGCCATTCTGATGGCTGCCAGGGAATCGACGTCTGATCGAGAGGCGGTCGCGTTCTCTGTTTTATTCTGAAGATCCTCGAGGAGAGCAGGACCTTTACCGACACTCAGAAGTGGATGAGGGAAGCGAGGAAGGAATTCCATTATCCCAGGGGCTGCATCCATCGAGTTCTCGTCCCGGTATCGGGCTAGTTCCTTCCACGCTTCCTTCCTTCTTCCTTCCTCCCACCCTGGCCCTACCTCTACCATCGTGTGGCAAGAACGCAGCCCACTGCTCGGAATACCTCATTTCCTTTGTCCGCGTCTTTCTCACGATCCACACGATTCCTAGTCCCCTCGGTGTGTACAGCCCTGGGCCGCCTCCGTAGCCTTGGACAGAAGGGAATTGGTCGGCGCAGCTGAAACTCCCGCAAATTGCGCGTCCAACTTTTACGAGATTCAAGTCTCGCCTCGATCCCCTTCTCTTCGAGGATATTCAATTGTGAACAAATCGAAGGCTGCTCGGGCGATATTAAAGCCACGGAGCGTAGAGATAGCTAGGCTTCGAATCGAGATGCTTCGAGAAAAGCTTCTTTTTCATCTTTTTTCTTTTTTCTTTTTTTTTTTGTTCGAAACGACTCCACTCCGTTGGAGTATAATTGGTTTTAAACGAATTCTTCCACGAGCACCCGAGTTGCATCTACGTTCAAGTGTACTCCGGCTCGAATCGCGTTATCCTTTGTTTCCGCTCGAAGCTGCAAAATATCGATGCTCCCGATCGGCGTCCTGTGTCTCTGCACAAAAGACATCTCCCAGCTGAAAGGCGAACCGAGGGACGAGTGTTACGAACGAAACACCAATTCGGGTCAACACCTCTCTTCCTTGCACGTGTTCACAAAAGACAGGTCATCCTGACACCTTCCACAGCAAGCTTTTAGAAGGGACCATCAAAGTGGATCCCGAACAGACGATAGATCAATATCGGATGAACGTCGATGCAGATGACGCATGGCGGAACTGCCACGAGAGGATGCATAATATTTTTCGCCAACCACTGCAGTCAACGACCGTCTACCACTCGACGACTCTTCGCGGAACACCGTTTAAATGACGCAGGGAAGGCAAACGAAGGCAACGTTTCAGATAGCCTCGTAACCCCTTCGCGCCGTATTAACACATTCGCAACCGGCAGATTTTTTACGTTTCTAGCACTGAGTACCGGTGTATAACCGACGTGCTTGCCATTATCAAATGGCACAAATTTTTATAAAAACCAAAAACTTGCTAATATGCTAAAAATAAAACTTATTGATACTTAAACAGAACACACGCAATATTGGCGTTCGTTCGATAGCTTTGAACACGGCACCAAAATGGTACCACGGGCAATATGCCCGATAGTTTTCGCATGGCACCATCATGGTGCCATCGAACCGCAAAGTGTTAACTCTTTCACAGTTTAATACAATAAAGATTTGTGCAGACCCTCAATTACTACATATTTTTTGTAATCCAACGTGAGAGACGAAAAAGGTTTTGATAACAAAACGACAGTCATTTTTTAAACTGCCTGTTATGTAATGTTCGTTATGTTATTATACTGACAAACGGTTAACGCGAGGACGAGAAGAAACCGTTGATCGAGCGAGCGAACGAAACGGCAAGGTCAAAATAAACTTCCGCGAACTTGCATCGGTGTTTTATCGAGCTTCCGCTTTTCTCACTTTTCCGCTTCCCGCCACCGCCGTGAACTTTCGTCGGCTCGTGCTTTCCGGCCGTTCAAGTGCACACTCCTCGAACTCTTTCCCCGGGATCGTGCTTTCTTACCCAACGTTACAGCCATCCGCAAGTTTCGGGGCAAGACAATATCTCGATGCCAGGAAGTTTCGGTTATAAAGCAAACGCGACTTTCGGAATAAGCACGAGAATTACGCGACAGAGATCAAGGACGTGGAAATCGAGAGGAACGAATGAACCGGTCTAGCAGTTGCACTTCCGTGGGAACTTTTAACGATTCCGCACACGTTCCAGCGGAATTGAGCGGTTTCGGTCAGCGGTACAAAACAGGGACATAAAAAATTATATTTAAGGTGTTCCATAACATCCTGGAAAAAAATTTTAACGCGTGCCCTTGACGTGACCTTGTTTTCGAGTTAGCCATTTCGAAAGTCAACCTTCCAAAAAATCTTGTCGTCCGTTCGAAACGTTCAAGTGTTATTCAAATTTGTTGGCAACCATACACCGATGCGTTACAAACCGGAATCGGTTCGGGACAGAAACAAAGTCGAAGCCAGCCGTAACGCGTATACGAAATATTCCCTTCGCTTTTGTGAAAACAATTTTCATGCCCACGTGTTATGGAACATCCTGTATAATCGTGAAGCAAAATGACATAACATACGTGAAACGTATTAATTCCAATACACTATCTAAACACACTAAATTGCCTCTTCTATTTAGACAACCCTTCTATTTTTCTAATCTTAAGGATCATGAACCCTTTTGCGAATAATATCAGCACATCAAATGACTTTTTTGTAGTTAACATTAATGTATTCAGATTGCAAGTATACAAATGCATATCCTCTTAATTTTAATTTTATATGTTATATCTGTCTTTCCTTTTTAATTACTTCTATTTCTTATCAAGCACTCGCTGTTACTTTATTCGCTCTTCCCTATTCTTATGTTTACTTTGTAATGGGCATCTGCCCGTAAATAAAATAAAATAAAATAAAATGAATTAAAATAAAATAAAAAGAATAAAATAAAATAAAAATAAAGAAACGCAGTTCAACGCGCTGATCTGTTTTCGTTACATTTACCTCGGATCGTGTCAGCAGGGATACATGTCCGAGGCATCCGAAGGCCTCGCCGCAAATAGAATCGAGTTTTTTCCGGATTAGACGGAGAGTTCCATCTCGATTCTTCGTAGACGGGCGCACGCAACGCATCACCGCGGAATCGGAATTTCCTTTCACCGTGAACGAAAACCAGTTGTGCAAGAGGCATTTTTTACCGCACCCCGCCGCTCGACGTGTCTCCTTCGCCTAACCATTACATAACCGTCCCGTTATCAGGGGACCGTTGATTTCGAAACAGATAAAAATTGATAAGGTAAACGGGTCGAAGGTGCACGAGCTCGTTACGCCAGCCGTGCTTTTACCAAAGCAAAAAAAAAGAAAGAAAAGAAGCCGCTGCTTTTAATCTTGCATGCGAGCAAGGCGAACAGGTTGATCGTGTTCCAGCTCGATCGAATAAAACTGCATTATTAGATCTTTTCCACGGATCACGGAACACGGTATACGCAAATCCGTAGCCGCCGTCTACTATCTAATTAATTTTTGTAGACACCCGCGAATAGAGGAGCATTTTGGGGCCACCGGTCGAGTCGAGATCGACTCGGGTTTCTGGTTTGGAGCGAGAAAAAGAAAAAAGTGAACCTGTTTCATGGAGACAGGAAAACTGGATCCCCGTGACACTCGGAGTAGCGTTTCCTGTCTCTGAAACCGAGAAACACGTTCTCCTGACCTGTCACGGCTGCCTTCCTGAGAAAGCGGCGTGAACCAGCGGAATCGTGCTCTCGCGTGCGCGACTACACTTCATTAAAACAATTTACTCGGTAATTATTTAACTCGAATTCGTTGCAGAGAAAAAAACACGAGTACGCTTTTAACTCATTCATTGCCAACTACGAGATATCTCATAGGTTGTGCTACAAATTTAGATCCATTACAATTACTAGAAAGGATGAACGAATATTTTATACAATCTTGCATACGCGATACGCCGCGCTTTAACGTATCCACGTACCAAGTGTCCCCGAAATAAGTAGCGAATTACACCGATCTCGAAGGAGAACGAGGAATCTTATTAAACGTGGGGTCAAAAACACACCCCTCCTCGACTAAGTTACGACCGATTTCTGTTTGCGATAGAACTTCGCGAGACCGTGTAGGTACTAAGTTCACGATAGTTCGGAAGTCTTCAGGAAGCTCAACAATTTCGGAAGTATGCAGCAGCCCTAGGGCGTCTCTAACTCGGAAGAGAATTGCTTCCAGACTAATATCCACGATACCTCGTACCTCCTCGGAGTAATTAGACGTTGCTCTAAAAATTTCGAGGTCCTATCGTGGAACTCCAAAGACGATGAAAGGGAAAGGGGTAGCTTCGACCATACTCTACTAGCGGATACCACAGACTGTTCATAAACGACCTGTGGCGACCTTTCTGCCCTCGTCACTTAGAGGGATCCACCGACGACCTTTCTCGGAAGTGTTAGAGGCCATCACGGTTTCTACATGTACGAGTTCGACCTATCCCTTCCTATCTCTGCATCTAAGTCATGGGCCTGCTAGGTAAACTTTACCGATGAGTCCACTAGCAGGTCCCAGACGAAACATCGCTTCCCCTTTCCTTTTCACCCCATTCTCTAGGCAACAGTCACAGACCTATCCAGCTTGAACAAGGATTTATGGTTTCCCACGCGATTCCTCCCGTGACGAGCGTAAAGGACTACCGCGCTACTTTTGAAACACCCTGTACACCTCCTCAGTTTGAGCGTACCGGCTCGACGTTATCACCTACACGAAGTTGAAGTAGGTTCGCGAACACGCGACATGCACAACCGTCGCATAGGTGCACCGATGCAAGCCGCCTCTTGCTCGGAGGTGCACGCGTGTAAATATACGCGCACACAGACCCGTAGGTTGCAAGCACGGATACGTGCACGGGTGAACTCGTGCGCGTTCGAAGGGTGGACGAGCACGAAGCTATTACTCGCTTTACGAGGGGCAGCACGCCTGTGACGTTTACGGGCGAACGAAACCTACCGAATACACCGCCGCGATTAATTCCCGCGCGCCTTGTTCCAATCCGAAAGTTTTACGGAAAATACGATACCCAGGGGAGCGATCGACGAACGCCTTGCCCTCCAAGCCACGGGATCAGTGCGCGTTTCGAAGCAGAGCTTTCGTCCGCGAACGACGCGACAGCGGCTAGAAGACGGATAATTGGAAGTACCGTTGTGTTTCGAAGCGAAATTACCCACGCAGAGTGGGAATTATGGTAACATTTATTGTGGAACAACGAGAATATAGTCCATGCCAGGACAGAGACTCTCCCCTCGTGTAGATACTTTTTGCAGCCACTGTAGGTATATCCGGGACGTTATACCCCTCGTTTATAAATTATTCGAAGAACAACCCAGGACTGTATAAATATTATCCGGCAGAGGTTACCACGCCAGTATCCAGTGTTTTATCGTCCAAGAAGAATAATGTGACCGCTGTTATTCAGCGATTACGACTGGTCTCGGTTTGGCAGCGGTGCCAATTTTTAACGCCGTTTTCCAATGCGTACCCGCGCGACACATCCCTTTTCTTCCACACGCATATTTTATCGAAAATAAAATGGAGAACGGCCAAGTATGTGCCCACGAGCAGCACGGAGACGGGCTTGCAAACTCGCACCCTGTCGTATCTTTCGCTACTTTTACGACGGCAGCGATCGCGAAGCAACGATTTGGATTCAGAGTAAGCAGCGAACAAAGGACGCGCTGGTAAATTTCAATCTTATGACGCGGACTGCATTTTTCTACGCTGTATACCAACTTTGTTACATCTCACGGTTTCTCGCGAGGTTACATCGATTCGCCACCGCCTTCTCGTAAACGTTTTCCTACGTTCGCGTCAGCAGAATATCAACGCGACGGGGTCGCACAATCGTGCAAGGAATCGCGAAAACCGTCGCACCCTTTAGAAATCTGATGAGATTTATTAATTTGAAAGCCTACCGGTTAAACTTAACAAGTATACGATACATATTTTACTAATAACTTTAATATACAGAGCGATATATGTGTGCTTTGATTAACTGCCGAGACGAGAATGAGGTTTGAGCAAAAGTGATTAATAGGTCTAATAGGTGTCGCGATTAGTATTTGTTCTGACAAAATCGAACGGCGCCAGATTTTAATTTACCAGGAAGCAAAGATTGCACCTGGAAACAGGGCACAATGGAGCCATTGTCCGCGGACAAGCGTCAGCTTTAATCACGGATGGCACTCGCGTTTGTCAATTACCATATGGTTCGATTCAACGTTACGCCCATGGCTGTTTCGCCCACGGATTCGGACGAAACGTCGGTGCATCTAATACGTCCACGTGTACACTTCGTATATGCGACGAGGAAAGAGATAAGTAGCCGCGCGCAGGCATCGAGGCCACGATCAAACAATGTCTATTGTGCAACGCAAGCGATACCAACGACTAATCTCTCCGCGGCTCGTTGATATCTCTATTATAGAAATGAATTTCACAAGTGGTCGCGTGATGAACAACCCTTTCGCATCTTTCCGGGAACCGTGTCAACGTTCCCTGGCAATTTAATCGCCTGGCCTCCTCCACGGTATCCTTGACACCCACGAATCGGCGTTAATTAAAGAAAAAAAAAAGAAACCCACATACCCACGTTCTTACGAATGCGCGATCCTGTCGCGATAACGCGTCTGCAAGTAATAATAACAAAGATCGATCGCGATAAGTTTCTCCGATCAATGCCCGATATCGAAGCGAACGTGTCTAATGTAACCTGCTATCCGCCCACTTTTGGTCGCTTATAGAGGACGAAAAAAAAAAAGGAAACAACGCGATCGTCGAAACTTCGTCGTTTCCAACCGCCTACGTAATAACGGTACCGTAGCCGCGTGCACACAGTGTAGAGCAGAGATATATGTACATGGACGGCCATACGTTCGCACACCTTTTCAAATGTCCGTGTCGATAAAGTTTACGCGGAACAACGCGACGATAACCCCGTGTGCGCGTATATATACAGTAGCGGACAAAAGTTCAAGACGAAAGGACAATGTAGAACATAGTTTCGATGGTTTGCAAATATTGTCTATATATTCATTTTTATTGTTATTACGGTAGAACACTATTTATCGATTAGCATAGAACACGAATCTCTCGTTTATCGTACTATTCCTTACAAACTAATTAATTTATTCCCGTTGACTGTTTGGTCTTAAACTTTTATCCGCTACTGTACGCGTGCATGCGCGTACATACGTATGTTTATGCGAGCCTCCGCTGCTCGAGGTGCGAGTTAGGCTTTCCGGAATACGATAAGAATAACGACGTCGATAACAGGCCTGCAATATACATCCACACGCGTGAACGCGTACGCTATCGTTCCGCGAGCGGCCAAGTTCTCCTCGTTTTCATAATTTCAAGCCACGACTGTGCGTCGTGGTTACCGCTAATGAGATTCCCCTGTAAAACCCCGCGACCCGTTTTATCGCTGGTATTCGCCGATCCCCGCCCGACAAGTTAACTTTCAGGTCCGGTAACAACTGTGTCGACGATTATAAAGATATCAGAAGCCTCGGCGCGACTTCTTACGTTTCGACAGTCAACAACCTTCGCTTTCGCCGCGGCTTATTTGCGAGAAGCACCAGGAAGTTTGTCTGGCTGCTCTTTTTTCAGCGAGATAACAGTCGAGGTGGAGGAGGGGGCAAAGGGAAATATTTGAGGGCAGCCTCGCGGAGGTTGGAAAGTCGGAAAGGGTAGTAAAGCATGGATCGAACGGGAAAGCCGAGAACGCGGTGAATCGCTTCCGAAAGAAATAAATCGATTATTTGCAAAGCACCAGAAAGTTTGTTTGGCTACTCCGTTTTCAACGAGATAACAGTCAAGGTGGGGCAGGGGGCGAAGGAAAAAATTTGAGAGCAACCTGATGGAGTTGTTCCTGAGGTCGCGAACGGCAGAAAAGCATGGATCGAACGAGAAAGCCGAGGATGCGGTGAATCGCTTCCGAAAGAAATAGCTCGGTTATTTGCGAAGCACCAGAAAGTTTGTTCGGCTACAATGTTTACAGCGAGATAACAGTCGAGGAGGGAGGGAAAACAAAAAAATCTGAGGGCAATTTCGCGGAGGTGTTCCCGAAGTCGGAAAGGGCAGAGAAGCAAGGATCGAACGAGGAAACCGAGGACGCGGTGAATCGCTTCCGAAAGAAATAGATCGATTATCGTGGAAGCGTAGAGAACACGAGGACTCGATATGGGAGGAAGAAGCCGTACGATCGTCGACGAACGAGCGGGTGCCATAGAAGGGAGGACACACAACGGTGGAATCCCACCCTTGTCCACTCGTGTATACTCCATTTCGATCGATAAGACCGGGTAGCAGGTGTTTTTGTTCGTAAGACCTATCGCTTTCGCCTCTTTTTTCCTTTTTTCGTACAGTCACTTTCGCGGTTCGAGCTACGTAACCTCCGCGCGCAGTCGATCGCAGGTACGACATCGATTGTGATCGATTATTAACGAACCTACCGTGAATTTTCTGCGTTCAATTGGGTTAGAAAACGATACGCGTAAATATTAGGCGGACCGGAAAGTAACGTCGTTTCCGTCATTCTATCTCGAGATATTTTGCTCAAAAACCAATTGATTTTTATCAATCCGGCATTGAAAATTTTCACGCTAGATGGCAAAGGGTTGTTAATAATGAGAGTGATTACATCACTGATTAAAAATAAAAACCCGTTAAAGATTTATGTGCTTGAATTTAATGTAAGAAAACGACATTACTTTCCAGTCCCTCTAATATATATGTACAGTGGCTCCAAAAAGTATTCGTACACTGTACTATAAGGAAATTCATCTATTTCTGAAATTCTGATTTCAATGAAACTTTATGCGTGTACAGAGCATAGTGTGTCCTGCATGGAACAATTTTTTTGGCGGCAAAATATCTTTTAAGAGGGTTGATAACGAACCTCAAAGTTTCAGCAATTTTTCACGCTTCGAATACAAGCATTTCTGTGTTCTTTTTTTACGGCAGGGCGATAGGGTATTAAAAATTAAACATTTTCTATTTGAAAAGTTTTGTTTCATCAAGTACCATTATAAAGTTATCTTTAAAAAAATGAGAGAAAACTCAGAAATTTCAACGCTAGTTTCACCCCTTTAAAATGGCATTTAGATGAAAACAAGTGATTAATTGATACGCATATTATTACGATCTACATACTCACAAAGTTTTATCAAATACTTCTATCAGACTCAGAATTTCAGGGTTAAACGAATTTATTTGTGACATAGTGTACGAATACTTTTTGGAGCCACTGTACATATGTACATGGAAGATACGTTCTCGTTTTGGCGAGTCTAGGCGCGTAATATTGGTCTCGGTGGTTAATCGCGACGGTGCAGCGGTGAAAACGAAGCTTGCGAACCGAACGGTAGAAAATCATAACAAATAATACGCGTCGTAGCGTACGAAGATTAATGGTAAACGCTGCGATGCATTCTTTCATTAATTTCTCGTTTAAAGAGCACGCGTGGAACGGATGAATGATCTACGCGTACACCTAAGCGTACACACGCAACGTGGTAGTCACGTGTTTCAATGCCAGATGCAAAACGTACAAACGGCTCTTCCGCCCCCTTCCACCTTCTCTCAAAACAATACTACCATGATTACATATCTCGTTAACGTGTTCACCTGCTTTAACGCATTGCGTACGGGTCACGAGATATCTCGTTTTAATACTTACACACGCATACATCCACGACTCGAAATAATTTGATCTGTTTGTTGAAATTGCCACGTTTATCGTTACACGATAAACCGATATAAAAAAATATATGCTAACGTTTAAGAATTTACAAACGTAAATTGAATAAGGTGCTTGTATGCACTGTATTGTTTTTTTTTTTTTTTGGCAAACAGAGCGCCATATGCAGTGTGTTAACACGTTCGTCGCCACGTCGCTGCATATTTGGGTGACGCTCTTTTTCTTAAAATTGAATAGAATTTTAAATTTATATTTTTAATTGAAATTTTAAGAGGAATTCAATGGAATAAGTATCGAAATATAATATATATAAATATAAAATACAAATAAAAAGTTAAAATTTTTCCTGTTTTTATATCTTTACACCCCAGTTTTCTATGCAATCGGAATTGGGCCTAGCGAGAAACTCAGCCGAATCATGCTGGGTGACGAACGTGTTAAGAGTCATCTGTGATACCATACGCATTCCGAGTCAAATTATACTTCGTTCTTATTCGTTGCGATAAACCTGCAATTTCATTTACATTGGGCAATTCAGTTGGATCCACGACATCCAAAAGAGAAGCCACGCAAATCCGAAACGAGTTTCACGAGACCGCGTCTCCGGGTTCCGGACGAGTTTCACGATTTACTCGAGCTGAACGACGTTCAGGCGAGAGGCACCGGTGACCCTCGAGATCCGAGAACGTATTAATTAACCAGTTTGGATACCAACCTTTTTGCTCCTCGGCTCCGATCCTCCCTCAAATTTTCTAACCGAACCAGAGCCCGAGTCTCGCGCCGGAAACGCTCCTGACACCGGAACGTGACACGCGTGGCCGTTAAATAAATGCGAGCAGCCAGAAAAATCGGCGAGCGCGCGTACAATTACGGTACACATATTTTCTCCGTTTCGTATCATACGATATGACCGACGTATCATCGATGAAACCCGATCGCGGTGTATTAATTACCGGGCAGCAGTCTTTTTGTTCGTCGAACAGTCAGCGGGAATAAATAGACGCGCGCGATAAAATGCATGCACGATTGCAACCGAGCTCGCCAGTAACGCGTCATCGGCAACGATAAGAAGCCGGCAAAAAGATAATCTTAAGCCTTCAACTATTCAACAGAGTATCGAGTAGATAGCACCCTATTTACCATACGTGTAACGTGCTCTTTTTAATTTTTTTCTTTTTATTTTTCTTTTTTTTTCTACTCAACGCTAAACACGTAGTCTACCGACACTTAGCGTTTTTTTCCTCCACTCCCTCTTTTTGTCCGGCTTTTTTCCCCCCTTTTTTCTCAACGATCTTGCTGCTCGGTAGCAGCTCAGAAATACAAGCCATTCCTGTGTATCATCTTACACCTGAATCAGGAACATTGAAACACTTTTTGTTCTCCTTCTTTCTCTCTACCGTGGTAACACGATATCCTGCGTCTCTTTATGGGATATGGTTACGCAATATCGTTACGGAGAAACGTTGCAGAAGCAGAGGCAATCGACGATAGTCACGATACACACGTAGGCACGAAATCTTGTCTCCCCCTCTCTCTCTCTATCTGCCTATCTATCTATCTCTTTCCTTCTCGCGTCAACCATGATGTAATTGTTTACTAAATCGTACCGAACGTGTAATCTTCCGTGAGATGGACACGTGTTCTCTGTTTCTTTCGCGTGAAACATGAGAACTGTAAATACTACATCTGTATGGTGCAAACCAAATGCACCTTGTAACCGCTGGTAATTAAGAAACGTAAACGCTACGCGTGGTATTCGTTTGTGAAACCTTTTTTTACGGCACACTCTCGAAGGAAACGTGATCCTGACCGAAAGAAAGGACTACCACGACCGCACAAGTTGTACAAGCACACGCATCGTTTCGTGCAAACACGCGAGAATCACGAAGAGCATGGACAACGGGATCGATGTTTCTCACCGATCACGGAAGCGTGTATACCACCTCGGTGTGTAAACGCGGCAATAAATTATCGCGCCAGATAAAACTGCGCGATTCGGGTGGCGTGTTCGATGGCAAGCAAAAAGAATGCACGGTCGTTCGATCGCGTGTGCAAGATTTACCAAACAAAACGTATCCCGAATACGATGCAGGAGGCTAACCGAGTCGCACCGATTTCGAGCCGTCCTGCGATTGTTCGACGACGAAACGAAGCGACTACGAAACGGAACACGGTGTGTCTCGAGAGAAACGAGAGAAAGAGAACGCGGTGCTGGTCGGCGGGACAGAGAAAGGAGGGATGAGAATGAAGAGATCCAAGGGGTGGGAGGGAGGAGAGTTGATAACATGCCAGCTGTGCGCAGGAACGGAGGTTAGGTTAGAATTGGCGTTTGGGGGTCGCGAGGTCAGCCCACGGGATCGAACGACCGAACGGGATAGCAAGAGATACATATAAGCGGCATGCAGCAACGAAACTCACCTCGTTGAAGGCCATCTTCTTCGTTATGCTTCCGGACTCGCGGCTGCTTCCGGCACCTCCTTGCCCCACTGCTCCTGTAGAAGAGGATCGTCTCCCAGAGCCGCCGGACTAGTTGTTCCAGCAGCAGCTGATCTCGCCTGTCCAGAAATCCAGGGGAGGACGAGAGCACATTGAAGCCGCGAAAAACGCCACTCGCGGCACACTAACCACGAACACGAAGCCGACCACGACGACGATAGCGACGACGGCGACGACGGTGACGACGACGACGACACTCGCGACCGACCTGTCTTGCAGCCCTCCGCGACACACATACGTCACGGAACAAACACGACCGTACACCTTTCCGGGGGACCACCTACCGAAACACTTTCGATCGAGTTGCTCGCGATCCGTCACGCGATTAACATCCCCCTGCCGAGCGAGTTGCCGTAGCGAGGATAATCTGGCATTCCTCAGGTGGGCACCGACAGCACCTTCTCGCCGACGTTCGAAATATACCGCAGCGGCTTAATCGGTTACCGTGCCTTACAATTATCGCGTCGCGTTACCAATCGACTGTCACTCTACGCTACGTGTACACCAATCGCCACAACCTGTCCAATATCCCGTAACCGTTTCTCGCACTGTTTTTTTCACGTATTTATATCCGTCGTAGAACTATCCGCAAACAGAGGAGCGCCATCTTGATTTCTGCTGTCGCGGAACGAGTCGAATGAGATGCGCGCGACGCCGGCACAGCTGTGAATGGGTGCCACTGCCACGGAAGACCGCGGTTTTTCGGAACACATACGACGCGACCACTTTACAGACTCGTTTCTTATCTCATCGGACCACATTTTGATCTTATTTTTATATCACGATGCTACCCATTCTTCGATGTTCATTTTTCAGTGAATCCAATTAATTCACACGACGCTGTCCCTTTCATTTTTCATTATTTATATCTACAAAAGATAAAAATACAAAATCATATAAATTTTTATTCGACGTTACGTGAAATTGTAGCTAGAAATCAAGAATTATATGATCCTGTAACTACGTTCTGATTGGCAGAATACGAATAGAACGAATCTCATCGTATAGTTTGAATGTAAAAGTTTAATACATATTGTACTGCGTTAAACGATGTAATATATAAAATAAATTATGACAAAACCTAAAAGAGTACTCGAGGAAGTAAAATAACTAATTTTTGAAAGTTATACCTTCATTTTTCTTGCAACTTTGTTGAAAAAAAGATTGCAACGGACAGAGGTATTTCAAGCTTGTGCGCCATCTTAGATACTAACTTAAAGATGGCCGCCAAAGTTGCGGCACAAGTCGGTGGTGCAGTGTATGTATATTGGTGTGCACGTTAGCAGTGCTAAGTTTATTGTCATATTAAAGTGTCCGCGTAGTGTTCGTTTATTTTTATGTATGGTTATATACTCACGTATTTAACGTATTCTTAATTTAATTAGTGGCCCTTTTAAAAAAACAATAGTGCTAGTTAAAGGATGGGTCGTTCTAGATCCAGGACAAAATCTCCTAGTAGACGGCGTCATAAGAGTAAGCATTCGAGAAAACGCTCAAAATCACGTGAGAAGCACTCGAATAATAAGTACTCTGACAAGCCAAAAGAACGTAGTTCAAAGTCAAGGTAATATATCTATTTTATTGTCGAGTACATGCATATTGGAATCGTTTCATTCTATTGAACTTTCCGCCATTTTGCCATGCATTTAATTAAAGAAATCTCTTACACTTTGATATATGTTACGTCTAATTGGAGACTTACGTTTTTTATTGATGTATATACCTCTAGTGCAGCCTTAGCAGTTCTCTATTAATAAATATCATAATCCATTCAGCGATTTATATTAGATTTACCGCGTTAGTTGTTACCTCAATATTTCGCAGTTAGACATATCTCGATGCACTTATTTATTTGTGCAGGAAACGATCCCATTCTGCATCCTCTAGTACAGGCTCAGATGCTTCGGATGATGTGCACATTGTCAGTCATAAGAAACGTTCATATAGAGACAGAGATCGCAAAATGGATGAGGTAGAGAGACTGGCAGAAATGGAGCGCCAAAGGTAATTAATTAATATACATTTCATTACTTCTTGCCTCATTTACTTCCTTTCGTTGATTAAGTCTTGCCTAAACTAATAACATTTGTATATAATACTTTCTGGTTTGGTTATAATATTTCTGTTCTTCGCTTGATATTATTTTAAAGTTGAATTACTTAGAATTTATGTATTATAATTATGATTATGCTGTTTTTTGTCTCTTTTTTGTTAAATAAAGAGAATATTTAAACAGTTCTATACTTTAATTTTTTAACTAATACGAAGCAGCTTTTTTTGCATTTTAATTCTATTAGTATACGTTTTTTTATTTATAATTATGTTGTCAGGAAAAAGAAAGAATTATCGAACAAAATCTTCACCGCAAGTGCAGTTGGGTAAGATTGTATAACTATCTCATGGTGGTGGTTTAATTCTTATATTTTAATACGTATAATTATCATATATTACAATAAATAGCAGTTTGAAATTTCATAAGAACTATACGTATACCAACATTGGTTTCAAATATATTTCTTTTCTTATCGTATAAAATATATTATATTTTCCTAAGCCATTGATACATGAATATATTTTTTATTATGTTTATAAGTTACCAAAAAAATTGTATAATAAAGCATCTCAAGTGATTTAAAAATTTGGAGAGTGTGTGCTACTCCTGTAGCATTAGAACAACAAAATACTTCTGTGCTTACAGAAGGCAACGTGAAGTGGAACAAAAAATGGTTGAAGAAGAAGCTGCCAAGCGAATAGAAGAACTGGTGCAGAAGAGGGTGGAAGAAGAACTAGAAAAACGTAAGGAGGAGATAGAAGCTGAAGTACAGAGGAGGGTGGAAGAAGCTAAAAGGGCGATGGAGCGTCAAATGATGGAGGAAATGGAATGGAGACAAGCAAAACTTCGTGAGGAGGAGAAACGAAGAGAGGTAAGACCAATCCAGAGAAACATTGGCCAGTGTTAGCCCAAGCGCTGTTTCGATCAACAGGAAATAAGTCTGGTGCTGTATCCTCGCATTATTTTTATATTTGAACGGACAATCTATTTTGATAAAACGAAGCTATAATATGAATTGCATATATATATATAAAGAGAAAAGTGTATTTTATAGTTTAATAGTTTGACTGGTAAGAGGCACTTTAGTTTCAGTGTTTTTTAAAACTATGAAGCTTAGGGTATTATACGTTTGCGTAGACGAACGTAAAGTGTTTAAAAATTCTAATTGGACATTCCAAAGTTATATAAATGTTATTAGCTGAATATATTTATGGTAAAAACTAACACGTGTGATTATAGCGCTGTATTAAGCCTCTATTTCGCGATCACAGCGTTTGGGCTTGAAGCATTGTGGTTGATAAGTATGAGAAAAAGTATTATTGAAAAGCCACATTGCTTCGATTTCCCAGCATCCACTGAGGTCGCGTTGTTGGGAATGTATACTTTCTCTTGTGGAAAGAATTTTACTATTATAGGCGCATGTATCGGTTATTTATGAACAGAATATTGTATTTGTATCATGTATATATTTATATATTTGTACAACATTAATACCTTTCATCACACAATATTTCGATTGTCAGTCGTATCTACTATTGAAAAAATTGCGTTCGAGTGCATTCGCTGCATTTTTGCTCGCAATTTTGACAATCGTTATACCTGACAATCCAGCAGACCTAATTACTTATCAATCTAGTTTATATCCGCGTGTGTGAATGTCCACATAATCGTATCGTTCAGTCTTTTAAAGAGTAGAGAAAGAAGCATCCAATTACTTAAAGTTAGTGATCCCAAACTTTGTAACTTGCTAAGCAGTTAAAAAAAAAAACAATCGTAAGTTTGAAATAAAGTTATTTTTCTATGAAACAATAGGAAAGTGATATTTTTCCCTGAACAGTTTTTGCTGTGTCAGTGAAACATTAGATTTACAGAATTGTTACATTTTTTTAACTTTATTTAGACGGTATAACAATAATGACATTCCTGCATTTATAATAATAAAAATTGCGAACTAGATTTTATATTTTTTAATAGACATCTTTTTTCATACACGAACATTTTATTTTTTCTTTTAATAATCATACAATTTACCAAGTAATATTTTAAGATAAATAATACTGTATGATTACTTCAGAATCTGGGGATTTAATATAACGTGTCTAGTTTAACTTGGATAAAATGCTTTTGAAGGTTTGCAAACTATAAAAATCAAAAATAAAAGAAAATAGAATCGCTATTACCTATAATAGTAACGAAGAGAAATGTTTATTCTGTCCGTAATTTTGCATTCTAAGCTCTAATAACAGCTTTAACTAATTTAGAATAACCAATATGCCATGAGTTACAAGAAGGGGTCCTGTTATTTGATCAAATTGGCAATGATCTAAGTGCTTAGAGGATAATATTTATGCTCAAACTATCTTTTTTTTTTTATTTATTTTTTTTAATATTTCGTTTTCCTTCGGATACAAGTAGGAGTTCTCTTCTACCATATTTTTGATATATGTGCACAATTATTTACTCTCGTCCTCGGAAAATCAGCACGTTCCGGTCAAATGGACAGCGACCCTGATTACAAGTCGACCATACGTTTATCCTTATTGCTTTGCACATTGAGTTTGCACTAAATATGTGAACAAGTTTGGGAGAAAATTAATTAGAAAGGGAGAAGTAGACCTTAAAGGGCAGAATTAGAATCCCATAGCAACAAAGCACGACCTAGCAATATATAGGTCACCTTCCTTACTGACTACCAACAGAAGATGCTGGTTTTTTACTCACTGCTGAGTGATTGTCGATGAAGAAGGCATCCCCTACGTGCTGGCGTGAGCTTCATTCAGGTATTATCCAATTTATATATTCATAATTCATTTTATACCAAATATTATTATTATCATTCTTTGTTTAAACACTATGTGTCGGAAAGAAAATATTAGGGATTATTTTAGATTTGCTAAATAATTAGTACCTGGGACACAACGCATTTCGTCGGTCAGGTCGGGGCGGATGGCACCACTTGTTCGTAAATATTTTTTTAATACGTTTTCCATCTTTTTTTTTTTCAACCGCACATCAGCCATTATTGAAGATACATGAATAATCATTATTGTCTGTGAACAAAATTTTAATTTCTTTATTTCATTTCTTTTTTTCTTTTTTTTTTTCCATCTTTCGTTCGTTTTGGTAAAGTATTTTTATTACACCGTCTGCATTTAGAGTTTATCCTGCACTTAACAGAGTTACTTGACGTGTCGCGTTTAAGAGAAGGAGAGGTACAATTTTCTGTACGTTCTTTTGCATGCACATTGGATTGATTCAGAATCATAATTCACGTTTTTTCACTTTCAAGTGGCATCCTAAGTCGTCGTATTTCCATCTGGGGAATCTGACAATAAACAGCATTCGCTGGGAACTAAGAGGAGCTCGTTTAATCCAAACGAAGGAACTGGGTTTACATGCGTCCTCTGTTAATTTTGTCTCAACAAGCCATCCTAATTCTTTAAAACCCGACCTCGAGATTTTCACGTACTCCCGATTATCTTTCCCATATTAAAAATGGTTCTTAGGATGTATAACACTAGGCTGTTGACATAGCGGCACTATGATTTTGGATATTGAACGGTGTAACAACAGCTGGTGAGCGACACCATCATTGCTTCATGTAAATAGATCCCATTGTCGTTGTAGGAGGAAGAGCGGAAGAAGCGTGAGGAACTAGAGAGGATCATGGAGGAGAACAACAGAAAGATAGAAGAAGCTCAGAAGAAACTGGTAGGTGTCCCTTTTTGGGGGATCGCCACGTTGTTGGGGCAATTTTGATGTTTTAAACGGGAAATTCTGTCGATAGGCTGAGGAGAGGTTGGCCATGGTCGAACAGCAACGTTTGATGGAAGAAGAAAGGCAGAGAATGAGGAAAGAACATGAAAAACGTGTTAAAGAGGAACAAAAGAAAATCCTCGGGAAGAACAACTCGAGGCCTAAATTGTCCTTTACGCTAAAGCCAGTTACGTGAGTTTGTCTCATTTCGTGCAGTTTTACATGTGATATTTATACATCTTGTCGGTTTCGGAATAATTCGTATTCCGCAAGAACATCCGTCATAAGCTGCGCGTACGTAGGTACATAAACAATGCAGCAACAACATCCAAAGCTCACCCGAATGTATTTGCGACAACCATCGAAATCCGGCAACGTTGAATTGCTTTATTTGATTATGATGACCGTACGTACGTCAGAATTAAATAATTAATTCTATACTTGCCAGATTTCGAAGCCCGATACAGATGGGATTTTACCTGTTCGAGGCTATACCGATGCCAGTACACAGACAAAGCACTTCTTTTGCGCAGGAATAGAATAAAATCGGTGCGTCGTGATTATTCGTGCATGCGTTGCAAATTTTTTTTTACACGATAGTAGGTAGTACCGATAATATTTCATAAAGGTCTGCTTGGTCTGTTTGGCAGAAGTGTGGTCTAGCCTAGTTAGGTGTGTACTACAAATTGCAAATGCAGTTCGTATAAAAGTCGTTTCTCTGTAATTATAACATGCAGAAAATAATTTTATTTCAGTTAGATATATTAAACGAAACAAGAATCATACTTAAAGTATTCGCGTTTTCAAGCTCGACGGCAGTTGGTAACTTTCAGTCGGTCACATTTATACGACCAAATAGAGTTTTTTTGTAATTAAACAACGGAAAGTGCATAAATGAATTTTCTACGAGAATAGACGTGCTGTACATCTGTAATATATATAATATGCAAATCAGTTTCGAAGAAATAGCGAGAGGAGAGCTAGTTTTTTTTAGTACGTTAAACCGAGAGAACGTTGTGGACGTCGTGCACGCGTCTAGAAATTAATACAGGAATCGTTGTGTCGACAATGAGAGCAGCAAGATAAGGATGTCGTTTTTCAATCAAAATTAAAAATAAGGAGTAATGCCGATAAAAAGACAAATGACATGTTGAGTGGATCATTTTGTACGTGATAGAGCGTATGAATGCAACCATGAACAAGTATGTCCTGTACGCACTCATGTATAGATGTGTATTAATATAACGAAAGAGCATCTGTTCATGTAGGATTGTATACCCACAACATTGTTACTTGTAAAATAAACACGTTTTTATTAAAAAGTGTCTTTCGTTTTTATTTCTCCTTTTGCTGTCATATTTTACATAGAGATTAGGTTTGTACGATCTAGTTAGCGTTAACGTTTCTCGTCGTTTCTGTTACTTTCTAATTGAATTTGGCGGTGAAAGCAGAGCTTTGCCTCGGATTCCTAAACTTACTCCTTTTCCTAAAACATTCCCGTAGAATGGATTGCGTTGCTTGAAAATGCACTCGAATTTTCCACGAGTAGCCTTTTTATTCTTGCGACGGTCTAGAATCACTTTAAAAGCAAACTTATGGTCATTCGTTAATTCGATCGCGCACAGTTTAAATGTCTCAACGTTTAAGCGACTATACTACCTTTCATGGTATCCTCTATTATTTCTGGATAAAGTTTCTCCGTGACAGAGCTGCTGGGAGGGTGCAGTCTTGGATTTGTATTGATTTCAATTAACCACACGGACAGATCGTCCATTATTAAGAAATCGGCCCCGTACAATTGAAAGCTGTTCTTTCGATTCACCATGTTTTCTTGGGACGCCAAAAGTGCTCCGATTAGATTTTGCTTTATACCCGGCTTAATGAGTTTCTCCCACGCCAATTCCCGATCGGTAGCTCTGAGAAAACAAACAACGGTGCAATTGCTCGAAATTTTCCCTCGACAGTCAAATTGAACGCAATACTTTAGGTATTCTTTGAACTTCTGAAGATTCCAGTGCAGCTCGCTAGGTATTTGCACGTTTTGTCGCAACGTTTTCCTGTACTTCAGTTGCACGGTCGTGTTGCACAAGTGAATCGATTCGTGGAAGTTGTCGAGCGTGAAATTTTTCGATGCGAAACGAAGCAGGATGTCCCTTTAATAGAAACAACCGAATAAAGAACCGCCAAACGATGCAGGACGTACAGAAGGATAGGAGAAATCGATACTTGTACATCCAAACTGTAAGGGGTTGCGTGCTGGTGATTAAAAACCACTGCCTAACATCGACTTTCGTTTTGTGAACGAGGAGAGGCCGTTCTAAAAATAGCCAAATCGATCAATTCTCTTTTTCGCACCTTACAATTGCAACTGTGACCGAACAAAAGATTTACCTATGTATTTTTGCACCACGTACTGCATACATTCTCTGCTGGCCTGATTGATCTTGTTTATAATTTCGGGTAACGTGTCTTTAAGGATTATGCCCCTTCCCAAGCTTTTGTCACCCGGTTTGAGAATCCACACATTCCGCATTCCGTCTATTCGACTCTGAGGCCGATATTGCACCATTTCTTTAACGGTATTCGTTGTGAATCTTAAGATGTCCTGACAGAAACATGTCCATTAGAGCCTATATCATCGTTTTAGCTTTACATTAATCGTATACCTCAATGACTATCCCATCTCTTTTTTCCAAACTCTCGTGCCTTTGAACGAGTCGTTCGTACCACGTTAAAAACTCATTCCAGTCAGAAATGGATACATTCTTGTAATTCTGTCCGTCGATGTCCTCGTGTGCACAGATGCTGTAATATTTTTTTTTTTGTTTAAATTAGCGAAAAATAAGCTTAAGATCTTCTTTATTTAGCTTCTTTTAGAACCTTATATATTCCGCGCATCGCTCGAGAGCGAATAAAATTGCTCGTATGGGAACAGCGCCTTCCGGGGCCCAAACAGAGTTTGGTCCAGCGATGCTGGCCATAAATAAGAACCACTTAAGAATTCCCATGCACGCCGTAATGTAAAAGTCTTGCACGAATTCCTCTATCTGCGAAGGCTTTAGATACGCCAGACTTTTTAATTACTGTCACTGTTCAGAAATAGTTGCGCACAAACCTGATAAACATTGTAACATCGTGGAAATTGTATATTGGACACGCCGTCTTCGTAAAACCAAGAAATATTCTCCAAATTGTTGCACATATCCACCTGAAACGATCTTAAAGTGAGTGACCCGATTCAAGAAACAACGGCAGGTTAAAAAGTGCGCGTAGCAGAAGCAACCTTTGACGTGAAATAGCATCCAGAGAATTTATTAACTATGGTTCTCTCCTCTGTTCTGGCGACTACCCTTTTGTTGGTGTACCATATAAAATTTGCCGGATAACGTAACAATTTTTCGATCGTTTCTGCGCCAGCTGAAAGAACAAGTAAATAACACGTTCGTTTCACTTTTATCGTGAACGAAATGAGTTTCTTATAGCAACCTTCGGAGATTTCCGGAGTCATCGAGAGCATTCTTCTGATAAATCTCTTCTCTATCCAGCCTCTTCTTCCTAGAGGCTTCCTCAGTACCGGGAAAGTGCCGTAGATCACGAAAATCTTGTGCTCGTTCACCGCCTTTGTCAGAACTTTCAGAATGAAATTGATCTTCGCCTCCTCGGTGGTGAGAAGTCTCAAGCACTCCCTCAGGATGATCCTGCCGTGGCTGTTCACGGTTTCGTTCTCCTCTTCCTCGAGTAAATCATCGAGATCATCGCGATTGCAAAGGATCTCGGCGTTCGCGGTTCTTACGGGCTCTACGTCGGCAATCATTAGGGAATCCGAAACTCTTATAATTAACTGCAATTCCTCTTTTGATTCCTCTTTGGAGTCGTTCGGATATATCTTATAGAAAACGCAGCGAAATAATATTGTTTATAGATACTTTAGCGGTCGTGGAGATTCGGTCGCTTTTTTTTCTAACTCAATTCTTTCGTACCTGCCAACCTTGACAGTGCTTTTTAATCGTGCAATCCGCGGAAGTTAACATGATCTGCCATTTTCGTGTATTAACGGTTTTTATATCGTTTGCGCCTTCCAATTCATGCTGCTCGCTGTTCGATTTCTTGAGATCCTGTTGGATGTTGGAGAGTCCGCGGTTAAAATCTGCAACTGAATCTTCATTCTTATCTGTCCGGCGGTTATTTTCCAAAAAAATTATACAATCCTCCGTTTGTCGCATTGTGCAGTTCTTTCATTAACAACGAATTTGTAGTTTTTAACATTTTTTATTCATTTCAGTGTTCTCACATTTCAATTTTGTTGGCAAAGCTTTTTGTACAAAACTGACACCATTCAGCGATGGTTATGTATTGACAATCGATACACGCGTTTCGATACTCTTCTATGTTCGCTGTTCAGAATCAAGAAAGAGAAAAAGATATTTTTTCTCGTCAAATTTTTACGAAATTTTCTTTCTTCGTACAGCACCATGTATCCTTGCAGGTTCTGTATCTCTTCACCGCTTCGTGCATCGACTCGTCGAGCATTCTTTCCAGCTGGAAATTCTTAAAGATAGGCCTCTGTGGCTCTGTCCCAGCCGCAAGTTTCGTCGTAATTTTCCTCGGCTTCTGCACTTGCTCTTTCTCCAACAGCTTCGTGAGATCCGTCTCCGCAACTTTATTCAGAGGCTTTATACCTTTGACGGAACTCAAACCTAACTGGAACGCACTTTTCTTTTCGCTCAACCCGCGAATCATCTCTGCCACGGACTTCAGCAGGCATTTGTTCTTCACGATTCTGCTCTCGATCAGTTTCCTCTTCTTGGAGCTGTTCTCGACCTCGAACGGGAAACTAGGGGAATCGTAGGGCCTTTTCGTAGCACGGAGGATGCTTTTTACACCTAAGCACAGCGAATTAACGACACGATTAGCTTGGTTCCAAAGGAAAACAAGCGTTCACAAGATTTTACCTAACTGTGTGTTCCTTTGACTCTTCAATCGCTCCTCGAACGACGTTTTATCTTTCAACGCTATTTGACCTTCCCACTTTGTGGGAAATCGTGCAGCGCTGAATCTCACACACTGCTTTTCGTTCCTCGAATCGCCTCTTTTCTTCAAGTAGATCCTCCTCTTCGATAACCGAGCAACTTTCGCGTAACCGTTCGCGGTCGCTCCTCTTAACGCACGCCTCTTCAGGCAGGGTTTCGCGGTTTTATCCGAGTAAACCAACAACGTTTGATCGAACGTTACTTTCTGCGCGCGAGGTGCCGCTTCGCCGGGCCGGACTTCAGAATCGATCGTCTGCAGATCGCTTGTACTCGTTAGAACCGTTTGTAGACACGGTTCGTCGAGCTCGCTCTCGGAATCGGTACACGTGTCGGATAAATTGTACGATAACGAATTTTTGTCTCTCGGCTGGGAAATCACGTTTCCGATCTGTCAAAAGTGAATGAAGGGAGTTTAATCGAGTGAACGGAAGGATTAACCTCTCGCGAGATGTCATACCACGGATTTTGGTTTAGGTTGTCGGAAAAATGTGCACTGAAAACTATCTCCGTCAACAGGATCGAGATCGTTGCTCTTCTGATCGTGCGGAAATTTATCCGCCGAACCAGCATCTCCAGAATTCCAGGACGAATCGACGCAATCCATTCCACGTGATAAATATGGACAAAAAGAATGTGTATCGCTTAATTTTTTCACCGTTTATCATCAAGTTTGGAGAAGGATTTTTGGTGAACGATGTCCTCCATTTGTAGGACGGTTCCACTTGTAATTTTGATTTTTTTTTTTTTCAAGTTACCATAGATTGTTGGTTAATTTAAAGACGTATGTACGTCAAATCATGATTTCTCGATTGAAAGAAGTCGATTCGATTTTGTTTCGGTGTTTTATACGAAGGATAAAAAGAGAACCAAAAAAGTGTTAGCGATCGATAGTGTAGCTCTTTTTTATTGATCCTGTACAAGTACAATCATTATTATTACTGAGAGGCACAGATTTCAAGAATAGATCAACAGTGGATGGACGTAACAGATAACGAGTGCAGACTACGGAAGCTTTTCCAATCACTTGGTTAATCTTAAACCGATGGCGTACATGTCCGTGATGTCCGACAGCACCTTATTATTTTTTGACCGAGGATATTTTTTCAAAGCGTAAACCGTTCTATTTTTTCCCGCGGCTATTTCACCGGTCTTGTTCGTCGTCAAAATGGACGGCAACGTTGGCGTTTCCGACGAAATTGCTGATGCAGCAGCGTTGTTTTTATATTTCTTAATTGCGTCGCGCACCGCTGTCTTAATGAGCTGTTGCAGTTGAAATTGAACATATTGCATTAAACTGAGTAAAATTAAAAATTCTTCGAAAAATCGTTGTCAATATATCTTAACCTTATCTTCGTTTTGCTTCAAAGGCTTCTCAATTTTTGGTGCCAACTTTGCGGATTGCTTCTGAAAAGCCATGATCTTCGAGATCAACGTTTGCTTCGCAGGAGACGATTCTGTTTTATTGTTCGCTGTTCCGGCGATCGTGTACGACTTTTTCAACGATCGCGTTACACGTCTCTGATTGTTCGCTATTTTATCCTGATGATATATTTTGTCAAGGAAACGATTAAACGCTAGTTAAAGGATCCGATTTTTACGTATCGCGACACGCACCTGAGCCGCTGTAGATTTCCCTTTAACGTTGGCAGCCGCGTTGCCCACAGGCGCGCTTTTCACGGTCGATTCTTGCTTATCGATCAACAGAACGGGTTTCGAAATTTTCTGGGGTGCACTGGTCGGCAGTACCTGCCTTAGTTTAGGCGACTCCACCTTGTAATAAGCATAAAATTCCTGGTCGAGCTGTATTTCCAACTCTTCCATCAGATCTACAATCACTGGGCCGATTTGATTGTGTACAACTGACTTCTTTTTCGTCAGACAAGTCTACGATTAGTTTTATTTAAAGATAAATAAATGAAGTCTTAAGCGACAGCGTCCCTTTTTACAATCTTATACTATCCAAGAACGATAAAACGTACGATTAAAGAATTATTCGTAATGGTGAACAGAAGGGAGGAATTCGATTTCCTTTCGATACCTACCGCGGGGGTCTTCGAAACGAGGCTAACTTTCGAATCTGGATTGGTTACTGTAGAGTTCTTTCCGCAAGTGGTTATTCTAGTCCCTTGAAGAGATAGCGCTGCACCTAAATACGGCTGACAGCTGGGCATTCTTTGCTTGTAAGCCAGCTCGAATTGCCCCGTATCCGCGTCTTTGCTTTCCCGATAATCTATCACCACTGTAAAGATTCGCAGAAAAATAGAAAAGAGTGCCGGGAACCTGTAAAAATACATGAAAAGCCTCAGCCACCTTTTATGGTGTCCTCTAACACCTGTCTGCAAAGACGCGTGGTAACTTTGCTCGAATAACTCATATCGGGATGACTGTTGATTTCGATCAACCAGACCGAGAAATCATCCATAACCATGAAATCAGCCCCATAAAGCTCGAAACTGTTCTTTCGACGATCCATGGCCTCCTGACTGGCCAGTAAAGAACCCACCAGACCCTGTTTCATCCCCGGATAAATTATGTCGTCCCATGCTTTTTCGTGTCCTTGAATCCTGTTAAAAACTCCGGTCAGTTAGGAATTTCGATCCGATCGCGTGGATCGAACGTGAGCGTGTCGTACTTGAGGAACTCGTTGAAAGTGGTGGCGTCCCACATGTTGTCCGAAGGTAGCGCGGGATCTCTGTCGCCGCAATTCGTATACTTGCACTGGATCGAGTGATTGCACAAATGGATCGATTCGTGGAAATCCGTAAGGCTGAACTTCTGCGAGCAAAACCGTAGATAACTTTCTCTGAAAAATACACGACAGTATACTGCTACACCTTTATTTAAAACGTCGTGCTTGCCGTGCTTATACCGTACTCTATACCAAAAATACCGCTTGACAAATACGGAATGATAGGACAGGCATTTGCACGAACTGGGTTAGGAAGGATCAATTTCGTAGGGGGCTGAATTTGTAACCGGTAGTGGGTCGAGGGGACGGTTTCTTGAGAATATTGAATTAGCTAATTGTGTCTCTACTAAATACAGAGCAAAACGAGGCTTCTTTCTTGATCGCAAGCTATTCCCGACGCGCGTCCTTGATAATTACAGTGACTACGACTTGTACGTGATGATTAAACGACCCAGATATTTATGAGCACGAGATCGTGGCATGGAATTCGTAATCGTTTCAACTTACGCATACCTATGTTTGTCTTGTTAAAATGTACGAACAATTATGACTGAAAATTTACTTGTATATCCAAATGGTTAGGGGTTGGGCGCACGTAATGATGAACCACTGTCTGATGTCAAATTTAGTGTTGTGTATCAGCAACGGTCTTTCTATAAAAGGAAAATAATGGTAACTGGCTGATACTTTCATTCGGTAACTAGGAGATACTTGGTAACTAGTGGTAACTAGTGGATACTAATGGTAACTAGAAGATACTTTCATCCTATGAATTAGCGTTCTTAATAATTGGCTCGATTACCGATGTACTTTTGCACGACATAACGAGTGTCCGATTTGTTCGACGGGTTCATCTTCGCCATGACATCCTCCAATTTATTCAACAGGACGATTCCCCGGCCTCGACTTTTGTTCCCCGGTTTCATGATCCACACGTTCATCGCACCGTCCATGTCGAGCTGCGGCCAATACTTCTTCATCTTCTTTAAAATATGCTTCGACGCCAGAAAGAATTTCTGTTCACACCATGCTAAATTAATATAGTTCCCATGACGTTACTTGTCAGCGGCTGGGTCGAGGTCGGATTGCTTACTTGAAATGGCACATTGTTTCGAACGAACAGAGTTTGACCGTGAACGATCTGATAGTACCAGCTGATAAACTGATCCCATTGATGGGCCCAAACCCTTTCTACCTCCTGATCGATATCCTCGTGCGACTGTGCGCTGATATAATCGCTACACCGTTTGATCGCGAACTCCAACGCCTTCAAAGGCACGATACCAGTCGGGGATCTAACCGAGTTCTCGCCTTCGGTGTTGATCTTATTGACCATCC
The DNA here is from genome assembly GCA_033822845.1 of Tetrapedia diversipes. Classification (NCBI taxonomy): domain Eukaryota; kingdom Metazoa; phylum Arthropoda; class Insecta; order Hymenoptera; family Apidae; genus Tetrapedia; species Tetrapedia diversipes. The sequence continues at coordinate 18,241 of JAOPTO010000601.1, read as the reverse complement.
ATTTTAATAGACTCAAACAAGCGGTAAAGCTGGCAAAAAGATGAAAAAGTGAAAGAAAATCGGAGCTGAAGAGTAAACCACAGTAGAACGTTGACTATCCTAACGTCATTCTAAATTCAAATATGAGAGGTTAAACGTAAATTGAGTATCTTGAAAAATAAATTCTAGAAATGAAGTTAATCGCTTTGGCCCACGAACAGTTCGTTTGATATAAATTTAATAAAGAAAAACGAATAGGCGTCGAAGTGTTATAAAAATCGGTGATCATCTGGATTCATTCTTATCGAAACGGATTTGTTTCTCTATTCATTCGGATAATCGAAGTTCTATTATAGTTCGTGCGAGTGAAATCAGAGCAAAAAGGTGTAAATCACCGAAAATCTTCAATGAAAGCGTGCATCTGATCGCCTTGGCATAAATTATAGCAACGCGGGAAAAGGGTGTTCGCCACTCCAGCTTCGTAATACCAGTGCATCTGTTTGACGTTCGAACATAGGCCCACCTAAGGCAATCGATTTTCTTAGAAGCATATATTATCCTGGTTCAACGTGCGCCTTGCACGATCGAATTGAATTCAACCGAGGCCACTTCAGGTACCTTCGACGTGAATCCCGCCCTGCAGTAACGATTAAAAACTGTACTCTTGTTGTCCTGCGACGGCCAGCCGGGCCATTCCGATCCCGTGTTCCATAGAAAATCCACCGTGTGATTTGTCAGCATTCTGGAGATCAATTGGCGTTCGCTTTGCTGGTCTTTCAAGTCTCCGATGCCAGCCAGCAAGACGACGGGACTTGCGTCTACGCTGAAATGTTGCTCGGCTGAAACCAGTAATTTCTGTTATGGGAAAAATTAGTGCTGATCGAATGATCCGAATTATTTAACTATCCGGCTAATCCGAGTATTCAAATATTCAAAATGGTAAAGAAGTAATCCAGATAATTCGGATAATAAGCGGAACGGTAAACGAATGTAAGAATGCAGTTAAAAGCCACGTGCGCGAGTTCTTAAAATTAATTCTTCTAATAAATTTAAATTTAAATTCTTAGATTTTTCGAAGAAAACTTCAGATATCCGAGATCCAGATCGCGAATACTTTATGACGTCGTGATTGGGATATTCGGACACTCGATTATTCGGTAATCCCAACCCTGATAGAATTTTTAGAAAGTTTGTCGAACAATTAAAGATACCGGAGGTATTCTTCCTGAAGAACTTCTCGCACCATCCTCGTTTTAGCATGCTCTCACGAACCACTCGTGCCCTTCCATAAATCATAAACGTGTGATGCACGGCTATGGCATCTTTGACCATCTGTTTGATCCGCATAAATCGCTCGTGAAGCGTCGGCGGAAGCTCTGAGCTTGACTCGATTTTCTCTGTTCAACACAATCGATCTTAAAACGCACGATTACGGATACACGTCGAATGATAGATGTTTTAAAGCACACCTGATTTCGTATCTATTGTACTGCTGTTCGGTGCGGGTCTCTCGTTCGTTTTCGGAGATTCGTTCTCGACATTCTCTTCGCTCTTGCCCGCTTTATCCGCGCTGGTCGACTCCAAATTCGACGGTACCTCATCGTTCGCATTCATGTAGCGTTACTTGCAAGTTTGTCAATTCTTCTGCACTGTTGCCTTCCGTTGATCTTCAATTTCGCTTCATTGCAGTGGGGTTTGTTGAAGGAAGCACGGGCCCGTAAAGGTCGACGTTATTTTATCCTGGATCAGCTTGCATAACATGTTAAAACTGATCAGGCACGTATTCGGTAAAAGGGACGTTGCAGTTGAATAAAGAACTGCTTTAACAACCTGCACGATCGAACCGAGCTTTCTTCTAATACCTGTTGAATCCTCGACCTATTATCAACATCCTTCTCCCTGATTCGCTCGAATTAACTTTGATTTTTAGCTGACAATTGCTACTTGAAATTTAACGCACGATCGATAGACAAATTTTCTCGGTATCCCATGACGCGAGACATTCCCCGAGCAGATTAATATCTGGACGTCGACGAGAGTACGATAGGTAATCGACGGGACGGAAGCAAAACTCCAACTGAACGTCATCGACGACGAACACGAGGTATGTGTTCCGAATCTAGAATTCCGTAAGCGTGCGCCCTGAAAACGCTTTAAACCAGCCCAACTATTCGGCGGTTTCGATAGCATCGCATGACCGTGTCTTCCTCGAGCTATAATCAGCGGTCGCAAGATCCGCGAGCGTTAAATCAGCCAACCGATAAGAACGACCGCCTACAATTCCTAAATGTCGCAGATACGTGTTTCATCGTTCGTTCTCAAATTATTTCACGCTTTAACCACAATTTTTAATCAATCGAGAAATCTCTAATCCTGAAACATCAAAGCCGCATCCAATGAAATTTAGCAATACTTTTACCAACGTAGTCAAACCGATCAATTTTCGGATATCCCATTAACAATTAATAGATCTATCAAGATCTATTAACTCTTAGCCAACTGAACAGGGACTTCTCCCATTTTTTCCTTAACAAAGCAATGCCATTAACTCTATTTACTTTTGCTATTATTTAGTCTTGAACCAGTGTTGTTCCCGATTCATCAAATGCATTTCCCGCTTTTCCAAAGTACAACTTTTAATCAATTCAACACTGGTCCAAGACTAACTAATAACAAAAGTAAATAGAATCAATGGCAGCGCAATGCAACCCATACCTAACCCTCTCGGGACATTAATACATACGCGTAGAACGAAACTTATGCGACAGCTTTTTTTAATTGAATTCCGAAAGGAGCGAAACAGTTAGTGGTGGGGGTGGAAAGGGTGTGCTAGAAGAGGAGGAACGTACCAGGCACCTCTGCAGAACTTCGCGACCGCCGAATGTAGGCAAAGAAGTAAATGCGATCGCGTGGGTTGCCCTAACCATTCCCTTCCACAAGCTCTGACCCACTTATGCGAGCGCATCTTGCGTTCGCGTGAAGAGCCACCCCAACGAATCATTTCAGCCCGCTACCGTTAATTACCAGAGTTCGATTTTAAGCTGATGATCCGGCGAGGTATACCGAATACCGTGGTACTATTTTAGAATTCGGTCGATCCTTACGCGCTTCTGTTATCAAGACTCACAGGCGGATCCGAAAGGAGGAGGTGAAATATGTAGGAGTACATACTTACATACTTTTAACCAACCTAAACACTTAACCAACCTAATGAGGAGATCTCCCATTTTTTCCACAACAAGGGCGCTGCGATTGACTCCATTTACTTTTATTATTAATTAGTCTTGAACTAGTGTAGTTCACAGTTTGTCAAATGCATTTTCTGTTTTTTCAAAGTACAATTTTTAATCAATTATTACTACGCAATGGAGAGTGTTCGGTTAGATGTGACACCGTGCAATTAGCAAAATGTTAATAGGAGGGAAGTGTTAACTTTCTTTCACGCGGTCGCAAATTTGCATTTTAATGATTCTACCTGATGCTGCTACAGCTTAAACAATTATAGTTGCGTTCAAGCAAAAGATTGTAATGAAAGATCCCCCAAAAATCGAAAGGCGAGTGAGATAACTAATTAACAAATTAAAGTTACGTTAACAAACACGCGACAGCACCTTAAGCGTGTAACCAACAAATTCCATAGAATTGCACGTAATATTTTTAGAGCTTATTACTCGTGGAGGGAGCAACCGCTCCCATCGCCACCCTCTAGATCCGCCACTATCAAGTTCTCCCGCTGAGTCGATCCTCGCGTGTGATAAAAGCAACCCTAAGGAATTATTGCCTTTCAGATAACGAGTTTCTTGCTGAAGCTACAAATCGGCCACTTATATACATATCGAGCAAAAGATTCACCACCTTTCCATTCATGATCCTGTATTCGTTTCGTATCACCTCGCGTCACTCGTGCGGATTATATTTGAATTTCTTACCATTAGATATGGTGCGATATATGTTGTGGGAAATCATAGAATACAGCTGCACGACTGCATTCGTGGGGAACAGAATGCGGGTGTGATTTTTGCGTAAGCTTGAGGATTTGTTACTGAAATATTGAAAAGGGTACAAAATACAGACGAACTCCGAAAAAACGAATGATCCGAGGGATAAACATGTCACTGTCGATGACAGGAAGCATTTGAAAATGGCAAGAAATGAAGTTGCTCGAATTACATTAGCATTAGAGTTCGCCGTCAAAAGCTAAGGTGCGAAATGGTTAACAAAAAATTATTCTTTCTCATCAAAATAACCATTGATCACAGGACACTTGATTGAAAAAAATTAAAAAGCTGAAATTATTAAGTGTGGAAATCGTTGAAAGCCAATTAGAATGTGTTGTATAAATGTCAGCATTATAAAATGAGTCTACGATCAAGATAGCTAAAAACTCCCTTCTGTTCTGTCTGTGGCGTATGCATGCGTAGTATAAAATAATTATTGAAAACAGTACCTATTAAAAATAGAATTTGTACAAAATCAAGACGAGATCAAAGTACAGATTATAGAAAGTAAAAGGTAACCTTAAAAATTTAAATACATGTGCTATAAATGTATTTTTCGTTCAAAACGAGTAATTCATTGACTACTGAAGTTATCATAAGCATTGTACTTGCTATGTATTCTATTCTAAATAAACGCTAATTATTAACAGTGCCTTAAACAAATTGGTATGCAGAAAACGTATAGGGTTCATAGAACGAAGTGTAATGATTAAAGAAGATAGAAAAACGTGACAAATGCGTTCTTTTCATGAATTGAATATTTGATCGATTTATGTACACCGAAATACTACCGCCACCTAGTAGTAAAATTTTCCTACTCGATTCGAACTACAAAAAACCATAAATATCACTATATTATAGAAATTCGTCAAATTCTCAACAAACATGATCAGTGGAGTTAACAAATTAATGACACTATCATTGAAATATTAAAAACCAATACACACTATGAATGCGCAATAATCAATAAAGAAATACGTTGTACGGAATATGTTTCTCATTTGTTATTAGCAGCTAACAAAATATTACACACCTAAAATTACCAAAAAATTTTCGAAACGAAAGAGAAAGAATGGAGAAGTGGAAAAAACCTCGGAAAGAAGAAAAATCTGAAGGAAGTGTGAATACACGAGCCCCGATGTGCAACGAAAGATGAATACAACCGACAAAATGAAGGAAAGCAAAGTTACTATTAACAGGGGTTCAATAAATAAACATATATTACAGTTGGAATAAAATTAAAATAGTAAATTAACTACTTCCAACACGAGATAACATTAACAGATTAATTGGTTAGTATATTTCACGATAACTTATTCGCAATATTGGATTAATCCATTAGTGCGAATAAGCTATATAACCGTAACATTAACCACGCCGGACGGAGTGCGAACAAAAGCTAGTGATTCTACAAAAGTTAGAAAGATTCTAGTATTTCAGTCAATCTCCAATCGGTTTAAGACCGGGAGCAAAAATATGCAAACTCAAAATCGAATCGCGAACCATGCGTAGCTCTTAGCTTGACGTAGATTTCCAAAGATCATGCACTCTTTGGAAACCGACGTCAATTACCGAGTCTCACCTAGGGGAGGTGGCTACGCAACGAGCGAGACTCGTCCGAAATTCATTCTACGTGTCTATAATTTACGACTCTAACGTTAAACAAATGATAAAGTTTGAAAGTGTTTAATAAAGTGTAGAATGAACTTCGGATTCACATGAAATTACAATTTGCGAGCAATTCTAAGTGGCGGATATCGCATTCGAGGATACGCTTGTTCAACTTAAAGCGAGTGCAAGAAAGTGAAGCTAATATGCACTTGAAAATTGTCGTGCATTGCAAAGGGATTTCGATACGGAAAACTAAGGTGGGACTCTAATATCGCAACACTAAGCTATATGCAATGATCGATTGATCATTAAAAAATGATCCGAAAACCACCCAAAGTGGGTGTTCGGTAATAAACGCGAGCAATGAAAAATCGCGGCGCGACCGAAACTACCGAGTTCGCAATCGCTGGCCAACATCGTCGAACAGTGCACAACGCACTCTCATGCACTTAATAATTGCATGCCAAATGCGCTCTCGCGAGCCGCCCCCGCCTTCAACCGTGTCACGGCATCCATGCCGCGACTTACGCGGTCGCTGGGGCGACGCCATGGCGATAAAACTCACGGGGCCCAGCTAGGGTTCGAGCACGGGCCTACAGATGGATGCAACAGTCCCCCCCTGCCGACTAACGGATGAAGGAACGCTCCACAAACTGGCAGAACGCCCAACAACAGCGACCAGTGGTAGGAGCATGCCGCTGTCCCCAACGCGTAGCGCCGAGACCCGTCCACCTGCAGGACCTAACCCTGGTCGAGAGCAACCACCGCTCCATCCAACACAGCGCCGCAGTTCCCCGACTGGACACCGGTAGTCGCATCGCCATAACGCCGCCCCAACGATCGCGGCGCGAACATGGAATATCGTGCCACGAGTGAGATTGGAGAAGACTCTCGAGAGCGTCTTACAGAAGCATGCAATTAAAAAGCGCATGTCGCACCACGGCGGCGAACGAGTGCGCCATGCAAAGCCCTCCGACACCGAACGATTGCGGAACTATATACGCGCGAGAACACTGAATTGTTCTTTACGATACGACGACGGGGATCGAGTGAAAGTGAATCTTTCCGCTTTAAGTTGGACAAGATTTCCTTGTGCGAAAATCGCCTACACTAAAATGTACATGCTTATACTACCTTATAGCTAACTTAAACCGAGTCGCACGCATCCCTCGTTGTCCTGTGTGGTGTACTGGAAACGCTTATACGTAGAATTAAGGGCTGGAAAGCTGGATGTGAAAAATAAATGGGGGTTAGGGGGAAGGGGTTGTGGGCAATGCATTGATTTGGGTTGATCTCGAAATGCAAAAACGCATAGGAAAAGAGTTGAAGGAACAAGAACCCTCGGAACGGATTAGAACAAGAAGCATATGGACGAGCGAGCCCCGATGCGAAATCAGAATGGAATATAATGAAATGCGACAAAATGGCGAACGGCATAAGTTTCGAGCGGGGTATATCAGAGAAATAAAATTATATTAGCATTAGGATGAAATTAAATTAGTTAGTTAGTTAAATACCTGCAACATGAAAGTTAGTATATTACGCGATAACTTATTCGCACTAATGTGTCGATCCAATAGTGCGAATAAGTTATTTGACGGTATCATAGAACGCGACGGACGGAGTACGAACAAAAGCTAGTGATTCTACAAAAGTTAAAAGATTCTAATATTTCATCAATCTCCAATCGGTTTAAGACCGGGAGCAAAAATATGCAAACTCTAAATCGAATCGCGAACCATGCGTAGCTCTTAGCTTGACGTAGATTTCCAAAGAATGCATGTTCTTTGGAAACCGACGTCAATTACCGAGTCTCACCTAGGGGAGGTGGCTACGCAACGAGCGAGACTCGTCCGAAATTCATTCTACGTGTCTGTAATTTACGACTCTAACGTTAAACAAATGATAAGTGGTTGAAAGTGTTTAATAAAGTGTAGAATGAACTTCGGATTCACATGAAATTACAATGGCGAGCAATTCTAAGTGGCGGATATCGCATTCGAGGATACGCTTGTTCAACTTAAAGCGAGTGCAAGAAAGTGAAGCTAATATGCACTTGAAAATTGTCGTGCATTGCAAAGGGATTTCGATACGGAAAACTAAGGTGGGACTCTAATATCGCAACACTAAGCTATATGCAATGATCGATTGATCATTAAAAAATGATCCGAAAACCACCCAAAGTGGGTGTTCGGTAATAAACGCGAGCAATGAAAAATCGCGGCGCGACCGAAACTACCGAGTTCGCAATCGCTGGCCAACATCGTCGAACAGTGCACAACGCACTCTCATGCACTTAATAATTGCATGCCAAATGCGCTCTCGCGAGCCGCCCCCGCCTTCAACCGTGTCACGGCATCCATGCCGCGACTTACGCGGTCGCTGGGGCGACGCCATGGCGATAAAACTCACGGGGCCCAGCTAGGGTTCGAGCACGGCCTACAGATGGATGCAACAGTCCCCCCCTGCCGACTAACGGATGAAGGAACGCTCCACAAACTGGCAGAACGCCCAACAACAGCGACCAGTGGTAGGAGCATGCCGCTGTCCCCAACGCGTAGCGCCGAGACCCGTCCACCTGCAGGACCTAACCCTGGTCGAGAGCAACCACCGCTCCATCCACACAGCGCCGCAGTTCCCCGACTGGACACCGGTAGTCGCATCGCCATGACGCCGCCCCAACGATCGCGGCGCGAACATGGAATATCGTGCCACGAGTGAGATTGGAGAAGACTCTCGAGAGCGTCTTACAGAAGCATGCAATTAAAAAGCGCATGTCGCACCACGGCGGCGAACGAGTGCGCCATGCAAAGCCCTCCGACACCGAACGATTGCGAAACTATATACGCGCGAGAACACTGAATTGTTCTTTGCGATACGACGACGGGGATCGAGTGAAAGTGAATCTTTCCGCTTTAAGTTGGACAAGATTTCCTTGTGCGAAAATCGCCTACACTAAAATGTACATGCTTATACTACCTTATAGCTAACTTAAACCGAGTCGCACGCATCCCTCGTTGTCCTGTGTGGTGTACTGGAGACGCTTATACCTAGAATTAAGGGCTGGAAAGCTAGATGTGGAAAATAAATGGGGGTTAGGGGGAAGGGGTTGTGGGCAATGCATTGATTTGGGTTGATCTCGAAATGCAAAAACGCATAGGAAAAGAGTTGAAGGAACAAGAACCCTCGGAACGGATTAGAACAAGAAGCATATGGACGAGCGAGCCCCGATGCGAAATCAGAATGGAATATAATGAAATGCGACAAAATGGCGAACGGCATAAGTTTCGAGCGGGGTATATCAGAGAAATGAAATTATATTAGCATTAGGATGAAATTAAATTAGTTAGTTAGTTAAATACCTGCAACATGAAAGTTAGTATATTACGCGATAACTCATTCGCACTAATGGATCAATCCAATAGTGCGAATAAGTTATTTGACGGTATCATAGAACGCGACGGACGGAGTACGAACAAAAGCTAGTGATTCTACAAAAGTTAAAAAGATTCTAATATTTCAGTCAATCTCCAATCGGTTTAAGACCGGGAGCAAAAATATGCAAACTCTAAATCGAATCGCGAACCATGCGTAGCTCTTAGCTTGACGTAGATTTCCAAAGAATGCATTCTTTGGAAACCGACGTCAATTACCGAGTCTCACCTAGGGGAGGTGGCTACGCAACGAGCGAGACTCGTCCGAAATTCATTCTACGTGTCTATAATTTACGACTCTAACGTTAAACAAATGATAAGTGGTTGAAAGTGTTTAATAAAGTGTAGAATGAACTTCGGATTCACATGAAATTACAATGGCGAGCAATTCTAAGTGGCGGATATCGCATTCGAGGATACGCTTGTTCAACTTAAAGCGAGTGCAAGAAAGTGAAGCTAATATGCACTTGAAAATTGTCGTGCATTGCAAAGGGATTTCGATACGGAAAACTAAGGTGGGACTCTAATATCGCAACACTAAGCTATATGCAATGATCGATTGATCATTAAAAAATGATCCGAAAACCACCCAAAGTGGGTGTTCGGTAATAAACGCGAGCAATTAAAAATCGCGGCGCGACCGAAACTACCGAGTTCGCAATCGCTGGCCAACATCGTCGAACAGTGCACAACGCACTCTCATGCACTTAATAATTGCATGCCAAATGCGCTCTCGCGAGCCGCCCCCGCCTTCAACCGTGTCACGGCATCCATGCCGCGACTTACGCGGTCGCTGGGGCGACGCCATGGCGATAAAACTCACGGGGCCCAGCTAGGGTTCGAGCACGGGCCTACAGATGGATGCAACAGTCCCCCCCTGCCGACTAACGGATGAAGGAACGCTCCACAAACTGGCAGAACGCCCACAACAGCGACCAGTGGTAGGAGCATGCCGCTGTCCCCAACGCGTAGCGCCGAGACCCGTCCACCTGCAGGACCTAACCCTGGTCGAGAGCAACCACCGCTCCATCCAACACAGCGCCGCAGTTCCCCGACTGGACACCGGTAGTCGCATCGCCATGACGCCGCCCCAACGATCGCGGCGCGAACATGGAATATCGTGCAACGAGTGAGATTGGAGAAGACTCGCGAGAGCGTCTTACAGAAGCATGCAATTAAAAAGCGCATGTCGCACCACGGCGGCGAACGAGTGCGCCATGCAAAGCCCTCCGACACCGAACGATTGCGAAACTATATACGCGCGAGAACACTGAATTGTTCTTTGCGATACGACGACGGGGATCGAGTGAAAGTGAATCTTTCCGCTTTAAGTTGGACAAGATTTCCTTGTGCGAAAATCGCCTACACTAAAATGTACATGCTTATACTACCTTATAGCTAACTTAAACCGAGTCGCACGCATCCCTCGTTGTCCTGTGTGGTGTACTGGAAACGCTTATACGTAGAATTAAGGGCTGGAAAGCTGGATGTGAACAATAAATGGGGGTTAGGGGGAAGGGGTTGTGGGCAATGCATTGATTTGGGTTGATCTCGAAATGCAAAAGCGCATAGGAAAAGAGTTGAAGGAACAAGAACCCTCGGAACGGATTAGAACAAGAAGCATATGGACGAGCGAGCCCCGATGCGAAATCAGAATGGAATATAATGAAATGCGACAAAATGGCGAACGGCATAAGTTTCGAGCGGGGTATATCAGAGAAATAAAATTATATTAGCATTAGGATGAAATTAAATTAGTTAGTTAGTTAAAAATACCTGCAACATGAAAGTTAGTATATTACGCGATAACTCATTCGCACTAATGGATCAATCCAATAGTGCGAATAAGTTATTTGACGGTATCATAGAACGCGACGGACGGAGTACGAACAAAAGCTAGTGATTCTACAAAAGTTAGAAAGATTCTAATATTTCATTCAATCTCCAATCGGTTTAAGACCGGGAGCAAAAATATGCAAACTCTAAATCGAATCGCGAACCATGCGTAGCTCTTAGCTTGACGTAGATTTCCAAAGATCATGCACTCTTTGGAAACCGACGTCAATTACCGAGTCTCACCTAGGGGAGGTGGCTACGCAACGAGCGAGACTCGTCCGAAATTCATTCTACGTGTCTATAATTTACGACTCTAACGTTAAACAAATGATAAGTGTTTGAAAGTGTTTAATAAAGTGTAGAATGAACTTCGGATTCACATGAATTACAATGGCGAGCAATTCTAAGTGGCGGATATCGCATTCGAGGATACGCTTGTTCAACTTAAAGCGAGTGCAAGAAAGTGAAGCTAATATGCACTTGAAAACTGTCGTGCATTGCAAAGGGATTTCGATACGGAAAACTAAGGTGGGACTCTAATATCGCAACACTAAACTATATGCAATGATCGATTGATCACTATAAAATCATCCGAAAACCACCCAAAGTGGGTGTTCGGTAATAAACGCGAGCAATGAAAAATCGCGCCGCGACCGAAACTACCGAGTTCGCAATCGCTGGCCAACATCGTCGAACAGTGCACAACGCACTCTCATGCACTTAATAATTGCATGCGAAATGCGCTCTCGAGAGTCGCCCCCGCCTTCAACCGTGTCACGGCATCCATGCCGCGACTTACGCGGTCGCTGGGGCGACGCCATGGCGATAAAACTCACGGGGCTCAGCTAGGGTTCGAGCACGGCCCTACAAATGGATGCAGCAGTCCACCCCTGCCGACTAACGGATGCGGAACGCTCCACAAACTGGCAGAGCGCCCTCACAACGGCGACCAGTGGAAGGAGCATGCCGCTGTCCCCAACGCGTAGCGCCGAGACCCGTCCACCTGCAGGACCTAACCCTGGTCGAGAGCAACCACCGCTCCATCCAACACAGGCCGCAGTTCCCCGACTGGACACCGGTAGTCGCATCGCCATGACGCCGCCCCAACAACCGCGGCGCGAACATGGAATATCGTGCAACGGGTGAGATTGGAGAAGACTCGCGAGAGCGTCTTACAGAAGCATGCAATTAAAAAGCGCATGTCGCACCACGGCGGCGAACGAGTGCGCCATGCAAAGCCCTCCGACACCGAACGATTGCGAAACTATATACGCGCGAGAACACTGAATTGTTCTTTGCGATACGACGACGGGGATCGAGTGAAAGTGAATCTTTCCGCTTTAAGTTGGACAAGATTTCCTTGTGCGAAAATCGCCTACACTAAAATGTACATGCTTATGCTACCTTATAGCTAACTTAAACCGAGTCGCACGCATCCCTCGCTGTCCTGTGTGGTGTCTGGAAACGCTTATACGTAGAATTAAGGGCTGGAAAGCTAGATGTGAAAAATAAATGGGGGTTAGGGGGAAGGGGGGGGAAGGGGTTGTGGGCAATGCATTGATTTGGGTTGATCTCGAAATGCAAAAGCGCATAGGAAAAGAGTTGAAGGAACAAGAACCCTCGGAACGGATTAGAACAAGAAGCATATGGACGAGCGAGCCCCGATGCGAAATCAGAATGGAATATAATGAAATGCGACAAAATGGCGAACGGCATAAGTTTCGAGCGGGGTATATCAGATAAATAAAATTATATTAGCATTAGGATGAAATTAAATTAGTTAGTTAAATACCTGCAACATGAAAGTTAGTATATTACGCGATAACTCATTCGCACTAATGGATCAATCCAATAGTGCGAATAAGTTATTTGACGGTATCATAGAACGCGACGGACGGAGTACGAACAAAAGCTAGTGATTCTACAAAAGTTAAAACGATTCTAATATTTCAGTCAATCTCCAATCGGTTTAAGACCGGGAGCAAAATATGCAAACTCTAAATTGAATCGCGAACCATGCGTAGCTCTTAGCTTGACGTAGATTTCCAAAGAATGCTTGTTCTTTGGAAACCGACGTCAATTACCGAGTCTCACCTAGGGGAGGTGGCTACGCAACGAGCGAGACTCGTCCGAAATTCATTCTACGTGTCTATAATTTACGACTCTAACGTTAAACAAATGATAAGTGGTTGAAAGTGTTTAATAAAGTGTAGAATGAACTTCGGATTCACATGAAATTACAATTTGCGAGCAATTCTAAGTGGCGGATATCGCATTCGAGGATACGCTTGTTCAACTTAAAGCGAGTGCAAGAAAGTGAAGCTAATATGCACTTGAAAATTGTCGTGCATTGCAAAGGGATTTCGATACGGAAAACTAAGGTGGGACTCTAATATCGCAACACTAAACTATATGCAATGATCGATTGATCATTAAAAAATGATCCGAAAACCACCCAAAGTGGGTGTTCGGTAATAAACGCGAGCAATGAAAAATCGCGGCGCGACCGAAACTACCGAGTTCGCAATGGCTGGCCAACATCGTCGAACAGTGCACAACGCACTCTCATGCACTCAATAATTGCATGCCAAATGCGTTCTCGCGAGCCGCCCCCGCCTTCAACCGTGTCACGGCATCCATGCCGCGACTTACGCGGTCGCTGGGCGACGCCATGGCGATAAAACTCACGGGGTCCAGCTAGGGTTCGAGCACGGCCCTACAGATGGATGCAACAGTCCCCCCCTGCCGACTAACGGATGTAGGAACGCTCCACAAACTGGCAGAACGCCCCACAACAGCGACCAGTGGTAGGAGCATGCCGCTGTCCCCAACGCGTAGCGCCGAGACCCGTCCACCTGCAGGACCTAACCCTGGTCGAGAGCAACCACCGCTCCATCCAACACAGCGCCGCAGTTCCCCGACTGGACACCGGTAGTCGCATCGCCATAACGCCGCCCCAACGATCGCGGCGCGAACATGGAATATCGTGCCACGAGTGAGATTGGAGAAGACTCTCGAGAGCGTCTTACAGAAGCATGCAATTAAAAAGCGCATGTCGCACCACGGCGACGAACGAGTGCGCCATGCAAAGCCCTCCGACACCGAACGATTGCGGAACTATATACGCGCGAGAACACTGAACTGTTCTTTACGATACGACGACGGGGATCGAGTGAAAGTGAATCTTTCCGCTTTAAGTTGGACAAGATTTCCTTGTGCGAAAATCGCCTACACTAAAATGTACATGCTTATACTACCTTATAGCTAACTTAAACCGAGTCGCACGCATCCCTCGTTGTCCTGTGTGGTGTACTGGAAACGCTTATACGTAGAATTAAGGGCTGGAAAGCTGGATGTGAACAATAAATGGGGGTTAGGGGGAAGGGGTTGTGGGCAATGCATTGATTTGGGTTGATCTCGAAATGCAACAACGCATAGGAAAAGAGTTGGAGGAACAAGAACCCTCGGAACGGATTAGAACAAGAAGCATATGGACGAGCGAGCCCCGATGCGAAATCAGAATGGAATATAATGAAATGCGACAAAATGGCGAACGGCATAAGTTTCGAGCGGGGTACATCAGAGAAATGAAATTATATTAGCATTAGGATGAAATTAAATTAGTTAGTTAGTTAAATACCTGCAACAAGAAAGTTAATATATTACGCGATAACTTATTCGCACTAATGTATCGATCCAATAGTGCGAATAAGTTATTTGACGGTATCATAGAACGCGACGGACGGAGTACGAACAAAAGCTAGTGATTCTACAAAAGTTAAAAAGATTCTAATATTTCAGTCAATCTCCAATCGGTTTAAGACCGGGAGCAAAAATATGCAAACTCTAAATCGAATCGCGAACCATGCGTAGCTCTTAGCTTGACGTAGATTTCCAAAGATCATGCACTCTTTGGAAACCGACGTCAATTACCGAGTCTCACCTAGGGGAGGTGGCTACGCAACGAGCGAGACTCGTCCGAAATTCATTCTACGTGTCTATAATTTACGACTCTAACGTTAAACAAATGATAAGTGTTTGAAAGTGTTTAATAAAGTGTAGAATGAACTTCGGATTCACATGAAATTACAATTTGCGAGCAATTCTAAGTGGCGGATATCGCATTCGAGGATACGCTTGTTCAACTTAAAGCGAGTGCAAGAAAGTGAAGCTAATATGCACTTGAAAATTGTCGTGCATTGCAAAGGGATTTCGATACGGAAAACTAAGGTGGGACTCTAACATCGCAACACTAAACTATATGCAATGATCGATTGATCATTAAAAAATGATCCGAAAACCACCCAAAGTGGGTGTTCGGTAATAAACGCGAGCAATGAAAAATCGCGGCGCGACCGAAACTACCGAGTTCGCAATCGCTGGCCAACATCGTCGAACAGTGCACAACGCACTCTCATGCACTTAATAATTGCATGCCAAATGCGCTCTCGCGAGCCGCCCCCGCCTTCAACCGTGTCACGGCATCCATGCCGCGACTTACGCGGTCGCTGGGGCGACGCCATGGCGATAAAACTCACGGGGCCCAGCTAGGGTTCGAGCACGGGCCTACAGATGGATGCAACAGTCCCCCCCTGCCGACTAACGGATGTAGGAACGCTCCACAAACTGGCAGAACGCCCCACAACGGCGACCAGTGGTAGGAGCATGCCGCTGTCCCCAACGCGTAGCGCCGAGACCCGTCCACCTGCAGGACCTAACCCTGGTCGAGAGCAACCACCGCTCCATCCAACACAGCGCCGCAGTTCCCCGACTGGACACCGGTAGTCGCATCGCCATGACGCCGCCCCAACGATCGCGGCGCGAACATGGAATATCGTGCCACGAGTGAGATTGGAGAAGACTCTCGAGAGCGTCTTACAGAAGCATGCAATTAAAAAGCGCATGTCGCACCACGGCGGCGAACGAGTGCGCCATGCAAAGCCCTCCGACACCGAACGATTGCGAAACTATATACGCGCGAGAACACTGAATTGTTCTTTACGATACGACGACGGGGATCGAGTGAAAGTGAATCTTTCCGCTTTAAGTTGGACAAGATTTCCTTGCGCGAAAATCGCCTACACTAAAATGTACATGCTTATACTAGCTTATAGCTTACTTAAACCGAGTCGCACGCATCCCTCGTTGTCCTGTGTGGTGTACAGGAAACGCTTATACCTAGAATTAAGGGCTGGAAAGCTGGATGTGAAAAATATATGTGGGTTAGGGGGGAGGGGTTGTGGGCAATGCATTGATTTGGGTTGATCTCGAAATGCAACAGCGCATAGGAAAAGAGTTGAAGGAACAAGAACCCTCGGAACGGATTAGAACAAGAAGCATATGGACTAGCGAGCCCCGATGCGAAATCAGAATGGAACATAATGAAATGCGACAAAATGGCGAACGGCATAAGTTTCGAGCGGGGTATATCAGAGGAATAAAATTACATTAGCATTAGGATGAAATTAAATTAGTTAGTTAAATACCTGCAACATGAAAGTTAGTATATTACGCGATAACTTATTCGCACTAATGTATCGATCCAATAGTGCGAATAAGTTATTTGACGGTATCGTAGAACGCGACGGACGGAGCACGAACGAAAGCTAGTGATTTTACAAAAGTGAAAAAGATTCTAATATTTCAGTCAATCTCCAATCGGTTTAAGACCGGGAGCAAAAATATGCAAACTCTAAATTGAATCGCGAACCATGCGTAGCTCTTAGCTTGACGTAGATTTCTAAAGATCATGCATCCTTTGGAAACCGACGTCAATTACCGAGTCTCACCTAGGGGAGGTGGCTACGCAACGAGCGAGACTCGTCCGAAATTCATTCTACGTGTCTATAAATTACGACTCTAACGTTAAACAAATGATATGTGGATGAAAGTGTTTAATAAAGTGTAGAATGAACTTCGGATTCACATGAAATTACAATTTGCGAGCAATTCTAAGTGGCGGATATCGCATTCGAGGATACGCTTGTTCAACTTAAAGCGAGTGCAAGAAAGTGAAGCTAATATGCACTTGAAAATTGTCGTGCATTGCAAAGGGATTTCGATACGGAAAACTAAGGTGGGACTCTAATATCGCAACACTAAACTATACGCAATGATCGATTGATCATTAAAAATGATCCGAAAACCACCCAAAGTGGGTGTTCGGTAATAAACGCGAGCAATTAAAAATCGCGGCGCGACCGAAAATACCGAGTTCGCAATCGCTGGCCAACATCGTCGAACAGTGCACAACGCACTCTCATGCACTTAATAATTGCATGCGAAATGCGCTCTCGAGAGCCGCCCCCGCCTTCAACCGTGTCACGGCATCCATGCCGCGACTTACGCGGTCGCTGGGGCGACGCCATGGCGATAAAACTCACGGGGCCCAGCTAGGGTTCGAGCACGGCCCTACAGATGGATGCAACAGTCCACCCCTGCCGACTAACGGATGCCGGAACGCTCCACAAACTGGCGGGGCGCCCAACAACAGCGACCAGTGGAAGGAGCATGCCGCTGTCCCCAACGCGTGGCGCCGAGACCCGTCCACCTGCAGCACCTAACCCTGGTCGAGAGCAACCACCGCTCCATCCGACACACGGCCGCAGTTCCCCGACTGAACACCGGTAGTCGCATCGCCATGACGCCGCCCCAACAACCGCGGCGCGAACATGGAATATCGTGCAACGAGTGAGATTGGAGAAGACTCGCGAGAGCGTCTTACAGAAGCATGCAATTAAAAAGCGCATGTCGCACCACGGCGGCGAACGAGTGCGCCATGCAAAGCCCTCCGACACCGAACGATTGCGAAACTTTATACGCGCGAGAACACTGAATTGTTCTTTGCGATACGACCACGGGGATAGAGTGAGAGTGAATCTTTCCGCTTTAAGTTGGACAAGATTTCCTTGTGCGAAAATCGCCTACACTAAAACGTACATGCTTACACTACCTTATAACTAACTTAAACCGAATCGCACGCATCCCTCGCTGCCCTGTGTGGTGTACTCGAAACGCTTATACGTAGAAATAAGTGCTGCAAAGCTGGATGTGAAAAATAAATGAGGCTAGGGGGGAGGGGTGGTGGGCAATGCATTGATTTGGGCTGATCTCGAAATGCAAAAACGCATAGGAAAAGAGTTGAAGGAACACGAACCCTCGGAACGGATTAGAACAAGAAGCATATGGACGAACGAGCCCCGATGCGAAACCAGAATGGAATATAATGAAATGCGACAAAATGGCGAACGGTATAAGTTTCGAGCGGGGTATATCAGAGAAATAAAATTATCTTAGCATTAGAATGAAATTAAATTAGTTAGATAGTTAAATACCTGCAACATGAAAGTTAGTATATTACGCGATAACTCATTCGCACTAATG